>JAQPPZ010016949.1:1200000-1800000 GCA_028583015.1 Wollemia nobilis
TAGAAAAGAAGGAAAAACACAAAAAAACTACCCTCTAAATCATGAGCAAAATCCAACTGGTAGGGACAAGGTAAGCCTAATAGAACAGGATCAGGCACCTCCTGAATTCGCTCATAGGAGGGAGGAAAATAGAGCAAATCAAATGGATAGAGGGTTACCTCCACTGCCACCGTGGGGGAGTCTCCAAGAGGAGGAACTCCTCACCTCAAAGGTATTCCAAGCGCTCACCAAAAAGATGAAGTCTTTTGAAAAACAAGAGACGACGGGTAGCCAACCAACATTGAGCAAAATACACAATCAACCATTATGTCCATCTGTCCCTAGCCCCACATACCCTAAGCATTTTGAGATGCCTAGGTTGGAGAATTTTAAGGGTGAAGAATATGCACAAGATCATGTTACCAATTACATCAATGTATATTTTCATATTGAAGACACCAATGCTCTTATGCTAAGGACATTCATAATGATATTTTGGGTGCCGCCACTCAATGGTTCAACTAGTTGCCCAAGCATATCATATCCAATTTTGAACAACTAGTGAATGCTTTCCTGAAGCATTTATATTTTTATGCTAAGAGGAAGGTGAACCTTTCAAACCTGGCAAATTTGAGACATTACGACGATGACCCAGTAATGGATTATGGGAATAGATGGAGAAAATTCATGGCAAAATTATCATTCTCTTTCCCCACATAATAAATTATCTGAATGTTCACCAAGAGTTGTTCTAAAAAAAATTTCCTCTTGCTACAACTTCAACAATACCCATCATTTGAGGAAGCCTTGGCACAGACAAAACTCATTGAGGAAATAAAAGTAGATGAGGGAACCATCAAACTTCGAACCAAGAAGGAGTGGAATAAAAATGACAAAAATGGCAAACACAAGTAGAAGCAGGCAAACCCTACTCTAGTTAATCAAGTGGTATTGGTTGTGCCTAAGGACGGGGCTATGCACCAACCCCAAAATTATAAAGAAAAACCCCCACCAGCCAATTATGATCAAAAGAATAATCAAGGGCAAAACAAAGAACGTAAACCCCCTTGCTATTTCACACCATTAACAGAATCAATGCAATCAATCTTTAACCAATTGAGTGAGGCAGGAAATATTAGGTTCCCTGATATACCTCTTATAGATCCCAATAATCCTAAGCCAAAGGGATATAGGGAAGATCAATTTTAACCTTACCATAGTATACCGGGGTATAATATTGAGGTTTGCATTGGTTTCAAGCACTAGGTGTAAAACATGATTGAGGTGGGAGAACTTAAAGTTGACAACCCATTGGCTCCTGACAAAAAAAATATGGGCATATACAAAAAATCGCTGCCAAACCATGAGGTACCTAGAGGACAAGGTGCACAAGTCAATTAGGTCTGAATTGATATGCCTACCCATGAGTGCTTTGTGATGGTTGAAATTGTTAATATAGCAACCGAGAGTAGACGATATAGTCAACCGCAACCTCTTGAATCTCCCATTAACGTCCTCGCTACACCTAGGCAGAGGTAGGGGTAAAACAACCTTCTAGGTCCACCAACTCGACTTGTGGTAACTATTCGGAGTAGACTTGAGCAAAAATTACAAATGAATCTAGCTAAGCTATCCATCTATGAGCTCATACAATAGTTCCCAAAGCATAGGGAGACCTTTATGGAGGTTTTAAGGTCGATTGAGCTCCAACCACAAGATCCAAATGTATTCATTCATTTTATGGGACAAGTACAAGAATTCTAGGAACCTATAATATGATTTTATGATTACAATATTAAGACAGTGCCTACTACCCTACCAGACCCTCCACTGCACATTATGTCATCAGTCAATGATTTACCTTTCAAACGGGTCTTAATAAATACAAGTTCATCAATCAACATCATCACAAAAACAAAAATAGAACACATTAAGATCCCCAAGTCCAATATCATTTCGAAAGCCTACACATTAAGGGATTTTAATGATGCTTTATACAATACTATGGGAACGATAGTCCTACCTATCAATATGGGGCATAAGACCATCCCTATGATATGTCTTATCTTGGAAGGGGCCATGCAATACAACATCCACTTAGGGTAACCTTGGATAAGGGACATGAAGTGTGTTCCTTCAATCTTACACCAATGTGTCAAGTATGTGCATGATAATAAGGTCTACGTGGTGTTGGCTGATGAAGATCCATTCAAATATGTTCATCAGGTGGATTATCTAGGAGAGTTTGTGATTCCTTTTTCCCACTTGTATGTAGGACCTTCATCTCCAGCTATGCAACTTAATGATAAGAGCAAAGGGGTACAAAAGGACCCATCTACATCAACACCTCATCTAGCACCCAACATGACTAATGCTTCTAAGAGACCATCAATGTCTAAATCCAAAGATAATTAGAAGCAAAAGGCACCCATGGTAAAGGAAAGAGGGCTCAAGGAAGCACTAATGATAGACGTTAAGAAGAGTCCAACTCCAATGGAGGAGGAAGATCTCCAAGATCAAGATGAGGAGATACTAGAGCCCACTTCGCCAGTGTCTTTTGTGGGATCATCCACATCACATGCGATAATACATTTGGCAAGTACAGGGATAGGAGAGTATCTTGTGCAAAACATAAAATTTATGCCCATCATAGAGTTTGCATAAGACATGGGACGATCAAAAGACTTAAGACCACTAGTGGGAACAGTGGTCCCACTTGGGATCCCTCCTAATCAGATAAAATTTGTCTATGCTAGACTAGACTGTGCCTATAAGTCTACCAATGCAAAAGAGGACAATGAAAAATTATTCATTGTTAATGTTCATTACCTCTCTAACCCTGAGTTTTCTCTAAGCTACTTCGAACGTTGTCATTGGCATGGTTATAGTCTTGGTATATACGAGCAGGGGCGTAGGAGGCCATTCGAGCTACAAAACTAGATTTTGTATGATAGGTTTGGGTTAGGCTATCATATCAGAGGTCAGTATGACTCTCTACTAGTAGCCTTGGACAGATTAAGCTTAGGGTTAGGAGAAGACATCAATTTTGTTCCTTATCACCCACCAAGTGTAAGATATTTGAACAACAGACAAGTGGTCGTGTTGAGCATACCACCACCCAAAAATTATCATCCAAGCCCCATAATTGATGCCACCCCAATGGGTTACAACTAATGGGATTATGAGCAAGAATAAAATGGATATATGGCAAGTTATGATGAAGCACAAGCAGGTTTAGCCTATCATGGGCCTCACTATTTACATAGATTTACCTGGTCCATCCACAATGATAATGGATTCATATCAGATGAAAGTGTTTATGAGTTAGAGTACTCAATAGAGAGAGCCTATTTAGGAATAAGACAATGGTCCCATGAATTGGGGCAACATACTAATGCAAATGGCTTCTTCATAAGTGATGAAGAATATGAAGATGAAACAAAAATGGCATACTTAGGGCCAAGACATGAGCCTCTTGTCTTGGGGCCACATACCAATGCTAAATGGTTTCTGGATATGTGACAATGACTTTGAAGACAAAACTGAGATGTCCTATCATGGGCCTCACCACTTGCAGCAAGTCAATGAACTCATAGAAAGAGAGGCAACACTTCATTCCATAGACCTCGATTTACGATTTCTAGGAATACCTATTGACCTAGTTACCATTTACCGTGCGGTCAATCCCCCTCTGTCGATATTCAGAGAGCTATTAGAGCCCAATGATCCTATTATCTGACCAACTCATGGGCTGGATCTAGAGATTCCTTTTCCTCTAGAGCCTCATCGTGAGTATAGAAGGGAAACATCTGAGACAAAATTTTACCCATGTGGTCTTGGAGATTTTAGTCCATCCATCAACATGATCTCCATTGATTTGACTACTCCACTTCATAACCTAGCAGATCCCACTAAAACTTTGTGTCTTGATACAAAGACTATTTATTAGGATTGCATTTATTCACCCATAGAGCCTGAGGATATTTTCTCTAATGAAGAGACATTACAACCATTCCATTTTGCATCAGGTTGTGCATATGAGGTGTTCCATGCTGGTTTGGATCCTAAGTCAGTAGGACCTATAAATCTTGCCAATGACATTCATTTGATACCCACGCCTCACCAGCTGGAGGATGGGTCACATCTGGCTATAGAAGCAACTTTTGAGATGGACATCAGTGATGATCCTACTCAACCAAAGAAAGTCAAGTTCGAAGAGAGTCTGTATTTAGAGGAACAAGCCATCGTTATCCCTCTCCTCAAGGAAAGGCCAAACCTATTTGCTTGGACTTACAAAGACATGCCAGGGATCGATCCAAATT
Source organism: Wollemia nobilis (assembly GCA_028583015.1). Taxonomy (NCBI): domain Eukaryota; kingdom Viridiplantae; phylum Streptophyta; class Pinopsida; order Araucariales; family Araucariaceae; genus Wollemia; species Wollemia nobilis. The sequence continues at coordinate 1,204,302 of JAQPPZ010016949.1, forward strand.
TAGTTGTTCATAACCTATCATTGGATCCCCTAAAGAAACCAGTCAAGCAAAAATTAAGGAAAATGCATCCAACCATCGCTTTGATGGTGAAGAGTGAGTTGCAAAAACTATTGGATGTGATTTTCATAGTTCCCATTGGCTATCCTGAATGGGTCTCGAGCATGGTGTTCATGGGAAAACTAGATGGAAGAGTGAACATTTGCATAGAATTCAAGGACTTGAATAGGGCAACTCCAAAGGATTCATTCTTGTTGCCAAACATAAATGCTCTTGTTGATGCCACTACAGGTCATGAGATGCTCTCCCTAATGGATGGGTTTTTTGGATACAATCAAATCTGAATCAAACTCGAAGGACAACATAAGACTACTTTCATTACTCCATGGGGAACTTTATGTTACAAAGTGATGCCATTTGGCCTAAAGAATGCTAGTGCCACATACCAACGGGCCATGACATATATATTTCATGACTACATGCACACAATCTTGGAAGACTACATGGATGACTTGATGGCCAAATATTTATTGTGGAAAGAGCATGCTGAGGTCCTGATAAAAGTCTTTGATCACCTCATAGAGCACAACATCAAATTTAATCCTAATAAGTGCATGTTTTGCATGACTTATGGAAATCTCTTAGGGTTCATCATTTCTAAGAGAGGCATTGAAGTCAATCCTACAAAGGTAAAAGCTATAACAGAAATGGCCACCCCTACCAATATTATGGAGTTACGAAGCCTACAAGGCAAGGTAACATCCATCAAACAATTCATTGCACAATTATCAGACAAGTGTCAACCCATGGATTGGTTGTTACACAAGGATCCCCTGTTTCATTGGGATGAAGAGTGCAAACAAGCTTTTGCGAAAATTAAAATTTACCTGGCATCATCGCCAGTGTTGGCTCCACCAAGGCCAGACATACCATTTTTGCTATACATATCGGCTACTAATTTTGCTTTGGGAACCATGTTGTCCTAGAAGAATATGAAAGACAAAGAGCAAGCCATGTATTACATTAGTCACACATTGGTGAGTTATGAGCTAGGATATGTGTATGTAGAAAATTTGTGCTTAGCAGTGGTCTTTGCAACCAAAAAATTATGACACTACATGTTGAGCCATATGACCTATGTTATATCCAAACAAAATCCTTTGCAGTATATTATGAACAAGATATATCATAATACACATACTGAAAAGTGGATCATGCTATTGACAAAATTTTATCTAGAATTCATAAGCCAAAATTCCATAAAGGGATAAGTCATAGCGGATCAATTAGCAGATGCACCTCTTCAGGATAGCAAACCTCTCACTATAGAATTTCTTGATGATGCAGTCTTCACATTATCAAATCCGTCTGAACTCGAAGAACCTAAGAAACAAAGATACATGGCATTGTTCTTTGATGGTTCAAAGTGCGAGCAAGGGGGAGGAGCAGGGATAGTATTTATAACACCATAGGGCACTCCATTGCTCTTATCATGTAAGTTAGACTTCCCTTGCATGAAAAAAAACATAGAATATGAGGCCTTGATTTTGGGACTTCAAATGGCTATGGCAATAGGCATTAAAATATTGAATATCTTTGGTGACTCCTTGATCATAGTAAATCAAGTCAAAGGATTGTTCCACTATAGGTGCCCACTCTTGAAAGCTTACACAGATCTTGTTGACACCTACCTAGCTTGACTAGAATGGTATGACATCAAGGCAATCCCTTGTACATCAAAAAAATTCGTAAACACCATGACATCATTGGGATCCTTAATCCCTCAGAATTCATCTACTGACTTCACAACCATTCATGTGAAAGTGCTAACATTTTTAGAAATACAATGTGAGGTTATTGACAACCTAGAGTTGATCAACATGATCCAGAACAAACCAAATTAGGATTGGTCCTTCAAAGTTAGATCTTTCTTGCAAACAACACCTTGGGAATATTTGATATCAAAAGGTCCTATGAAGTGTGGTACAACCATTCACCATAGGGTTGCCTCTCAATATGTGTTATCAGATTTTGGATCATAAGAGGAACATGTCATGTTATCCATAAAAGTTTTGGCCTATCAGGATTGGCTTTCCCAATTGTGAGATTTATTGAAGCTTGGAATAGTACTGCAAGGCTTGTTGCATGCCAAAATATGAACATTTAAACAGAAGGTAACAAGATACATTTTTCTAGGAGAGTTCCTTTATAGACGAGGTTATGATGGAATGCTCCTTCATTGTATTGAGCTCCAAGAAACATCTTGGACAATATTACAAGCTCACGATGGTATGTATGGTGGTATTTTTAGTGGCATGGTCATCGTTAAACACATTTCGAGGATGGGTTACTATTGGTCCACTATGGAAAAATACTTTTTTGAGTATGTCAGGAAATGTGTCAAGTGCCAAAATCATGCAAACCTCACCTACTTGCCATCACAAGCCTTGCAACCCATCCAGGTAGCATGGCCCTTCTCATAGTGGGGATTAGACTTAGTGGGGAAGATCTCTCCCCATTGTCAGGCTGACATACATTCATCATAACGACCACTGAGTATTTCACAAAATGGGTATTGAAATCGATAATTGGACCGAGGATTGTGGAGTTTATACTTCCCTATTATCCACAAGCAAATGGGCAAGCATAAGCCTCAAACAAAACAATTATCTCCATATTTAGAAATATGATGAGAGATAATCATAAGGATTGGCATTTGCAGTTACCTCTTGCATTATGGGCATACAAGACTAGTGTGCGGACGCCCACTGGGGTAACACCGTTTTCACTTGTATATGACACTGAGGCCATCATGCCCATAGAGTTGGAGATTCCAACCTTTCACATAGCATTGAAGGACTTCATAGATGATGACACCACGAAAATGTCGCATTGATCAGTTAATGCTTCTTGATGAATGATGAGTAAATTCCTTGGAGCATCTTCATGTTTATCAAAATCGCCTTGCATGAGCATACAATAGTAAAGTCCATTTGAGGGAATTCAAATTTGGAGATCTTATGCTCAAAGAAAACCAACAAAACTCAAATCTACGGCCACATTTGCGAGACAAATTTGTGGTAAATTGGATAGGCCCCTACATGATTTCAAAGAAGGTTGGACCTGGAGCATATCGCCTTACATCATTGGATGGAGTTGAAGAGCCTGAGCCTCTCAATATCATCCACTTGAGGACATTTTACACATAAAAATAATAAACATTCAAATATGTCATAAAAATAAAAAACATTCAAATATGTCATAAAAATAAAAAATATTCAAATATGTCATAAAAATAAAAAACATTCAAATATGTCATAAACATAAAAAACATTATGTTGAGTGGTATTTTAACCCGATTGTGAAAACACACTCTCCGATAGGATTTGGGTTCTAAATCCTCTGCTTGCAAAGAAACAATTTCTCCAAGGTTCCTGTTATGTGAGCATTCTGCATCTGTGTATTAATAATCTTAAATGAAGATATTTATTTTAAATGCTTGGAACACCTTAGTGGTTGCAAGTAACTGAAAACAAGGGGCACTGTGGTTTATTTTACTGTGAAAATTAATGATTGTTCATTGAACCCCGATAAAGTAAATGTGATTTGATCCTTAAATGACCATGCTGTAACTTCAAAATGTAAATTTGATGAAATGCCATAACATGAATGGAATTATTTTTGGGTTTTGAAGTTTTTTAATTTTTAATTTTATTTTAATGCTTGAAAATAAAATTGGAACTTTTGAAAATAAAATGCAGCAAAAAGAAAATAAAATGCAAAGAAAAAGAAATTAAAAATTGCATCCAGTCTGATGCTATCCCGTCCTGGCAAAACCGAAGCTGTGAGGTTTCCATGCATGCAACCTAACTTACTGGACCTGCAAACATGCACAATCCCGATAAGCTAAGTGCTGATTCTAAGGGTTTTGAAATAAAATTCATATTTCGAACATTCGCCTAATGCAACCCACAAAAGTGGCATTTAACATTATCTATAAATCCGGAAATCTGAAAAATAAAAGAATAAACATTAAATCCATTAGCATGCACAGAAGATCTCCTTCTTTCTTGCCCACAAGATGCAAATTTTTGAACACTTCTGCATTAAAAATATGTCATTTTATAGCAGCAGAACTTTCTGGTTTTCTCAAAACCAGCAAAAGGAAGGAAAATAGCCTCAAAGCAGGCCCAGAATGACCCTCTGGCCTCTAGCACTGCAACTCTGCTCCAGCGGTTTCCCCCCTTTGCACCAATCTATGCCTCTGCTTTTAAACTTGTCGTTGAATTGATTCTCCTTCCATGATGGTTCGTTTCATCTTCCAGTGGCTGCTCGTATTTTAGCTTTATGCTCGACATTAAGACGTTTGATCTTCTCTCGTAATGCTTCTGTAGCTTAACATGTATGCCACGTGTCCCGCACTTTTCTGCACGTTCTGTAACGGTTCCATGAAAATCGTGACCAAAAAATAGCATGCAGCCTTGTCCGCCTTCCTGGCCGTGAAAACGCGACATGTCGCGAAATCGTGACATGTCGCGATATCGCGACGTTTTCCTGCCAGTAGCCTTTCTTGCCATCGCGCCCAGCGAAAATGTGACATGTCACGATTTCGTGACATGTCACGAAATCGTGACGCTTTTCTCCTCCGTACGCCCTCGCTGCTTTCTTGTCATGAAATCGTGACGCTTTCTCACTTCGGGCACCTTTGCTGCATGCTGTCGCGATATCGTGATGTTTTTCACTTCGTGCCTCTTTCGTTGCTTTCTGTCACGATTTCACGACGTTTTCTTGCTTCGTACCATCGGCCAGCTTTTCGTCGCGAAATCGTGACGCTTTTTCATTCCGTACTGCTTTGCTGCTTTTGGCCACAAAAATACGACATGTCACGATTTCATGACATATTTTCCTTCCGTACGCCTCGGCTCGTTTCTGTCATGATTTCGTGACATTTTTTTGTTTCATGCACCTTTCGCAACCTATCATGAAATCGTGACGCATTTTCGCTCCGTACACCTTCGCTGCTTTCCTGTCACGAAATCGTGACGTTTTTCCACCTCGGGCTGCTTAGCTGCTGTCGTTGACTGCGTTGACCATGATTTTGTGACATGTCATGATTTCGCTACGCCTTTTTTGTTTCGTACAACTTCATCATTTGGAGCCGTGAAAACGTGACATGTCGCGATTTCATGACATATTTCCGCTTCATGCTCCTTTGCCGTTTCTTGTCGCGATTTCGCGACGCTTTTTTGCTTTGCCCTGTTTGACTGGTTTGACCCATGATTTTGCGACATGTCACGATTTCGCTACACTTTAGCTTCTTGCCCCATTTGACCGGTTTGACCACGATTTTGCGACATGTCACGATTTCGCTACACTTTCTCATTTTTGCTCGCGATTTTGCGACATGTCACGATTTCATGACACTTTTCATTTTTGCGATGACGGAGCAACATGTCGCGATTTCGTGACACCTTTTCAGTTTCGGCGACGACCACGCAACACGTTGCGATTTTGTGACATGTCGCGATTTTGTGACACTTTCTACACTTGTGCATTTTTGCCCCTTTTCTTCATTTTTAGCATCTGGGTCACTGAGATATTCTTTGAAAGCATGCAAAAAAGGTGGGTCCCCAATTTTGGGGTGTGTTGTGGATCAGCCACAACAAATGGCGACTCTGCTGTCAAATGCTCTTGAGCATTTTAGTGAGAACCCTACCTAGAAGTATACAAACACGAAAACATGTGTTAGCACATAAACAAATATAAACAAATGCCCAAAGATCAGAAGTACATGAATCATCAGAATCATCAAGTATTAGCTTAGTGTGTGCAATGAATTTCATTCCCTATCGTTTGAAATTGATCAACATTCCATTGTCAGTTTTACATGAATGCATATGTGAGATTGTGAATGATTTGTGTAACCTAATAAATATGCTAAGAGATTTTGCTTTTATAAAATGCATAGTCTTTCTTCTAGTATCATACACAAACATTCAAGATTGCCAAACCCTCTTAGGATCCACTAATGAATTGTTTTATTATATCCCAAAGTTGGTTATGAGTCCCTACTATCTTGAACCCATGTGCAAGTGAATGTGAAATCAGAACTTTGGGGAATCAGACTCCCAACCTAACCGAGATGGGAGTTTAACCCTATCCTTACTATTCTGATTTAGAATTCATTACCTCACTTTGAGCAAAATAATTTAACCAATTATGGAAGAAATGGTCATGCTAGTCTAACCCTTTGGACAATCAGTGGTCTTGTTTTTTAGACAAGACATGTTGCCATGCATGGGCATATCTAACCCCACAATCCAAAACTTATCTTCATTTCTTTGGACCTTGGGGATGACTACCCATCCTTTGCGAGAGGACAAGTAGTACGATCCTTCCAATCCAATATAAATATGAGATGGGAAAAATTTATTTTTTACTTCTTGGACCTTAGGGATGACTACCCATCCTTGCTAGGGACATGTAGTACGATCCTTCCAATCCAAACTTTAGATGTAAATGGAAAATATTAATTTTATTGCTTAGACCTTGGGGATGACTACCCATCCTTTGCAGAGGACAAGTAGTACGATCCTTCCAATCCAAGATTTATTATGAAATGAGACATAGGAGCTTTGGGGAATTAGATTCTCAACCTAAGCGAGATGAGAATTTATGCCCTATCCTTACTACTCCATGTAGGTCAAATCAAAGCTTTGGGGAATTGGATCCTCAACCTAAGTTCGATGAGGATTTAACCCTATCCTTACTACTCCGATTTTAGGCTTTAAGCTCTATGGAAGTGGTCAAAACCACTGTTTTAAGGATCATGCTGCATAAATAGGATAGACATGAAATACTTCTTTCGCCCAACCCTTTTCTTCCAAGTTAGGTTTTGATCATTTTGCTCAAGATCCTTTTTAATGTATAAGACGTGCTTGGTTCTAGATATCTCAAGACTCAGTTCCCAACCTTAGGATTTTCTTCTTATTTATGTGATAGCATAACCTTAAGAGGATTTGACACACTTTAATGATTTGTATTTGAAATGCATATGCAACTAAGATGGCATGTATGTGCAAAGTGAGATGTAATATGAATGCATTGTCCTTTGAAATGCAGATGAAATGTTGCCATATAAAACTGACTACTTCATGCATCACAAGTTTCAAACGATATTATTAAATTGTTTGTGTTACTTGTGGAGCTTCTACAAGACAATTCCAATGTTCCATATTCTCCCGATCTAGAACATAAGTTAGCATCTCAAGGCAACTTTTTCATCATCATTTTTTTTTTTTTTATATAAACAAACAAAAAATGTCAAATAAACACACAACTTTAAATTAAAACTTATTCAATCCAAAACCAACTGCAATCCCAAAAATGAAAATTTGAAAACACAAACCAAAAACCAAAAACCAAAATCTATATACAAATGTACACTATAATACAAGATGATGCAAAGCTTGGCTTATCACTTTCCTGGATCCCAAACATGGTTAGAACATTTCAACAAAAATATAACATGATATGCATGCCAAATGTTGTGGGAATCCAACAAAAACAAGACTAGACCAAACAATGCAACAAACTTCCACTTGCCATGCTCACCATACCAATTTGATTTAGTTCCAATAATACTCCCATAGGTGAGCATCAAATTACTAAAATGATTAGACAATAAATGATTTTCAATTTTATCATGTCTATTCTTTAAAACTTCCATTTTCATAACTCCCTCCTTGATTTAGAATTAGGCTATCCTCTTCAAATATGCAATTTTGTAAGTAGGAGCCTATTTCTACAAATTTTAAAGCCAAATTATTTTCCAAATTTGTAGGCCAATCAAATTTGTGTAACAATTTACAAGCATCTAGGATATTTACTAAATTAGGATCATTAAAAGTTTTTATCCTAGATTCAATTAATAATTGTTGATGAATTTGGTTTAACAATTCAAGTGCATCAACTTCTTTTCCATTCATTAAAACCATGTTATTAAAGGTGTGATTAAAAATTATACCTTGTTTTTCATTTACCTTTAATGACATTTCATCATTCAAATTATTTAAATTCAAAATATGGTCATCCTTTTCAATCCTCAAACACTCTTGGTCAAAGTGTATGTCCCATGACTCATCTTGATGATCCTTCATTTGAGTTGCTTCCAATTGATCAATCTCTTTGTCATTTGGTTCTAATTCTTTGTTCACTATCCATGGTATCTCTTCATTTGAATCCTCCAAATCATCATGCAAACTTGCATCCACACTTTCAATGAATTTATATTCAACATGATCAAATTTTGTCACCTTTTCAAATCTCGTGAATATGAGATCTTCGTATGATGTAGAAGGTTCAACATCCTGCATATCAAGTGAAATATGAGTTTCATTTATAGGGATGTGAGAAAAGAATGCATTATCATATCTCCCCCAACCATTATAAAAATTATCTTCCAAACTTGTGGGATGAAACTCCATGGCATTTGTGACATGATCTTTTGATTCATTCATAGATTCTCTTCTTTCTTTGTTCTTGGCAATAGGATCATTATAATCTTCCAAAATTTGATGAGATTTGAAACCCTCTTCCAAAACATCCTCAAATTGTACAGGAGTTGTAAGGTCTTCCTTTGAGTAGGCGATTATGTTGTCCTGTATATCAATGGGCACACAAGTTTCATTAGTAGTTTTGGAATGAGTGAAATCTTCCCACTTCTTCCAAGCATCATAATAATCATCTTCCAAAATCAAGTGGTGACGTTCAACTATTTCTTCAACATCTTCCAAATCATCAATGTGTTTCTCATCAAATTCATCTTCACCTTCCTTAGATGGTTCAATTATTTCCAAAAGTGGGTTATTTCTTGAATTCAAATTTATAAGGCTATCATTGTCCAAATTAGTAACCCATGATTCATTATCATAATTTGGAGGGTGAAGAATTTCTTGATCCTTAATTTTACACATCTCATCAATAGTATCTTCCAAGAACAAGTGGTGAAATTCTATCATATCTTCAAATTCATTTATTGGTTTTCTTCCAATTTCACTTTCAACCACTTCATTTAATTCTATGGTGGGTTCCGTCTTATCACATATATCAAACATTGTTGAATTTAGAACCCCTTCATCTAGATAATCATGTATCTCTATGAAAGAGATCATTTCTGCATGATCCTCACTAGTGGATGTTGTCTTAGCAATTTGCACCTCCTCTTGGACTACATCTAAGGTGGTTGTAAGATTTGGATATTCAAATTCATCCCCTTGATCATTTACCTTAGATATCATTGGAGTGGAGGGTGCTATGTTTGATGGTTGGTGTAGGTTGGCATCAAAAGAACAATCTCTCATATGAACATGTTGTGCCTTTTCTTCTTCAAGACCTTGTCGTTCTATCTCTTCTAAGACCTCATGGATTTTCTCTAGGGACAAACCACTCAGTTTTTCCTCAATGAGTGAAGCAAGTGTGGGGTGTATGGCTCCTAGGTATACTTCCATGGCTTCCTCTTCCAATGTGTTAAAATTTTCCCACATTTGGGAGTGCAACTCACGAAATCTTCCATTGAATTGACTCAAGGATTCATTAGACTCTTTACATATGGAGGTAAATTGATTTTTCAATATTTCTAAGTCAGCCTGATTACCAAAATGATGAAGATAGGCTGCTTCTAATTGTATCCAAGAAGTCCTAACCTCCATGGGTAGTTGGCTATACCAAAAGAATGGTCTATCATCCAAAATGTATGCAAATAACTTACAAGCTACCTCCTCATAAAAAATCTGGAATTTACATAATGCATCCTTGTAGACATGCAGTTTTTGCAAGTATCCTAGTGGCACCTCTTGATTAAAACACCGTAAAAAATCCAATAACATTGTAGGAATATGATAGGGTACCACAGGTATAGACAAACCCTTATAATGATCCTCTATTATTAATACCATTCTCTCTCTTAGAGATGTTATTTCAGCTCTTAGGGATATCATTTGCTCCTCAAGTGTTGCCATTAGTGAAACTCAAAATGTAACTTTAGAACCAAATCTGTTGAATATTCAACCTGCAATAAAAAATAAAAAATCAAGTTAGCATCAACTAAGAGATGTACTCATTAAAATCAAATGAAAAGTAATTGCATGAGACCAAAATTCTGAAAAAATTAAATCAAATCACCTTAATTCTGTATGAACAATCAGAAAAATATTACAGCATACCTGAATTGCTTAAAATAGAATAAAATAAACCAATTCAGGCCGTCCTTTTACAGCTTGCTGAGTGTTAGAGAATTAAAGCATAAAAAAATTAAATTTCAATAACACTAAAATAAACCCGTTCGGCCGTCCCAGCACCAATCCGTTGAGTGGTGTTAGAGGCCGAAGATGCTAATAAAATGTACTTAAAATATTTAGCAATGTAAAGCTCTTAAGTAATTAAAAACCCGTAGCATCTAAAAATCATGATAAAATAAACATTTCAGGCCCTCCTTCTAGCGCCAATCTGTTGAGTGGTATTTTCACCCGATTGTGAAAACACACTCTCCGATAGGATTTGGGTTCTAAATCCTCTGCTTGCAAAGAAACAATTTCTCCAAGGTTCCTGTTATGTTAGCATTCTGCATATGTGTATTAATAATCTTAAATGAAGATATTTAATTTAAATGCTTGGAACACCTTAGTGGTTGCAAGTAACTGAAAACAAGGGGCACTGTGGTTTATTTTACTGTGAAAAATTAATGATTGTTCATTGAACCCTGATAAAGTAAATGTGATTTGATCCTTAAATGACCATGCTGTAACTTCAAAATGTAAATTTAATGAAATGCCATAACATGAATGGAATTATTTTTGGATTTTGAAGTTTTTTAATTTTTAATTTTATTTTAATGCTTGAAAATAAAGTTGGAACTTCGAAAAATAAAATGCAGACAAAAGAAAATAAAATGTAAAAGAAAAGAAATTAAAAATTGCATCCGATCTGATGCTATCCCGTCCTGGAAAAACCGAAGTGGTGAGGTTTCCATGCATGCAACCTAACTTATTGGACCCGCATAACATGCACAATCCCGATAAGTTAAGTGCTGATTCTCCAAGGGTTTTGAAATAAAATTCAAATTTCGAACATTCGCCTAATGCAACCCACAAAAGTGGCATTTAACATTATCTATAAATCTAAAATATGAAAAAAAAAGAATAAACATTAAATCCATTAGCATGCACAGAAGATCTCCTTCTTTCTTGCCCACAAGATGCAAATTTCTGAACACTCTGCATTAAAAATATGTCATTTACAGTAGCAGAACTTTCTAGTTTTCTCAAAACCAGCAAAAGGAAGGAAAACAGCCTCAAAGCAGGCCCAGAATGACCCTCTGGCCTCTAGCACTGCAACTCTGCTCCAGCGGTTTCCCCCTTTGCACCAATCTGTGCCTCTGCTTTTAAACTTGTTGTTGAATTGATTCTCCTTCCACGACGGTTCGTTTCATCTTCCAGTGGCTGCTCATATTTTAGCTTTATGCTCGACATTAAGACGTTTGATCTTCTCTGTAATGCTTCTGTAGCCTGTACGCCACGTGTCCCGCACTTTTCTGCACGTTCTGTAACGGTTCCATGAAAATCGTGACCAAAAAATAGCATGCAGCCTTGTCCGCCTTCCTGGCCGCAAAAACGCGACATGTCACGAAATCGTGACATGTCGCGATATCACGACGTTTTCCTACCAGCAGCCTTTCTTGCCATCGCGCCCAGCGAAAACGTGACATGTCGCGATTTCGTGACATGTCACGAAATCGTGACGCTTTTCTCCTCCGTACGCCCTCGCTGCTTTCCTGTCGTGAAATCGTGACGCTTTCTCACTTCGGGCACCTTTGCTGCATGTTGTCGCGATATCGCGACATTTTTCACTTCGTGCCTCTTTCGTTGCTTTCTGTCATGATTTCACGACGTTTTCTTGCTTCGTACCATCGACCAGCTTTTCGTCACGAAATCATGACGCTTTTTCGTTTCGTACTGCTTTTGGCCACGAAAATGTGACATGTCACGATTTCATGACATATTTTCCTTCCATACGCCTCGGCTCATTTCTGTCATGATTTCGCGACATTTTTTTCGTTTCATGCACCTTCGCTGCAACCTTTCATGAAATCGCGACGCATTTTCGCTCCGTACACCTTCGCTGCTTTCCTGTCGTGAAATCATGACGTTTTTCCACCTCGGGCTGCTTAGCTGCTGCCGTTGACTGCGTTGACCATGATTTTGTGACATGTCACGATTTCGCTACGCCTTTTTCGTTCCATACAACTTCACCGTTTGGAGCCGCAAAAACGTGACATGTCACGATTTCGTGACATATTTCCGCTTCATGCTCCTTTGCCGCTTCTTGTCACGATTTCGTGACGCTTTTCTGCTTTGCCCTGTTTGACTGGTTTGACCCACGATTTTGTGACATGTCACGATTTCGCTACACTTTCTGCTTCCTACCCCGTTTGACCGGTTTGACCCGCGATTTTGCGACATGTCGCGATTTCGCTACGCTTTCTCATTTTTGCCCGTGATTTTGTGACATGTCGCGATTTCATGACACTTTTCATTTTTTGGCAGCGACGGAGCAACATGTCGCGATTTCGTGACACTTTTTCGTTTTCGGCCGTGACAGTGCAACACGTCGCGATTTCGCGACATGTCGCGATTTCGTGACACTTTCTACACTTGTGCATTTTTGCCCCTTTTTCTTCATTTTTAGCATCTGGGTCACTGAGATATTCTTTGAAAGCATGCAAAAAAGGTGGGTCCCCAATTTTGGGGTGTGTTGTGGATCAGCCACAACACATTCAAATATGTCATAAAAATAAAATCTTTCAAATATGTCATAAAAATCACAAATGCTCCAAAGGCATCTTAAAGTCCTTTGGTCAAATCTTCATAAAAATGCTCCAAAGGCATCTTAAAGACCTTTGGTAAAATCATCACAAAAATGCTCCAAAGGCATATTAAAGCCCTTTGGTTAAATCATCACAAAAATGCTCCAAAGGCATCTTAAAGCCCTTTGGTCAAATATTCATAAAAATGCTCCAAAGGCATCTTAAAGCCCTTTGGTAAAATCATCACAAAAATGCTCCAAAGGCATCTTAAAGCCCTTTGGTCAAAAATCAAATCAATCAAAAAGATCCAAAGGCATCTTAAAGCCCTTTGGTCAAAAATAAAAAATCCAAAAATATTTACATCTTACATTTGCACCCACATAGTTGCATTTCATTATAACAAACGTATTCATTGCATTCACATAGGTTATTATCACATTCTTACAAATGATGCTACAGTTGTATCACAATCAAAATATTCAAATCCATCTTCATCCATGCATCCATGTGTGTAACTGTGTTTTTTAACACAACCATATCATGTTACTAGAAGGAATATACTAAAGTTTCCTAGTCTTTCAACCATGTCTAGTGGTCTTATCAGCTTTTGTAGAAATCCACCTTGATTAGTAGAGGGCAGGGTCTAGTTGTGATAATACCCTGGATATTCATGATCCCATCACTAATTAAAACACTAAAATCCTAGTTGGTACAAGGGAAAGATGAAAACAACAAAAGTGGTCTAGGTTACCTTAAGCGAAAAGGATCTTCCTTGCTTATCCCCCTATGCAACCAGTTTAAAGGTGCTGAGAATTGGCAAAAGGACAAGTGCCTTCCTACCTAGAAATGACTGATTATCATCACTACATGAATCCTTTGCTTTCATTAAAAAAAGCAAAAACCCCAAAACAAAGCACAAATTCAGAGTCCTAGATTTCAAAGTCATAGTTCACAAACAAAGCAAATAGTGATTATCATCACTACATAGATCCCTTGCTGAAAAGAAAAATTAATGAAAATAAACAAGGATTTTCATCACTACACAAGAGCAAATATCCCAAATGAAATGAAGAAAAAAAAGGAATGGAGCTTTAATACCTGGAATTCTCAGCATTGCACAAAACTTGAAGGATAAATCCTTATGCATGATGATATGTCTATTACAATAGCTTCTGGCATTTGTATAGACCAATGTTTGAATACAGATTGAAAAACGCAAGCTTATACCAAGAGGGGGTTGAATAGTATAACATCCACTTTTTACTTTCTTTCCAAACCAATATCAATTAGTGTCCTTAATTACAATATCCAAATATAGTAATGTGCATTAATGACATAGATAACAATAGTAAGCAAGAGCACAAATCATCACACACAATTGAGACACAAGATTTAACGTGGTTCTCCCAATGTGGGGTACTCCACAAGATAATATCATTTTAATATTTTACAAAGAAATAGGGATCCTTATCCCAATACAAATGATTAATTTGATCTGATCAAAGCTAGGCTATCCACTGATCTGTTCAACAATTCAATTCACTGATCTACTCAGCCAGGTAATTCTTTGATCTACTCAGGTAGGCAATCCACTAATCTACTCAGGTAGGCAATCCTGATCTGCTCAGGTAGGCAATCCATTGATCTTCTCATTAAGGCAATTCACTGATATGCTCAGCTAGGCAATCCACTAATCTACTTAGGTAGGCAATCTTGATCTTCTTAGGTAGGCAATCCACTTATCTTCTCATTAAGGCAATTCACTGATCTGCTCAGCTAGGCAATCCACTAATATACTCAGGTAGGCAATCCTGATTTGCTCAAGTAGGCAATCCATTGATCTACTCAGCAAGGCAATCTTGATATTCTCAGGTAGGCAATCTTGATATTCTTAGGTAGGCAATCCACTGATCTTCTCAACAAGACAATCCATTGATCTGCTCAACAAGGCAATCCTGATCTACTCAAGTAGGCAATCCACTGATCTTCTCAAAAATGCAATCCTGATATGCTCAAGTAGGCAATCCATTGATCTTCTCAGCAAGCTCACAAAGAACTTACTCAAATATTGCTCTAGCAAGCTCACTAAGAACTTGCTCAAATCTACTCCAGCAAGCTCACCAAGAACTTGCTAAAAATTTGCTCTAGCAATCTCGCCAAGAACCTGCTCAAATTTGCTCAGCAAGCTCACCAAGAACTTGCTCAAAATATGTCCACAAATATATCCAAAAGCCTTCTCAAAGGCTCAATAAATCATGCACAAAAGCTGCCTCAAATCTATCCAAAAATCTATCCAAAAGCCTTATCAAAGGCTCAATCAATCATCCACAAAAGCAACCACAAATCTGTCCTAAAATCTATCCCAAAAACCTTCTCAAGGCTTAATCAATCATGCTCAAGTAGCACTCAAATATCATCCACAAATATATGAAGGCAAGGGTTAATGATGAACTCAACAATGAATGGCAATGCATTCTACAATGGATGACAATAATGATCCACAATGATCTCAACTCAAAATAGTTAATTTCATGGAACTTGAACAACCACTTCACTCATTCACTTGACTAGGCTCAAACAACTCTACTCAACCAATCATAACAAGGAACAACTCTTTCTCACAATCCCTAGTCCAAGCATGTATCAACCAAATCAAAATGTTTCCAACAATGCTTAACCACAAATCTCACATAACAATGATACTCATGTTCTCCTCTAACTCAAGTTCAAGTTCTTTGTACAATCAATGGGCTTCAAAAATAATGCTTATAAAATATTCTTCACATAACAATGATACTCATGTTCTCCTCTAACTCAAGTTCAAGTTCTTTGTACAATCAATGGGCTTCAACAACAATGCTTATAAAACATTTTTCACATAACAATGATACTCATGTTCTTCTCTAACTCAAGTTCAAGTTCTTTGTACAATCAATGGGATTCAACAACAATGCTTATAAAATATTCTTCGCATAACAATGATACTCATGTTCTTCTCAAACCCTATCTTAGGTTTTTCGCACAACTAATGGCTTCAACAACAATTCTTATAAAACAAGGTTTAAACATAACTCTTAAACCAAAAAACCTTGAAGAATTCAACCAACCACTTTCAAAAAGGAAACCACAATCAATTATTTTCTCTCCAATGATATTTCAGAAATCAACCACCATAAACAAAGTCAATGGAGAATATTGCTCATACCTTTTTGATGCCTTATTAGTTGTCCACTAAATATGCCACACTCAACAAAATTTCTTTTTCAACTTTCAATAAGGGTTAGGTACCATTATTAATAATACAACAATAATATCCAAATAACACCTTATTACTCCTACTCAATAAAATACATCATGTCCCCTCATGAAAGAATTAATCCTCATTGAAAAAGAATAAAGCAACCTTCACTTTTGAACCTCTTTACAAAATCACAAATATCTCTTTACACACACCTTATTTATGTTAGAGTTAAAGTGCACTATGCCTTCAGTTTGACACTTGTCAGTTTAATTGACAATTGTCATGTTTATCATATAGGCCTTCTGCCTATTTATGTAACACATTTTTATGAATAATAATTCCCATTAGTTTTAGTCCTAACATTTGGTATCAGAGTAGGCTTTCCCTGCCCTGTGAAACCCCTTGAGGGGGGATTTCCCTCATGGAAATCCTCCCTCCCCCCATTTTTTAAATTTTTTACCGAGGGAGTATGCTCTCCATCATTTTGATGGATCAGAAACCAGATGGTAAAAATTTTAAAGTTTGGGAAATATTTTTAATTTTTTTTAGTTTTCCAAGTTTATTTGCAGATCTGTTTCATTTGGGAGGATTCATGCAGTCCCCATGTCTCGGGTTCGATCCTGAGCCCCTGGTGCAATGCATCCTCAAGTCCTGGCTTGCTCTTGTCTTGGATGATGTGAAGAGAGCTGGGTCCATGATCGTGAGGAAGGTGAAGATAGGAGACGGAGGACGCGACGGAGTTTTCTAGAAACCCGGAGCCGAGGAAGAGGTAACCGTGCTTCCACGCACGGCCGACGCGGTGGTAGAAGTCCTTAACCCCGATGAAGGTGTCTAGGTTAGACCGGATCACGTCTGTCACCAGCGGGTCAAGCGCCAGCATGGCGAAGGTGGCCGGGTGGTGGAAGGGCACGACCGTAATGAGCTGGAGTTGGAGCTGCCTCAACGATAGCTGTAACGAGCACTGGTGCCCTTAGATGCATCGTTCGGCTTCATGGAATGCCGTGCATGGCCTGTAGTTCCTATACGCTCTTGAGAAAGCACACAAAAAATAAAGCAGGGGTTTCACTTTGCCCGTAGTCTGCTCCCGCTTCGAGCCATTCGATGCAGCCATGGCCACCGCAGATCTGCAACGCGACCTGGCAGAGGAGGTGCATGTGGGCAGCGAAGATGGGGGCGAAGACGAAAATCATGCAGACGGTGCGCTGGACCTTGGTGAGATCACCACGAGGGACAATAGTGGGCAGATTGGTAATTTTTTTGAACCTCCGACCTGCAGCGGAAGATACTCGGCCAACGAAAAACCTTGTATCGGCCTTTGACAGTGCGATGATTTGCGGACTGAGATTTTTTTAAAATTTTTTTTATTCCCGTTTCGAGGTGTTGTGATTCATGGAATTCGGTGTTGGAGAGACTGCTACTGCCACGTCGTTATCTGGGACTGCCAAGCACACAATGCAGCCGCTGTACGATCCGACGCTGAACCACGACGCTTGCGGTGTCGGATTCGTCACTGACCTGGATATGCCCCAGCGAGATGCATGGTCGTGGACTGTAATGATCGTAGGGTTTGTGAGGAAATGCAGGGAACGGGATTAAAACCCAACCCGTTCACCTTTGCTGTAGTTTTGTAGCCATATCGGACGAAGATTTGCATGCCCAACTGGCGGATTTGTCTGCTATCAACCTTGCTATCATCGTAGCTGTTTCTCTACAAAATTTTGTTTTACCGATTTGGCTACGGCCAACGAGGATTGTAAGGAGGAGGCGCTCAACGTAGCCATGGCGACACGGCTCCTAGCGGAGAGTGGCGACACTGACACAGGCATCATAGGGAGCCGCGTGGCAGAAATTGAGTTCAAGCTACGCGTCATCAAGGATAGTTTTGTGGAAAATAGTTAAGCCCGAGGAAGTCGCCAAGAGCAAAATGATTTTAATGGTGGGTGTTTTGTTAACGGGTGTTTGGGAGACAAGGTGTCTGTTGATTTTTTGAATGCAGAAGTTTGGTGGGCCACGACTGGAGTTTTTCTTCAAAATGTGTTTTTTTATTGAATGAGGGCTGTTTAAGTTGATCTATTTAAATTTTTAAAGTGCCCATGATTTTATTTTAATTTTTTATATTAAAGGGCATCTTTTATTATGAGGATGGGAGCACTTCTTTTTAATGGAAGATATTTTTAATTCTCCTGCGAGAGAAACTGAAACTGTCTGTTTTTTATTCCGCCTGAGTGCGATGCCGCCATTGAGCGATGTTGTTTATTTGCTGCCTTAGATAGGCAGGATAGTTTTTCCACAAGATGAAGGCCCCTTTGATGGTGGAATATAGGGGTATTTATAGTCGTTGGAAACATTTTTCCGCAACGGACACAATGGAGGTGTCAAATTGTAATTTTGAGGCTATTTTAGTTCAATTTTTTTTTAGCCTCAAAATTTTTTCTACCTTGGAGTGCACTTTCGGTTGTACCCAAAACTCCAAAGGTAATTTTATATGTGATCCTTGTACCTAGTGACCTTTTCTATACACTTGGCGAATGTAGTGGCTAGTTACCCATGCATTTTGGTGGGATGACTTGGTCACCATAAGGACACTTATACTAGGGACTACAGACAAAGACACCCTAGATTCTAACCGAGTTTTTTTCGGATCTACTTCTGAAGACTACAGACGAAGACACTTCAAAAGATTCTCTTCTTTTCTTCTTCTCTCCTATTTGGATCTATGGCTCATTTTATTGTATTGAGTGCACTTTTGGCAGAGACCGACACTCTTATATGGCTCATTTTTTCTTTCATTAGGTGCATTTTCGACAGAGACCAACACCTTCTAGATTGAGTTCACCATGAGGAGGGATTTCATACTCATGGTGAATCTAGTTAGTGACCTACGAGTGGCAACATCCTCTGAGGATGACCTGCAGAGGCAACAGACCCAGATGTGGCTGACCTTGAGGCACCCATGATGACCCTGAGGCACTTAGACGGCTGACCCAGTGGCAACAGACCCGTTGAAGTGGTTGACCCTGAGGCAACAGACCGAGATGTATACATAGTGGATCTAGCATTATTCACAGTTGGAGATCCAAGAGCACAAAGCATGAGCCTAAGACCAAATCAGCAATAAGGAGGATGATAGGTTGTTTTCGAGAAGTCAACATTAAGGGGGAATGTTACCTAATGTTGACTTGCTTTGTTTTTTTCTTTAGTTAGGATAGTGCACTTTAAGGGGGAATGTTAGAGTTAAAGTGCACTATGCCTTCAGTTTGACACTTGTCAGTTTCATTGACAATTGTCATGTTTATCATATAGGCCTTCTGCCTATTTATGTAACACATTTTTATGAATAATAATTCCCATTAGTTTCAGTCCTAACAATTTCTCCCTCTAAGAAAGTTAATAAAATAGCCCTTGAAATAAGCTTTCCAATGATATATAATATGATATACTTCTACAAAGAAAATCACCAGAAATATCCTTTTTTCCTAAAGTGCATCATAACACTTATTTCTCCTAGGGCAACTTTAGAAAAATAAAAGTATTAAAAATATTAACATGCCCTTGTCCCTAATGGGATTCGATCCCTTGATGCCTCCTCGCTCAGTGCCTTAACCACAACAAATCCGTCGTTGGGCCACACGTCCTCACATGTTCAAAGGGGCACAAACCAAAACAAATACCTCAATATTTTGCGCCCTTCAAAAACTCAAAATGCTTCGAGTGTTTCAACACAACAAGCATCCCTGACACGACTCGATCGTAGGACCTCCTTCTTCTTACACATCGCACGAACCACTAGGCCAAAGATACCTATACATTTGGTTATCCTCTGCGAATGATTCGTGCTATAATTTTATTTTTAATTTTAAAATTTAAATTTGAATTTTAAATAATTTAAAATTTAAACTAAATATTTAAAATTAAATATGTCCATCATCGGGGCACATTTTTCGATGAAACAAAAAGCTAACCTGGGTTTTAAGAAAAACCCATTTCAAATCTGCCATCCATGGTTTTAAATAAAACCTTTTATTTTTCCTGCCTTGGTTTTCACAAAAAACTTGTATATATCCATGCTCTCCAAAATATCATAAATGATTATTTATGAAGTGCTATTACCACCAAAACTCAAATGTGATCTATATGACATCAATGATCCATGTGAAATCAATGACAAAATAAAATAACTCAAATTGCCAATAATATTCCCCTTTGTCATTGATGACAAGACCTCTAATACAAATCACCACAATCACTGCAAAAACCATCTCTGAGAATCAACGCTGCTCCACCTGACTCAATACTCTCTTTGGAGGCTGCTCCCCCTAACTCAATGCTCTCTTTGGATGCTGCTCTCCCTAACTCAATGCTCTCCCCATTACTCAAATCTCTTCCCATTTGACATCAATGGCAAAAGGGACACCTATGGGGCTAAAAGATATGACTCTTAAACTTAGGCCCCTCACCACCTTCTCTCTTGAGGTGATTAATTTTGGGTTGAAAGTACTTTTACTCCCATATTACATTATTTCTCTCCTTCCTTCCACATCTTTTTGATATCCTTTTCTTGATGAGTTACTTGATCTTCTTGTCTTGAACCTATTTGTCCTTCTTGCCTTGAGACTGCTTGAACTTCTTGCCTTGAACTTGTTTGGAATTGAGTCCTACACCATTTTGCAATATGTCCAAAGTTATTGAAATTAAAACACTTAATGTTCTTATTCCTTGGAGGTGCAAATGTCTTAGGATATCTTATGGTGAAGCCATATCCTCTTCTATCATGAATCCTGTAATTCATTGAATTGTGACCATACTCATTGCATGAGTAGCATACCCATGGAAAATCTATCCTTTCCCATATTCTTGTCTTTCATATGACCTGCACTGTGAAGCCATGTGCCCAAACCTGTGACATGAAAAACATCTTCTATTAAAGAAACCTTGCCTAGACATCATTGGTATCTTAGTCTCTTCTCCCTGTTTCTTATTCCACCTGTTTCTTACTTGTGCATTGTTCCTTTCCTTGTTGAACTTTATATTATCCAAATTATCCTTAGAAGTCTCATTCTCTCTTTCACTTACTTATTTCAGCTCTTCTTATTTTTTGGTGTTTGAGCTTGAATTTCATTTTTCTGCTTCTTTTTTCCCTTGTTCTTCTTTAGAACTAAGTCCTGTTATGATGACTGATGACCTTTGTGCATTGATAGTCCTTTCAAATATCCTTGAATTTTCCTCAAAATTGTGTAGCTTGTCCTTAGAACCTTTTACTTCCATCCTTAGTGAAACTATCTCATTCTTTAATCTTTCACACTCTAGATATTTTGTCTTTAATTTTTTGGCCATACCTTCTTCAATTTTCCTTGTCTCTTCAACTTTGATTTTGAATTTGGTGAGTTCCTATAAAAACCTTGCATTTGATTTTTCATCTTCGTGAGCTTGAACCCTTAATACTAAGTTCTCCCTTTTTTATTTTTCAAGAGTAACCATAAGCCTTTCACATTCTATCTCTTTTACCTTTTACTGTTCAACTGTACCTTTTTCAACTCTTCTTACCTTTTCAACCTTATCTCTTAAGTCAGATATATCCTATAGAATATTTGTCTTACATTTCTCATATTCTTGTATTTGAGCCTTCAATTCTGAATTTTCTCTTTTCAATTCAAAAAGTTCCTTAAGAGTGGTTTCCTCCTTTTATTTATCTGAATCTTCCTCTTCTTCGACATCATTGCTGCTGGAATTATCACTAGAACTGCTACTAGAACTATTACTAGAACTGCTGCTTTATTTTTCCACAAATAAAATTTTCTTTTTGCAATTGTAGTAGTACATGCAATAATCATCTAAATTCCCAAAGTCTCCACATATGAAGAATTTTAGTATTATTAAACCCTTATTGTACCTGTTTGCTTTCTCAATGGCTATAAAAAGTTCTTCATGTTGTTCTTCGATAGATATATCCTCTTCTTTAACTTCAACACGTAGGAATAAGTGTTCTGTTTGGAGTGGAAGTTCTTCTTATACTTCTTTCATCCCATAGAAAAAACCTTCTTCATATTCATTGTCATTGAGATCATTATCATCTTCTATAGAAAACAAACTCTCATGATTTCTTTGATCATGCCTATTTCCTTGATGTGTCATTTCATCTTCACTATCACTGAAGCCATTGCAATATCCTGATCTGTGATCTCTTTGGCCACACACAAAGCACTGCTATCTTTCACCTTCTATTCCTAGGAATATATGTTCTTCTTTTTCATCATCTGAATTGTATTTATTGTTGTGATCTGAGTTATCATTTGATTCTTCAATGTAGAAATTTTTCTTTGTCCTACGAAAAGTTTTCTTCTTCTCATGCTTGCTTTGGTTGTACCTGTCATATTTGTCATGCTTATGCTTTCCTTATTATTTTATTTTGTGACCCTTGGAATCTCCTTCATAGGTATTCTGCAACTTGGTCCACATTTCATTAGCTGAATTACATACCATGACCTTTGCAAAATCTGTCTCACGTAGCCCACTCAAAGTACAATTCATTGCCCTTGCATTGAATTTTTTTATAGTCTTATGTGCCTCGGGATCATCTTCAACCTTATACTTTTTTTCAACCATTTGCCATATCTCATATCCTTGTGATATCAAGTAGTTCTTCATTCTCATGCTCCAGAAAGCATAATTGTTATCATCAAACAATGGAGCCTTATTTTTAGATGATCCATTCAGTGAAGCCATCTGTGTTCTTGTAGAATCTACCCTCAAGTTGTTCCCCTTTCTGAAGGAACCTGATATGATACCAATTGAAGAACATAAGCTTATATTGAGATGGGGGTGAACAATTTAGCACCCAATTTTTACTTTCTTTCCAAACCAATATCAATTAGTGTCCTTAATTGCAATATCAAAATATAGCAATGTGCATTAATAACATAGATAGAAATAGTAAGCAAGAGCACAAATCACCACACACAATTGAGACACAAGATTTAATGTGGTTCCCCCAATGTGGGGTACTCCACAAGATAATATCCTTTTAATATTTCATAAAAAAATAGGGATCCTTATCCCATTACAAATGATTCCATTGATCTGCTCAAAGATAAGCTATCCACTGATCTGCTCAAAGATAAGCTATCCACTGATCTGCTTAGCAAAGCAATTCACTGATCTACTCAAATAGGCAATCCACTGATCTACTCAGATAGGAAATCCAATGATCTGCTCAGATAGCAAAGCAATTCACTGATCTACTCAAATAGGAAAACATGGTTTAAACACAAATCTCAAATAACAAAACTTTGAAGCATTCAACCAACCAATTTTGAAAAGGAAACCACAATCAATCATTTTCTCTCCAATGATATGTCAGAAATCAACCACCATAAACAAAGTCAATGGAGAATATTTCTCATACCTTTTCGATGCCTTATTAGTTGTCCACTAAATCTGCCACACTCAACAAACTTTATTTTTTAAATTTCAATAAGGGTTAGGGATCATGATTAATAACACAACAATAATATCCAAATAACACCTTATTACCCCTACTCAATAAAATACATCATGTCCCCTCATGAAAGAATTAATCCTCTTTTAAAAAGAACAAAGCAACCTTCACTTTTGAACCTCTTTACAAAATCATAAATATCTCTTTACACACACCTTATTTCTCCCTCTAAGAAAGTTAATAAAATAGCCCTCGAAATAAGCTTTCCAATGATATATAATATGATATACTTCTAAAAAGAAAATCACCAAAAATCTCTCTTTTTCCTAAAGTGCATCATAACCCTTATTTCTCCTATGGCAACTTTAGAAAAATAAAAATATTAAAAAATATAAACTTGCCTCTGTCCCTGACGGGATTCGATCCCTTGATGCCTCCTTGCTCAATGCATTAACCATGGCCAAGCCACCATTGGAACACATGCCCTCACGTGTTCAAAGGGGCATGAACCAAAACAAATACCTCAATATTCTGCACCCTTCAAAAACTCAAAAATACTTCGAGAGTTTCAACACAACAAGCATCCCCGACATGACTTGATCGTAGGACCTCCTGCTTCTTACACATCACACAAACCACTAGGCCAAAGGTACCTATACATTTGGTTATCCTCCACAAATGATTCTTCAATAGACCCAAATTTTGTAAACCCTTCACACGCCTCTTTACACACGCTTCAACACATAGGCTCTTTTCGCATTACATTATCAATTCAAATACATTTGAAAATCGAGGACAAGAATTTATCAAAGATTTTGGTGGCATACATATATAGATATGCCTTTCCTCCTTTATTTAGATGTCGACACTATTATTTTTAATATATGCCTTTCCTTCTTTCTTTAGATGTTGACGCTATAATTTTCTTTTTAATTTAAAATTTAAATATAAATTTTAAATAATTTAAAATTTAACCTAAATATTTAAAATTAAATATGTCCATCATCAGGGCACATTTTTCGATGAAACGAAAAGCCAACCTAGGTTTTAAGAAAAACCCATTTCAAATTTTCCATCCATGGTTTTAAATAAAACCTTTTATTTTACCTGCCTTGGTTTTCACCAAAAACCTGTATGTATCCATGCTCTCCAAAATATCATAAATGATTATTTATGAAGTGCTGTTACCACCAAAACTCAAACATGTTCCATATGACATCAATAATCCATGTGACATCAATGACAACATAAAATAACTCAAATTTCCAACACGGATGAGCTAGCTTAGGTAACTCATGCTGCCTAGTGGTATAGTCCAACTAAGTCCAACATAAGGATGAGATGAACACATGAGGATCCTTGATATTAGCAATGGGCTGAAAGAATCCCGCCTGACATCGGAGGAAATGCTTGGGTTCTATCTCAAAATATATATTCATTTGCACACACAGAGATAATGAATATCTAGGGACATGTGCAAAGCCTTGCTTTTCAAAAGTCTTGTATGGTAAGTACATAGTTGTTGATAGGATAACTAGATTGTTTGAAGTCTCAGGAAAAACCTCAAAAATTCCCACATAGTAACAAATCATATCATAAAACCACATAATCAACTTTCTCCATAAGCTTCTATAAATTAGGGGGGTATTAATAAAATACATTAGATACCGGATATATGTCAGAAATGATATGTAGACGACCACTGATTATTTTATCTCTTAAATTACAAAAGCTTATCCAAAAAATATACATGCATTCCACACCATTACATTGCACACATGAATGGCTTAAATAATTAATTTTTATGATTAGAATGATTATTAAACATTCATGGTTGTTATAATTTATGTGGTATTGAAAGCATGTCTACGAAAGCACAGGCGTATCAGGTGCGATGCAAACAAAAGCATACGAAACGCTATGTCCTACGAATGAACAAAGAACTAAAGTGCATGAGAAGGGAAAGCGAACGAAATGAAATGAGATGTAAAGCAAAAGAAAAGTGTAGCCTCTTCTATTAATTTTTCTTGTGATCAGGTTACAATACGTCTCCCCCTTTTTCAGGGGCTCGGAGTGTTAGATATAGTTTTGTTACACCAATGGATGGTATGCTTCCCTTTGGGATCTTCTACGTGCCCACATTTGAAATGGACGGGCCAAATGTCATCGCCGCTTGCATGAATGCATCTATAGTTCCTTGCTGCCCCTCCGGTGTCGATATCCTATGTTTAGAGAAATAGAAAATGATTAATAGCACATGCGGATGGAGGGAAACATGCAATCCCCAAGGCCTTCGGTTAATGCATGCATGAAATAATTAAAATAGTAATCAAAACATATTAGAATAAGATGAAACTTGAATAGAAGCATGTAAAAATAATCATGAACACACTACAAAAATAATAGTTGAGAAATCTATTGTAGATTTCTAATCACTTCGGGGTGGGACGATTAGGACTGTCATAAAATGCCCGAAAGTGACCTCCCAAATGTCCCATCCAAAGGCATCCAAAACACCTATAAACTTGGGGTTAGGAAAAATGGGGCATTTTGAGATGACCCAGAAGGTTGGATTTTTCTAATTCTACCCCGCTCACCCTATATCTGAAGGCAATCCTTGTATGTAAGTGAACACGTAAAACAATGAAAACATAGTCAAAACTTATCAGAATGGCATGAAATTTGAATGGCAGCATATAGGAATGACATAAAACAAGATGCAAAAGAAATAGTGAAGAAATATACTATAGATTTCTAATCGCTATGGGGTGGGGCAATTAGGACTGCAACAGTGTAAGGGGCACCCGAGGGCAGGATGCCCGTTTTTTGGGGCTTGGTTTTGACACCAATCCACTTGGGATGGGTCCAAAACCTCCTAGGAGGTTGTGTCAAAAAATTGGGTATGGGATTGTGGCCAATTGTTTGGGTTTTGGGTCCGTATTGTGCTCCTAATGTTCACCCGATAACCTCCCTTCCAAAAGAGAGATCAAGGATGTAGGAAGCACAAATGAGGGGTGAGGATATAATTCGATAGCACTCCATTGCTCCAAATGCTCCTAATATATCCTTTTTTTGGGGTGATAAGACTCACCATTTTATAAACCTAAAGGTCTGCTTTGAATGTGCATGCAGGGGCACCACTTGGCCATCATGCCTTGTCAGGGGAGAGGAGATTCCTCCATGATTAAGGGCTCCATGACTGCCTCTTTGAGCTTTGAAATGCTCACTCACACTCCCATGCATTGAAGGTGGAGTTGAGTGGCGGATCTGGGCTGCCATTTGTCAAGGTTTGACTTTTTTCCCATCAAACCTGCTATTCACCCCACCCTGGAGTGATTGTTGCTAATCGTCCTAGGGTGGGGCGAATAGCATTCTAATCGCCCTAGGGTGGAACGAGTAAGGAGTAGGGTGCTTGAAAGGTTCCAAATTGACCTTTGACCTTCCAAAACTCCTTTGGGAGTGGTTAGGACCATTGTTTAACCTCTAGGGTCTGCCCTAGGGGCTGTGTATGCCAATTTAGTCAGTGCTTGTCGTCACATAATCAGATTGGTGTTGTTTTGGTGTCTACAAATGCCCCTTTTTGGGATGCGCTGTGCATGGTGCAGTGTTGAGAAAAAATAGATAACCAAAGCACTTAATGATTAGGGTTTCTTAGTAACCTAACCAAAATTTGATGCCCCAAGTATGGAAAGGGCACGTATTCTTGAATCCTTGCTTTTGATGAGCTAAGGAGCTTAATTCAAGTGTTAACATTTTTTGGTGAGGTGTTACTTATCTTGGACATTGTTCAATCATGAATAAGCAAAGGGCGCAACCTTTTGTCTATGGGAAACCTAAGTTCATGATTCTAGAATGCCAAGTGTTTGATCAGCTTGTGATTATTGCTTGTTTGCTGTCCCAAGTAGGGGCATGATTGTTTTTGTCAATGATTCTTTGAATGCATGCCATTTCATTGATTGGGTGTGTATTTGTTGATTGGTGACTAAGTGTGACTACCACCTCAAGCGATTAATCGATGAGGGAATGATCAACATGAGAAAAGCGATGAGTCGCTTGACCCAATATGACTTTGGGTAAGGGTGCCTTCAGTTGTTTTCCATTGAACGCTTATGCAGTTTCCCAATAATCGAACCTATTTTTGGTGGGTTTTAACCCTTTTTTGTGACGCTTATTGGGGCTAAAATTGTCAAAAATTCGTCCTCCCGTGGAGCGGTCCGGATATGGTAGCCTTCTTAGGGAGTAGGATATTGATAATTTGTGGCCCCGACGTCGGTTTTGTATGCCAATAAATTCAGGCATAAAGGCGTCTTTTTTTGGAAATTTTATTGTATTTTTTGATGGGTTTTGACCCTTTTTGTGATGTTGATTGGGGTTGAAATTGTCAAAAATCTATCCTCTCGTGGAGCGGTCCAGCTATGATAGCCTTCTTAGGGAGTATGATAGTGACAATTTGTGACCCCGAAATTTTTTTTGTATGCCAATAATGTCAGACACAAAGGCACCTTTGTTCAGCAATTTTATTGCTATTTTTTGGGTGGGTTTTGCCCCTTTTTGTGATGCCTTTTGGGGATGAAATTGTCGCAAATCCGTGCTCCCGTGGAGTGGTCTGACTATGGTAGCCTTCCTAGGGAGTAGGATATTGAAAATTTGTGGCCCAAAAATCAGTTTTGGATGCCAATAATGTCAGGCACAAAGGCGCATTTGTTTGGCAATTTTATTGCTCTTTTTGGGTGGGTTTTGCCCCTTTTTGTGATGTCTTTTGGGGATGAAATTGTCACAAATCTGTCCTCTTGTGGAGAAGTCCGGATATGGTAAAATTCTTAGGGAGTAGGATATTGAAAATTTGTGACCCCAAAATTGGTTTTGGATGCCATGAATCGCAGGCACAAAGGCGCATTTGTTTGACAATTTTATTGTGTTTTTTGATGGGTTTTGACCCTTTTTGTGACGCTGATTGGGGTTGAAATTGTCGAAAATTCATCCTCCCGTGGAGTGGTCCGGCTATGGTAGTATTCTTAGGGAGTAGCATAGTGACAATTTGTGACCCCGACATCTATTTTGTATGCCAAGAATGTCAGGCGCAAAGGTGCCTTTGTTCGACAATTTTATTATTTTTTTTTGGGTGGGTTTTGCCTCTTTTTGCAATGCTTTTTGGGGATGAAATTGTCGCAAATTCGTCCTCTTGTTGAGTGGTCCGGCTATGGTAGCATTCTTAGGGAGTAGAATATTGATAATTTGTGGCCCCAATTTTGGTTTTGGATGCCATGAATCACAGGCGCAAAGGTGCCTTTGTTCGACAGTTTTATTATGTTTTTTGATGGGTTTTGACCCTTTTTGTGATGCTGATTAGGGTTGAAATTGTCAAAAATACGTCCTCCCGTGGAGCGGTCTGGATATGGTAGCATTCTTAGGGAGTAGTATAGTGACAATTTGTGACCTCGATGTCTGTTTTGTATGCCAAGAATGTCATGCACAAAGGTGCCTTTGTTCGGCAATTTTATTGCTATTTTTGGTGCATTTTGGATGCAGTTTTGGTTGTTTTTTATTTTCTTGCTCTGTAATCATCCCAGGGTGGGACGAATACCAGTTTTTTAATCTTCCCAAGGTGGTATGAGTGATAAATAGAGCGCTCATCCTAGGGTGGAACGATTACAGGCCTAGGAGCCTATATAAGGGCCAAAACTAGGTTTTGGGATCATTTGTAATTGTTTTTTCTGGCGATTTGGAGTTGTGAGGAGTGCTAGTTTGTGAAGCGTAGCGCTGTCGAATTTTTGCAGACACTATGATTTTAAGGACTGGATCCTTGAGTGGTAGAGTCGAGGCAAGACCGGTAGGCGCTCCTTCCTTCTTGTTTTTTGTTTGTTTTTATATGAATTTTTTAAAACTCTCATTTTATCATTGTTTTTTGTCACATTAAGGTTAAGACCCTAAATGAATGTTGTGGTTTTATTTGTTTTGTTTTGTTCATCATAAGGTTAAAAAACCCTAGTTTGAATTTTTGTGTTTTGATTTTTTTTTTTTGTGTTCATTATAAGGTTAAAAAAACCCTAGTTTGAATTTTAGTGTTTTGATTTGGTTGTTTTTTTGTGTTCATCATAAGGTTAAAAACCCTAGATGATTTTTTTTGTTTTTCGTTTAGACTAAGATTAAAAACCCTAGTTTAAAGTTTGTTTTTTGTATTTTTTGTTTTTTGTTTAGACTAAGATTTAAAAACCCTAGTTTAAAATTTGTTTTTTGTATTTTTGTTTTTGTTTAGACTAAGGTTAAAAACCCTAGTTTAAAATTTGTTTTTTGTATTTTTTTTGTTTTTGTTTAGACTAAGATTTAAAAACCCTAGTTTAAAATTTGTTTTTTGTATTTTTTTTTTTTGTTTAGACTAAGATTTAAAAACCCTAGTTTAAAATTTGTTGTTTGTTTGTTTTTTTTTTTTTGTTTAGACTAAGATTAAAAATCCTAGTTTAAAATTTGTTTTTGTATTTTGTTTTTGTTTAGACTAAGATTTAAAAACCCTAGTTTAAAATTTGTTTTTTGTATTTTTGTTTTTGTTTAGACTAAGATTTAAAAACCCTAGTTTAAAATTTTTTTTTTGTATTTTTTTGTTTTTTGTTTAGACTAAGATTTAAAAACCCTAGTTTAAAATTTGTTATTTGTATTTTTTTGTTTTTCGAATGTTTTTGCTGTACATTGTGTTAATGTGTGTTTATTTTTGCTATTCAT
This sequence comes from Wollemia nobilis, assembly GCA_028583015.1. NCBI lineage: Eukaryota > Viridiplantae > Streptophyta > Pinopsida > Araucariales > Araucariaceae > Wollemia > Wollemia nobilis. The sequence goes on from JAQPPZ010016949.1 coordinate 1,234,554, forward strand.
TTTGAAATTAAGGTAGAAACCCTAAAATGTAGTTTATTTTTGCTATTTATTATTGGTTTTGTTTGTATACATTGTTGTACATTTGTTTTGTTGTTGTACAGTTTTTTTTGTTTTCATGTTTTAATGTTTTTGTGTTGTTTTTGTTTTTTAGGTTGTGAAGAGTCGGTACCGTCAGCCGACGGTATTCTCTGATGCCCGGGAGGCATTGACTATGGTGGATTGGGATTGGCTTGATGCCCTTGGGCTCAAGCAAGTGACGCGGTTGGAGCCTGTGGTGGGGGATCGGGCATATATGACTGCCCTGATCAATTTGTGGGATCCTCGCACCAACACCTTTCATCTCCCAATAGGGGAGATGATAGTGACTCTAGAGGACGTGTATCGGATTCTATAGATTTTGATAGATGGGCTGCCCATTCGGATGACTCCTCGTGATCAGTGGACGACGGTGCTAACACGGTGCTTTGGGCATGCAACGAAGATGGGGGTGGATGGGGCGATGGAGAGGGTAGAGGGGGATTGCCTGATTGGTGAGATTCTAGTGTGGTGGTGGTTTGAGAAGGGCATGTTGGGGGTGAGGCATGCGTTACTCATGACCCTCATCTCCAACATGTTGCTTCTCGACTCCTCAGGTGCGAGGTTCCCTTGGAACCTACTTGAGGTAGTATTCAGACTTGTGGAGTGTTCGATGGCAGCACCACTACTTATGAGGTGGGGTCAAACGCTATTGGCATAGCTATATGACGAGTTGTACGAGGTCCACTACCGAAGGCGGAAGGGGATTGGGTGCAGCTACCTATTGCAATGCTGGGGGTGGCAACACATAGCTATGGAGCGCCCGTAGGGGTTGCCTTGGACCACTCAGGGGAGATGGTGGATAGGGATATTGGCTATGCTGCTCTATGGCGGAGGTCAGAGAAGCATGGGCAGAGTCGATGGTGGGCAGGTGTCGTAGGGCACTATACTGATGCCTTCTATCATCTTGCTCTAGGGGGGGTGTTCTAGCGGCCATACCGGGACTGTCCAACCTGGCCTGAGGCTGGGGAGTGGCTCCGGCAAGCATGTAGGGGGAGGTGGTTGATCGGGCAACATGAGACCGAGTAGGAGTACTTCCTATACGTCCGGGTGACTCGATAGTTTGGGGTGTGCCAGGGATTTCTTGGTGAGCCCTTGATCTATCGACATCGAGGTGACGAGAGGACTCTAGCTTGGCCGATTATTGAGCCGCTGGGTGAAGAGTCGGATGCAACGATTGATGTCCCCGATGTGGACAATGTCGGGGTGACTACTGAGTATGACCAATGGTGGACGATGCTACGATGGTAGGGTGAGGGGCCTCTAGGAGGTTCGAATGTATCAGTAGTAGGCGATGGGGTTGCGGAGGCACCGAGGGAGGATTGGGGGGCTCCATGTGATGATGTAGATATGGTGGAGGTAGATGACTTGACTGGGGATGATTTAGGGGTTCCAGAGCAGCTAGATACACAGGACATACCGGAGCAGTGGGTGCCGGAGCAACATGCCATCCCGAAGATGCCCATGCCTCAGGAAATCATAGGGGATATGGAGGATAGGTTTCGTGTTGAGATGGCACGATTGGAGGAGCTACTTCAAAGATGGGATGAGGAGCACAACATCAAGAAGGATCACCTACGGGCTCAGTTGGTGTAGTGGGATGAAGCATTGGCTATATATCATCGACGAGATGTGGAGTGGGGTTAGTTTTGAGTGGAGTTGGAGGCCGAGATTATCTGCCTCGATGGACAGTTACCTAAGCTCACTAGAGGTGGATCGTCACGTCGTATGAGAGATAGTGAGACTAAGCAGTCTGCTTCCTCTCATTGTAGGTGGGTGGGTGAGGGTAGTGCTAGTGGGCATGATGCGGGGGAAGGCAACAGCCACCTTGAGAGGTCCCATAGGACCCACACCACTTGGGGTAGTTCCAGTCACACCGATCCTACATGATCATGGTGGCCGACTCCCTAGGCTTTGGGGTTTTTGAATTTTTGTTTTTTTTTGTGAGGTCAGAGGACCGTTTTATTATAGCTTGAGGGTATTTTTGACTTAATATATACATGAATTTATTTTTGGATTATTTCCTTGTTATGGTTTATGGTTTATTCATGCACATTTATTTATGTTGATGTATGCATATGTTATTATGAATGCGGATGTTTCTGACTATATGGATGTATGCATATGGAATGGATGGAATGATTTATTGGTATGCAGGTGGTGGCACCATGGACTGTACAAGATTTACTAGCTTTTTGTGCTATGTGATTGCTTTGTGAGATGAATTTTCATGTAATATTTTTGTTTTTGTTTGTTCGTATTTTCTGATGGTGATGTAAGAAATGAAATGTACCATAGTTGTTTTAGAATGTAGTTAAGGTTTTTCTGAGACTCATATGATTTAACTATCTAATCAAGACTACGTTATTCATACAAGACTTTTGACCAAGGTACGAATCAGACTTGAGTTTGACCAAGTTATTTCACATCCTTGTGTGTGCGATTGAGTTCGTTTTGGTAGTATTCATCAAGATACCGCCAGTGCCAGATAGGCTATCAACCAAACCTGTACTGAGGATCACCCAATTAGCTCCACTAACTCCTTTGTTGTATTTAGTAAGATTAATCCATGGGGCAATCTAGGATACCATAAGCTAGCTCATCCACATGCAAACATTGGTCTACACACATGCAAAGCTAATGTGATAGACATATCGTCATGCATTTAGGATACCGCCATTGCCAAGTAGGCTGTCCACAAAACTCATAATGAGGATCACCTAAATGGTTTTTCAAATACTGAGAATTCTAGGGATTCAAGCTCAGGTGTCTTTCGGTTGCTCAACTTGTTGGGATACTTGCTCTCATACATAGTGATGAAAATCACTGTTTATTTTTTTATTTTTTTTTTGAGCAAGGGGTTTAAGTAGTGGTGATAACCACTGTTATTTTTGCCTTTTGAGGAATTTTGATTTTGTATTTTGATTTCAAAGTTGAGCTCATGGGTTTTTTGGCTTGTGAATGGCAATGATCCTTTTAGGCCTTGGGGATGACTACCCATCCTTTGCAGGGACATGTAGTATGAATCCTTATGACTTTGGGAATCAAAGGTGGTTGTGAACTTGCTTTGGAATGGCATTGATCTTTTAGGCCTTGGGGATGACTACCCATCCTTGTCAGGGGTGTGTAGTACGAATCCTTATGACTTTGGGGACCAAAGGTGTTTGGAATTTTTGATAGTGGTGAAAACCACTGTTTATTATGGGGAATTGAATAGGGAAGAGCTTGTCCTTTTGTCAATTCTTAGCATTATTGAACCATTCGCATAGGGGGATGAGCAGGATAACCTTTTCGCTTAAGGTACCTTAGACCACTTTGTAGGTTTCGTATTTCATCCACACAACTTGGGAATTTTTATGTGTTTTAAGCTTGTGTTGGGATGTGATGTAACAAGGCGTGATCCAAGTAAAACTCTACCTTGTAAAAATCGGTCTGACTTTGTACAACATTTGACTAGAAATCTAAAGATAGCTGAATGCCGAAAAACCCTAAAGACATTAGAAGACAACTGACTATGGTAGGACTAAAAATGCAAAGGGTGTTATGTTTGATGGATCTTTTTACAAAATGGACTGAATTTGGAGAATGATGGAATTGCCGAGTAATTACAGTCTATGGTGCTTTTGACATGTATGACCAACAAATATGCAATGTATGTTTGCGATGCCTAATGCAACTTATTATTTTTTTTTTTTTTTTGTATTTTGATTTTTAAGAATGTGCATGGAAGTGAGATGCAATTTTTTTGTGTTTTTTTTTGTTTATCTATGGTTTTTTTGATTTTTTTGTTTTTTGAATATTCGTTTTTGACCAAGCGATTATGGGAACCCTTGGGGCTTTTGGTTTGACCAAAGGGTTTATGGATACCTTTGGGGTGTTTTAAGTTGACCAAGCGATGATGGGAATCCTTGGAGCTTTTAGTTTGACCAAAGGGTTTATGGATACCTTTGGGGCATCTTAAGTTCACCAAGCAATTGCAGGAATCCTTGGGGTTGTTGGTTTGACCAAAGGGGTTATGGGTACCTTTGGGGCATTTTGGGTTGACCAAGCGATTGTGGGAATCCTTGGAGCTTTTGGTTTGACCAAAGGGGTTATGGGTACCTTTGGGGCATTTTGGGTTGACCAAGCGATTACGGGAATCCTTGGAGATTTTGTTTTGACCAAAGGGGTTTATGGGCACCTTTGGGGCATTTTGGGGTTGACCAAGTGATTGTGGGAACCCTTGGGGCTTTTTGGGGTGGGTCATGGCTCTTTTAAATGTGGAATGGCCTCAAATGACTGATGTTCAAGGGTTCTAGTTCCTTGATTCCTTCAAGAGAGGTGAGCTGATATGTTCCAGGTCCTATTTTACTATCAATGACATAAGGACCTAACCAATTTTCCACGAAATTGTCCCTTATATGGGGTGACAAGTTAGAATTTTGTTGGTTCTCTTTTAAGACCAGGTCACCAACCTGAAAGTCCCTCAAGTGAACTTTCATGTTATATGCTTTCTTAAGTCGCTCTTGATAGATACGTAAATGCTCGAGAGAATTGATGCATCGTTCATCAAGCAACGTAAGCTGGTCTAATCGGGCCTGCCACATAGTGTCATAATCGATGAAATCTTGCATTGATATGCGTAGGGAAGGTATTTCCAACTCGAGAGGCATGACTGCCTCAGAGCCATACACCAAAAAAAATGGAGTTGCCCCAGTGGGCGTCCGAATTTTAGTGCGATAAGCCCATAGAGCAAGCGAGATTTGAATGTGCCAATCCTTATGACTATCCATGATAGTCTTTTTAAGGATGGAAACTAGCATTTTGTTTGATGCCTCTACTTGCCCATTTCCCTGCGGATAATAGGGTGTTGAAAAACTGTGGTGAATTTTATACTTTGTGGTCAAAGCATGCACGTCTTTGTTCTTAAACGATGTCCCATTATCCGAGATGATCTTGGATGGAATACCAAAATGACATATGATGTTATGTAAAATAAACTTCGTAATGCGGGGTCCAGTCGTAGAGGTAAGCAAAATTGCTTCCACCCACTTGGTGAAGTACTCTGTGGCCGTTATGATGAATGTGTGATGGCCTAAAGATGCAGGGGAGATCTTTCCGATTAGATCTAAGCCCCACTATGAAAATGGCCAAGCCGATTGGATCGGCTATAAGGCCTGGGAAGGTATGTGTGTCAAATTAGCATGGTGTTGACATTTCATGCACTTCCTTACATATGCGCAACAATATTGCTCTAAAGATGGCCAATAATAGCCCATGCGAAGGATGCACTTTGCGATGGCCATACCACTGAAGTGGCCATCGCATGTACCATCGTGCGCTTGGGTGATCGTCCAAGTGGACTCCTACTTGTCCAAGCAATGGAGGAGGATTCCTTTGTAGCTTTGATGGTACAAAATGTCTCCTAGCAAGACATGTTTTGCCGCTTTCTATTTGAATGATATTTTCGTAGCATGCGACAATCCAAGTGGGAGGCTACCTAACTTGAGATAGTCTCTTATGGGTGTGTACCAATCCTACTGATCAAAAAACTTGATGGTATGAATGACCAATCCCTCTTGAAGTTCATCCTTAGAAAAAGTTGAGCGGGAAAGAACTTGTAAGAATAGCATTGTGTTGTTATTAAGAGGGGTCGAGGAGAACAAGGACCCCCAGTTGGCATGATTTAGATTATCGTGGATTCGAGAGAACTTATCTTGAGATGGTTCAATCTGGATCAGGTGGATTCCTAGCGTTAGGTCAGAGCTTGCACGCTCCATCGCGGATTGCGATAATGTTTTGACTTGAATGGTTGTCATTTCACCAGAAGGGTCTTGCGGGATTAGTGACCCCAAGGAGGCCATAGTGTCCGCAAAATGATTCGATGATCGAGGGAGTGCCTCGATGTCGTACCATTCAAGCTTTGCTAGGAATTTATCCACAAGGGCTTTGTAGGCCTGTAGAACTAGGCATTTGCATTGGAATACCCCTTTCACTTGGTTGACAATTAATAGTGAATCACCAAAGATATTCAAGCATTTGATGTTCATGGTGATGGCTATCTGAAGACCTATGAGCAAGGCTTCGTATTCGGTATTGTTATTGGTGCATGGGAAATCAAGTTTAAATGATAGAGGCATTGGAGCCCCTTGCGGTGTGAAGAATATGATTCCTGTGCCACCCCCTTGCTCACATTTAGAACCATCAAATAATAAGGTTATGTCGACCTGTGACTCAGGCTCATCAGAATCTGGCGATTCTAAGACATGGAAGACCCCATCATCGGGTAGCTCTACGGTCAGAGGTTGATCGTCTTCGAGAGGAGCCTCTGCTAGTTGATCGGTGATGACTTGACCTTTGATGGACTTCTATCCAATGAATTCGATGTCAAACTTCATCAACAACATGATCCATTTTTCCATGCGACTACTATGATAAGTATGACTCATCATGTACCACAATGGATTCTCCTTAGACACAACATACATCATATTGCTCAGCATGTAATGGCATAGCTTTTTGGTGGCAAATACCACTGCTAAGCATAGCTTTTTGACGTATGCATAGTTAAGTTCATAACTAACCAAGGTGCAACTAAGATAATAATTAGCCTGTTCTTTATGTAGTTCATTTTTTTGGGCTAGCATGGCACCCAGTGCCACCTCAATAGCTAAGATGGATAAGTAGAATGACACTCATAGCCTTGGTGGTGCCAATACTAGTAGTGAAGCCAAGTACTGTTTAATATCATTGAAGGCTGACTGGAACTTGTCATCCCAGTGAAATGCTACCCCCTTGTGTAATAATTTATTCATGGGTTAGCACTTGTCAAATAACTGTGCTATGAAGTGCTTGATCGACGTGACCTTACCCTGCAAGCTTCTGAGCTGCTTGATGGTGGTTGGGGGAAGCATTTCAAGGATTGCCTTGAATTTATTTGGATCTACCTCGATGCCTCATTTTGAGACTATGAAACCCAAGAGTTTTCCAGATGTGACGCCAAATATGCACTTCTTGGGGTTTAGCCTAACTTTGTGTTCAATGAGGCGATCAAGGATCTTGCACAAGTCATCGAGATGATCTGGGCACAAAAGAGATTTGGCCAACAAATCATCCATATAATATTCCAAAGTTTTATGCATGTGATCATGGAAGATGTATGTCATAGCGCGTTGGTATGTGGCACCAACATTTTTAAGGCCAAAGGGCATGACCTTATAACAAAATGTTCCCCAAGGCATCATGAACGCCATTTTGAGTTGATCATCGAGATTGATATGAATCTGGTTGTATCTCGAGAAACCATCCATGAGGGAAAGCATTTTGGATGTAGCATCTACCAATGCATTGATGCTAGGCAAGGGGAAATCATCCTTGGGACTCGCTTTGTTTAGATCTCAAAAATTGGTGCATATGCGAATCCTCCCGTCAAGCTTTTTGACGGGCACCATGTTGGACAACCATGGTGGGTAATCTATGCAGATGACAAACTGTGCATCCAAAAACTTATGTAATTCATCTTTTACCATTAAGGCCATTGTTGGTTGCATCTTACGTAGTTTTTGCTTGATTGGATTGACTGTCGAATCAAGCGTTAGATTATGCATGACTAGCTATGGGTCTAGCCTCGGCATGTCTTTGTAGGACCATGCAAAAACCTCCTTCTTATCTTTGAGAAGGGAAATGTAATCGGCTTGCTCTTTGGGGGATAGAATTACCCCCAGCTTGATGATTTGTAGATTCATTGGATTCGAGCCGATGTCTACGTCAATCATCTCTTTGACTGACATATGGGACTCGTCCTCCAATTGGTGTGGATTTGGGATCAGGTGGATATCATTTGTTGAATTTAGATCTATGTTTGGAATGTCGGGTTCCTCTTTAGCATGGAAGATATCCTGAGTTGGTCCTGGGGTGAAATGAAGCATCTCACCGCAAGGCCAATACTCTGATGGGGATGGTGGTGAGTTAGCACGATCCCAGTCTATGGCATCTAGGTTTAGATACAATGGTCATGCTAGATCAGCTGGATTGTGGATGGGGGCGGTTAAGTCAATGGAGATCATGTTGATGAAGTGAATTTGGTCTCCATTACCACATGGGTGGTGACTCGGACATCCTTGGTGATCTTTGTGCTCTAGATCTGGCTCTGTGGGTATTGGTACAAATGGATTGGCCCTATGTGCAGATAAAAGGACAGGGTCTACCCTTGGAACTGATGGCTCTATAGGGTCTTTGGGTGGAAGGTGCTCTCTGTATGCCTGAAGTGGCGGATGCAACACTTGGTCCAACTATGCCTGGTTCAAATGCCACCTATGCCTTGGCCCCATGTTTAGCTATTCAAACATGTCATCAATGTCCATGGGGTATTGTTGCTACCACATATGGTTGAGATATGCCATCTCAGTCTCATCTTCATACTCGCTATCGAAGATCCATAGGCCTTCGTTGGCTCCGACAACTATTTGTGGCATGTGAGGCTCATTCTATTTGAGCAAGTTAATTTGGTCCCATCGGGGTTGTTCCCCTCTCTATGGGAGGACCTGGTTCTCTTGAGGTGGAAATTGCTTGATTGGAGCATTCAAGGGGAACATCACCATGAAGTTCTCTTGATAGTCATCTATGGGCATCACTTGTGAGTGATTGCTATCAAACTCAAAAGGGTCCCAAGGTGCTACCTCATACTCTAACTCGTCTTCTGAAGATCCTTCTTGGCCTTGTCTATATCCCTCTTGGAGGTAAGTTCTTGAAATTTCCCCTTTCTCGATCGAAGGGGAGGAGTTGTTGAGGCCCATAAGGTTGGTTTTTAGCAATGGGAGATAATCCCCCAATGTGTATGTTATGTTAGGATTGGCATATGGATCTTGTGCCAACCCATCCTTGTTGCCTAGCCCTAGGACTTGCATGTTTTCTACCAAGATGTCAAGATGCAGAGGGTGGTTGAACCCTACTCCTGATTTGTCATATGGCATCTGATATCTTGGTTGACAAAGAACGCGCACCCCTTGCTCATATCTACCTAACCCATATCCATGCCAATTACATTGGCCAAGGTATTTCAAAGTGAAGTCTGGGTTGGATAGATAGTTGACATTCTCAGCAAAGGGCTCTTCATCCTCTTCCTCTTGTAGGTAAGGTTCAATGCCGTTGTCGAGGACCCCATATATAAAATTTGTCTGGTTTAGCGGGTAGCCTAGAGGGACAATAGCGCCGATGGGGAGGTGAGGTCTCCCCATGTCCTACATGGACTCAAGAATGAGTGTTGCTACAATGTTCGACACTAGATACTCCCCCAGGCCCGTATTGGCCATCTCAACGGTGATCATTGGTGGTTGAGGGGGAGGGAATGGGAGTTCTTCCTAGGTCCACTCCATGTTGGGTGAACCAAGCATCTCGAATTCCATTTGATTGGGCACCTCTTCGGTAGAGATGGTTGAGACCAATGGTGGTATCTCTTCTAGGGGCTTCTTCCCATTGTCCTTTGGTGTGGCCATCGTAGGTGGTGTCATTGGTGAAGGACCAGACGATGAATATGGGCCCGATTGGTGATTTGAGGGACTTAACAACGGGGATGTATGCAAAATTGGACCCTGTTTGGACAGATTCAATTGAAAGTCCAAATGTGTTGATGGGAGGGTCGACTATGGCATCAACTGCATCGCATTGCAATATTTTAATGGATCTAAGTTTATTGGGACTACATGCACTTGCCCTTCGTATGTGTACTTTAGGCATTGATGGGCTATCGAAGGGACACACTTCATGTCCCTGATCCAAGGCCGGCCCAATAAAATATTGTAGGCCATCTCACCTTCCAGGATGTGGCACAATGTAGGAATAGTCTTTTATCCCACTTGGATGGGCAGGACAATTGTACCAACCATCAAGCATATCACGTCATTGAATGCTCAAAGAGTATAGGTGGAGGCCACAATGTGAGATACTAGCAACTTGAGGTGTTTCAATGCCGTTGTTGTGATTATATTGCTGGATGAGCCAGTGTCCACCAACACCCTCTTAAATGGAATCCCGTTGACCCACACAATGACGTGCAGGGGTGGATCCGCCATATCACCTATCACCGATTTCAATTCATCTTCTCTAAAGGTGATGACTAGTTTTGTACATCATTTTACATGTCCCACAAAGTTATTGAAAGATTTTGCTTTGTGGGGTTGTAGCTCGATGGCTTTGAGTATCTCCATTAGAGCCTCTCGATGGGGTGATGATTGTTGGATGAGCTCATAGATGGAGAGCCTAGCCGACATGGTCCTTAAACTTTGGGTAAGTTTAGTCCGAATCATGGCCATTGGTCTAGGTAGGGGAGGTTGCGTAGGGTGCTATTGAGGTTGTGACGTTGATGGAACCTCTCCTGTAGCTGCAACGAGGGCAGCTGTGCTTGGGTACCTCTTGTTCCGTGTCACTATGCTTATCATCCCTACATACCCCTGCATGGGGTAGTTTTGTGTCACCTCATTGACTTTTAGAGTCTTTGCCTATGCATCATGGGTAGGCAGGGGGTCTTTGAAGACCTCCATTTGTTGGTTTCTTGGTGCTATGGGATTATCCACTGCTAGCATTTTGTTGTCTATTAGATCTTGCACTAAGCTTTTGAACTTCCAACACACGTAAAGGTCATGTCCTTTCTATCGATGAAACCTATAGTACAAGTCTTCCATATAGCCCTTGGGTTTTGGCATGTTGGGGTCTATGGGTCGAATTTTTGGTAGGTTTATCAAGTTTACCATGGAAAAGCGGTCAAACAAGGAGTCTTTAGACTCTATGAAGGGTGTGAATTGTCACCTAGGGCGATGCTACTGATTTTGCTCTTGCCTATGATTTTCCTTTTCATAGTTGTCAAGAGGAACTACCTGATAATTAGCCTTTGGGGGCTGTGTCATCTATGTAGGCTTTGTCATGTTTATGACAACTTGATTGACCGCAACGGGTTTCGGTTGCATTGACCCAATTTTGACATTTTTGGGCCACTCTTTCTTGTGTGGCTTGGCAATCTTGCCATCTCATATCTTGATATCTTCGATTATTCTGGCTTGCACTAGGGCTTCCTTGAGAGTGGCATATTGCTACAACTATAATAGAATGAATATTGATCTTAGGAAACTCTTCGAGAACATTTGGGTTAAGTCAGCCATGGGAGGGAGGTAAGGAATATTTGAGAGCAACGTCCTCCACCGATTTCCATAAGCTGCCATGGTCTCTTCCTCATACTGGCTGAGGCTAGCTAGGTCACTTAATGATGCCTTCTTCTTGGTGTTGAAGGCAAAAAATTCGAGGAACGCGTCCACTAGCTGGTCTAGGTTGTTGATGCTATGCTTCTGCAACTAGGTAAACCAATCCGAGGTAGGGCCTATGAATGTGGTTATAAATGTTCTTAGAAGTAAAGCATCGTTGTCCTGAATGCCAAAGCATTGACTCAAGAATCTTGTCACATGCTCTTGGGCATCCTCATCCCCTCTAAAAATCACCAATTGAGGCATTTTGAAGTGTTCAGGGTATGGGGGTGCCGACACTGAAGGATGCACAGGGTGACTGCAGAGCTAGCATAAAGTGGGATTTTGGGGCCTAGAAGTCTTGGTCTCCATAGAATCTAAGCGCTCTAGTAGTGCTTTGTATGCATCGAAAGATTTGATCTCTTCCTCCTTGGTTTTCTCCTGTTGTGAATTACGGGGAACTTGAGGCTTATGGAGGGGTAGCCGGATAGCACCCTCCCTGCCTTTGTAGGGTATTTCAGCCCGCTCTTCTTCTTGCTCAAATCCCTCATAGGCTTCTTGAGGAGTTCCTGGGCATGACCTATAAACATGGGTGGGTGGTCGAGGAGGGCGCCCATCATTGGTTATGGGAGTGGTCTCCCACTCAGGTCTAGGAGGTCTTGGAGGTAATGCTTGATAAGGTTGTGGAGACCTATTTCATACCAAGGGGTTGTGCCTCTCATAAAGCTCTATCTTATATGTGTGAGGGGTTGGAATCCTCTCATGCACAGTGTTTTGGAGCAACTCATCCGTCTGACGTTGAATGCACTCTTTGCTAAGATGGTACATGTGCTCTAACTGTTGTTGATCTTGCTCAAGCTGCATGATTTGCACTTGGCGGGCGGTATGTTTGGAAAATTCCAAGTTGATTTGTTCCATCGTCTTAGGTCTAGGAGGCCTAGATGCCTCCCCTACATATCTACCTTGGTCATAGTGATCCAAGATCTCTATAGGTCACTTCCCTTTATCGAGGTTAGCAACATTCACCCGAGGCTCTAGCCTTAGTAGGTGATCTTGATAGTTAGCAGGTGTAGAGGCACATTGCTTCCGCATTGTGTATTGCTCTTGAGGAATATAGTGGTCTTCCTCATGCTCCCTTTCATATATGTGAAAGCGGCAGGCAAAATTGGCTCGCCTAGTCTGAAGAGCCTTGCGCTCTGGATTTGGCCTATTGTTTTTGACAAAAATGAGGGGTAGAGGAGGGATGATATAATCATGTGGCCCCTCCTTATGGACCTTATGCTATTCTAGCACTTCATCGCATGGTGGCCACTCATAATGAGTGTCTAAGGGGGCCTTCCCGTCTATGTTGAGTGCCACGTGTATGTACTCCTCCTGAAAGGGTCTATGTTGAATGGGAGTACCCCTCGAAGGGGTGCCTCTATAGTCCCATTCTGTAATGGCATGATGTGGACTATGTTGTGGGTCAGGCCGCCAAGGTGGTATGACCAAGTCCTTGGGGCTATATCGGAGGTGACTTGTGCCCCCTTGTATATTTTCCACAGATTTTGTCCTTGATTGGGCTTGGTTACGGGTGTACACCATGGTGGTGGTTCTCTAAAATATGCGTATGTTTTTATCTTCTTTACGATTTTTTATGCTACACCAAACAAACGGGACCACACACACAAAGAAGTGATTATCTCATTTATAGATTAAAGGTGTGTCCTAGATCTGGTTTAGTGTGTTTTGATTTTTGTTTTGAAAACCTTGTAAAGAAATTTTTGTTGTACATGCAATATGAGGGCTCTTATGTCTCCCAAAATGGACACCCCTTCAATATACCACTGCCAGGCCATTATATCGAACCTCTCAATATACCTGCCCTTACGTGATGGAAACTATTGGTACATGAGAGCAGAACAATACGTGGAACATAGGCGGTATAAAAGGGGAATCGTTCTATTTTTGACACCTACCATAGAAGGCTTATCCTCATGCATTGGGAATCACCCCAACTACACTTGGTCAGCTTTTGTCAGGATTTACGTCTAGCAACAGTTGCGATCAACGTTATGCATGCAAAATTCAAGCCAAGGTGGTGATGAAATCCACCGTTGGTCTTGATCAAGTGTTGGGGTTTTACGACCAACTCCTTGATGTTTATATTATCACGTGGTGTGTGGGGTTATTTTTACTTGTGCAAAGAAATAAAACATGCAGTAAACTTTTCTATGCAAGCAAAGAAATAGAAAAATCATAGAAACAAAGACAAAAAATTATAGAGTGTTCAGACAACCTACCTCTTCTCTGCCCACACTAGATGCCTCTGAGTTTTTGCTTAGAAAATGCATAGAGATCTAATCGTCCTAAGGTGGGATGAATAGCAGATCTATATTTGTCATAGGGTGGGATGAATTCCTATTTGTCCCTGGGTGAAACGAATTCTAGCTTTGTATTCATCATAGGGTGGCACGAGCAGTAGTCCAACGCCTAAAGGATTAACACCTGCAAGCAAAAACACCAGATTTTGGATCAAAAATTTGATCCCAATAGTAGGGGATAGTGTCCCACCATGATAACCATTGAAAGCATGTATACAGAAGCACAGGCATACCGGGTGCGATGTAAACAAAAGCATACGAAATGCTAAGTCCTACGAATGAACAAAGAACTAAAGTTCATGAGAAGGGAAAGCGAATGAATGTAATGAGATGTAAAGCAAAAGAAAAGTGCAGCATATTCTACTAATTTTTCTTGTGATCAAGTTACAATACGTCTCCCCCTTTTTTAGGGGCTCAGAGCGTTAGATATAGTTTTATTACACCAATAGATGGTACGCTTCCCTTCAAGATCTTTCGTGTGCCCACATTTGAAATGGGTGGGCCAAATGTCACCGCCACTTGCATGAATGCATCCGTAGTTCCTTGCTGCCTCTCTGGTGTCAAGATCCTACATTCAAAGAAATAGCAAATGATTAATAGCATCTGCGGATGGAGGGAAACATGCAATCCCCAAGGCCTCTGGTTAATGCATGCATGAAATAATTGAAACAATAATAAAAATATATAAGAATAAGATGAAACTTAAAAATAATCATGTAAAAATCATCATGAAAACACTAAAAAAATAACATTCAAGAAATATTCTGTCGATTTCTAATCGCTCTGGGGTGGGACGATTAGGACTGTCATAAAATGCCTGAAAGTGACATTCCAAATGTCCCATATAGAAGCCTACAAAACAACTAAAAACTTGGGGTTAGACAAAATGGGGAATTTTGAGACAACCCAGAAGGTCGGATTTGGATAATTCAACCCTGATTGCCTTGTATCCGAAGGCACTCCTTGTATGTTAGTGAAATCATAAAACAATGAAAACACAGTAAAAACTTATCAGAATGGCATGAAATTTGAATGAAAGCATATAGGAATGACATAAAAAAATATGCAAAATAAAAAGTGAAGAAATTTGATATATATTTCTAATCACTCCAGGGTGGGGCGATTAGGACTACAACAATGCGGGGGGCACCCGGGGGCAGGATGCCCACTGTTTGGGGATTGGTTTTGACACCAATCCACTTGGGATGGGTCCAAAACCTCCTAGGGGGTTGTGTAAGAAAATTGGGTGTGGGATTATGGCCAATTATTCAGGTTTTGGGTTCGTATTGTTCTCCTAATGTTCACTTGATAACCTCACTTCCAAAAGAGAGGTCAAGGATGTAGGAAGCACAACCGAGGGGTGAGGGTATAATTCATTTTTTACTCCATTGATCCAAATGCTCCTTCTCTGTCCTTTTTTTTGGGTGAGAAGACTCACCATTTTATAGACCTGAAGGTCTGCTTTGAATGTGCATGTAGGGGCGCCACTTAGCCATCATGCCTTTTTAGGGGAGAGGAGATTCCTCCCTGATTAAGGGCTCCATGACTACATCTATGACTGCCTCTTTGAGATTTGAAATGCTCACTCAAACTCCCATGCATTTAAGGTGGAGTTGAGTTGCTGATCTGGGCTGCCATTTGTCAAGGTTTGACTTTTTGCCCGTCAAACTTGCTATTCACCCCATCTTGGAGCGATTGCTGCTAATCATCCTGGGGTGGGGTGAATAGCATTCTAATCACCCTAGGGTGGAAGGAGTTAGGAGCAAGGTGCTTGAAAGGTGCCAAATTGACCTCTGACTTTCAAAAACTACTTTGGGAGTGGTTAGGACCACTGTTTAACCTCTGGGGGCTACCCTAGGGGCTGTGTATGCCAATTCGATCAGTGCTTGTCATCACATAATCAGATTGGCGCTATTTTTGTGTCTACAGGTATCACCCATTAGATTGTTGAAATCATATCATATGCATACCATTATATTTTAAAGTGATTAAAACATACAAGTTTATTCACATTAGATTACATATTGCATTCACCATATCATAGCATGAGTTAGATGCATACAATTATATCAAAATTAAACATGTATCTAACAAAAATATTACATCCTTAAAAACACAATGTCATAAATTATCCATCTAAGATCACATCATTACATTCATCCATACCTAAAATCATAAGTCCATAATCAAATCAACTCATAATACATCACATCATTACATTCATCCATACCTAAAATCATAAGTCCATAATCAAATCAACTCATAATACATCACATCATATCACAATAATCAAATCATATAAGCATCTACATAAATACACATAAGCATCCATATCAAATCCATATCATCATAAATATCATCTATCATCTAACACATATATATATAAACTCATCATAATGCCATAATAACATCACATAAATAAAACAAAAACATAAGCAATAAATGACACACACAATGAAGCATAAATGTAGAGTCTCATATAAATATGTGTCTCAAAATATGTCTTAGAAAATGTATCTCAAAGTGCATGAATATACAAAAATTACCCGCAGGCTATAGTCATATAGGTCAAGAAGACCTCAAAAATGAAATCCAAGTGCATCATCAATCGAACATAGGGCTTGTACCCCCAAAATAACCTCCCCCTGTGGCTGTGTCACACATAGAGTGATGTGACCCTGCTGGTCTCTCTGTGTGAGTCCAAGTCCTATGGCTAGCCATGATCTATGGAACTTACATATTAGTCCTCTACTTTTAAGAACCATTATATCATGCTCAATCATCTCATCCTTGATACTTACTTTCGGTGTACCATTTGCTACCTGGATCACACTTGCCATGTATTCGCTCTTTCACTTACCTCTAGATTGGGCCTTCATACTTCCAACAAGGGCATTTTGTTTTCTAGCTAGGGCATCCTGACTTCCCATTAAGGCTTTCAAAAATGACTTTATTTCTACAATAGCTAATGGGACTTGCTCTTGGCTTGCACTCCCTCTTGGTCCGCACTCACTCTCTGCTTGCACTCACTCTTGCTCCCAGCTTGCACTCTCTCTTGCATCACACTTGCTCTTGGCTTGCACTCCCTCTTGGATCACAATTGCTCGTGTCTATTCCTTTTCTTGGCATTCCTTCACTTCAATAATTTTTTGGAAACAATGTTCCATGCATTTGTGGTAAGGGTTTGAAGCATTGGTGCACTCTAGATGAACCTGTTGCTATTTTGCCATGATTGAATCCCAACTTGAACTTCCTCTTAGTTTGCATTTCCTTTTGGTTCACACTCTCTCTTGCCTTGCACTCACTTCCAACTTGCACTCCCTCTTGGATCACAATTTCCCTTGTCTCTTCTTTTTCTCAGTTCTTTGGCTTCAACAATTTTTTGGAAACAATGTTCCACACATTCATGGTAAGGGTTTGAAGCATTGATGCACTTTGGATGAACCTATCACTCTTCTTCCATGATTAAATCTTGGTTCGCACTCCCTCTCTGATCTCATTGGCTCTGGGCTTGCACACTCACTCCCAGCTTGCACTCCCACAACTGCTACACTTCTAGCTTGTACTTGTACTCACTTTTGGTTGCACTCACTCACACTCACTTTCAATTGTACTTAGTCACACTTGTTGTACTTACTTGTGCTCGCACTCGCTGCTACACTTACTCCCGATCACACTAGTTACCGTCTAATGTACAATTTTAAATAACATAATTTTTATAGATTATTTTTCTACTAAAATATATTAATTATTATTTTAATAATAGATTTACTTTTTTTCCTATCAAAATAATAATGACTAATGTTCACATTTAATCATATATTTCATGTTTTTGAAGCAACCACAAATCTACATGTAAATTTAATATTATAATTTATATTTTTTCATAATTTTTTTTTTTAATTAAATTATAATTTTTTTTTTTTTGGCTTTAGAGGAATCATGGTTGGGGGAGACTGCTCAGCCTTGTACGTTGGTCATAAGAATTTCTCACAATAATCAAATTATATATATATATATATATATATATATATATATATATATATATATATATATATATATATATTTCCACATTTTTTCTATATACAAAAAAATTTAAGAAAACTTATTATCTATCTTATTATATTTAAAAATGATCATGGTTACATTATTTTCACATATAATCTAATTATTAACATATTAAAAAAATAAAATATAAAATAAAGCGAAATATTATTAACAATTTATTTTTTAATATACTTTTTAATTATGAAAAATTTACGAGTAAATTTAAAACAATTTTTAAAACATATATTTTAATTAACTTTTAGATAATGCTTAATATAATTTTTATATTTAAAAATTATTAGAAATTGTTGAGATATTTATAAATATTTATGGTTGCATTATTATTATCGGGTGATGTGATCCGGGTTTAATCTCCGTGGTGAATGTGTATAAGAAATATTATTCAAAAAATAATTATTAAGATGATGTGATCCACATTCAGTTCCAGTAATAGATGTGTATAAGAAATATTACTTAAAAAAATAAAAAAAAATAAAAATAAAAATTATCTATTGTAATTAATTCTGTTGTTAAAATATTTTGTTTCACATAAATACCTATCTCCTATCTTTGTTGAGATATTTCGTTTTTCGTTAATATCTATCTTCTATTTTTAAGTTATTTTATTCCACGTAATATCTATCTAACTATCTAGTCATTTTTTATAGTTAACAGCTTAAACTGTGCCAAAACATGGGAGGAGGCCAGTTCAGCAAATCGCGAAAGAAGTGCAGGCTTTGGATCGCTGGCTGCCGACCATGCATTTGGTGAGTATAATCATTACTTTTCTTTTAGCGATCCCACTAGTTCTTTTGTGTAGCATTCCCCCTCCTCCGATCGAATGCCAGGGCTCCTCCGGATGCACCGTCTTCAACTACCAAGGCTTGTGGGAAGACCACACCCCTTGCAAACCCGCCAGACCTGTTTACCCCACGACAGAAAAGGAGCTGGTGGCCGCCGTCGCGGAGGCTGTGAAGAACAATCAGAAGATCAATGTCATCAGCGCCTGGGCTCACGGCATGCACAAGCTCGCCTGCGTGGGAGAGGGTGGTATCTCGCTTCCACCCTCAGCGTTAATGCCGCCGCCAACACTATCACCGTCGACTCCGGCGTCGTGTTGCCGGGATCTCATCGACGCCGCCGCCAAGGCCGGCCTCGCCTTCCCCACCTCCACCTCATGGGACGGACTATCCGTGGGTGGCACCGTTAGCACGGGCGCCATGGTAGTAGCCTTAGCGGCAAAGGTTCCACCATCAGTGAATACGTCGTTGAAATGAGATTGGTCGTCCCGGCCGCTGCTTCCGAGGGCTACGCTAAGGTTGTCCAATTGACAGAGGCCGATGAGGATCTCAAAGCCGTGAGATTTTCGTTGGGAACGTTGGGAGCGTTCTCGCAGATCACGTTTGCTGTGATGCCCATGTTCAAGCGTTCGGCTACCTTGAGTCTCCAGGACGATAATGGTTTGGAGGATGGTCCAGAGATATTCCTGAATAGTGCTCGCTTTGGACTCGTGTATTGGTATCCTGAGGTTTCTGTGGATGTTCCTGGTGATGGTCTTGTCAGTGGCTACCAGTCGACCACGGTTTCTCAGGCGGAGGAAAGCGCTGGCAACTGTAAGGCCATAATTATATACTCGGCCCTGTCTTGTTTTTTTTCACCCTCTTTTGCTTTCATTTCAACTTTTCCCGCTGTCACTTTTGAGGGTGGTAGCGGATCAAGCGTCTACACTGACTGAAATATCCTGTCATTGGACCTCTAAGCCCATGGACCTCAAGGGTTGCGCTTTGGAGAAGCTGTGCAAATGTAGAGAGAACTTACACTGTGCTCCACAGAAAGGCTACATTTGGAGGCCAGGAAGAATATGGGAAAACGCTCGTGTCTGCCGAGAAGGCAACTAGTAACTACGGTTTAGGTAATACCCTTCCTCAATTCGTTAGTCTAATAAATTTGAAATATTATGATCAGTCCAATATTTATTATGGGTCGGTGACTATGACTTCTAATCTAGACGAGGATTTGCCTTACATGCTTTTAACACGATCATATCATATTACTGTTGTTATTTTTATATTTTATAAAATGAGTTTTAAAATTTAAAAAAAGTAATGATATTATATTATAATACTTAATTATATATCACTTAAATATTTTATATTAAATATTAAATGATATTTAATTTAATCTATGAGATTCCTTAATTTTTAAGGAGACTAAAGTTTTAATCTTGTTAAACGATTGTTAAGTTCATTGTAATATCACCAAAGCTTATATAAACCATAAAACCCACTTATCATATTTTTAGGATTAGTATTAAAACTTAGTTGCCATTCGAGTTTTGAAATTTAAAGGGATGGTTGCAGGTTCTTGAGGGTTTACCCTGATAGAGTTTATAAAGTGTACAATTCCCTAAAGAAGGCTTGGGCTGGTGCGGAGGGTTTTGCATTGGTGGGTGGTGATAGAAAGGTGAACGGTTGCCTTCATCACAAGGAGGAGTGACCATAGATTAAGGTACAGTTTGAAGTGGTGGGAAAGGTGTGGAAGGGAGGGAGGAGGATGGTTTTTGTGCAGTTATAAATAGGAAAATATCGAAGGTTGGTGGTTGGAAGGGTAATAAACGTTTGGAAGTTCCTTTCTCAAATGCAATCCTGTAATATGTGTGTTTGTAAAGAACCATGAGAGAAGACATTCTCTTAAATGTAATTTTGAATGTATTGTGAATGAAGTTATTCTTATTTTATTTTTTATGTCTATGTTCTATGGCATGTCATATATAAATGTTTACTAGTATTTTATTCTTTTTTTTCTATTAGTTGCTCATTAGCTACACATTATTTTCTTCATCATATGAGTTTCTTTCATCCTTTATTTATTTTTGAGTTGTTTGGCTACACATTCCACTACGTCAATATTGGAAATAGTATCTTAGCTTCGAGATCTCTAGATCTAAGACCATCAATATTCAGAGATTCTAAGTCTTTAAATGCCAAATTATTATTGACTTATCTCATGACTATTGTTTTGGAGATAGTTGTGTCATTAATTCTTTGTTGCATTTCTCCTAGAATTCCTTCTTGCTAACATAGTGGGCATGGTCTCTTTAACTCTTACAGATCTACAGGGTAGGCTCGTATGTATGGTGGTCAGTTAACATGGGGCTAGCTTTGATAGGGTATGACATTAAGGCCAAGATTTACGATCAATGAAAGATGTCCTCTTAAATGCTCTTTTGCTTGTCTTATTTTTTGTATGCATGGATTCCACATGTCCCTAGTTGAAGTATAACCTCCTTCAACTAGTTGTGGGTCTTATCTACTTGAGTATTAGTACTCTTCTTCTTGAATCTCAACTAGTCATCATGTATTTCACTCTAGGATTTGTTGGGGCCTTTCCTTCCTTGTCATGATATCCTCCATTAGAAAAACTATGCAAACTATTATATTGGAAATCAATGACCCATGGGCCTTAGTACCTTCAATGTGGTTGGCTCAAGATGATGGAATGGAAGATCTCGTAATTGATGTGGCTTCAGGGCCTATTCACCTTTCTCTTGAAGTCCTCTCCTTCTGACTAAATACAGGAGGTGCCTTTTGGTCATATTATTTGATTTTCCACTTTTGATTGAGTCTTCTTAGTGAAGTGAGGTTGTAGGGAAAAGTTTCCTACAAGAAAAATTACACAAAATGAACCGGATAAAGGTGTCTCGATATTACAAGAATAATGTGGGTAATGCTAAATTGGGAAGATACTGGATTCCAACCATAGAGTGGCCTATGGTAGCTTTAAAGGTGCAAAGAAAAGACATTCAAAATATCCTCCAAATGAGGGCACTTTCATGGTCTCAAGCAAATGAATTGCTCGGATGGGGCACCAAATGCATGAGGGATAATACAGTGCATAATTATACTCTTATTTATGTTATATCATTGTTAATTATTTTCATGATATTTTTTCCAATTAAGGCAACAATCAATTTGGCCTAAAGTGAGATTTTTCATATGGCTTCTACTCCATAAGAGGGTCCTCAATGGTGATAAATTGATGAAAAGAAGTTTTTATGGTCCATACAAATATGAAATGTGTTGTGAGGAAGAAGATACTATGAACCATATATTATTTTCCTATCCCATAGCTATTAGAATATGGAAGATGATGGATACCTTTCTTGATATCAAATTCTATAGTTTCACCTCCTTTGAATAGATCTAGCGTACCTAGCCTTTGATGGATTGTATGGATTGGTATGACACTTCTATTATAGAATCTATGAAAAGAAATAAATAATAAAATTTTTAAATGCTCTCTTCACAATACTCATTACATATGGTAAAGGTCCTTAGCTAATATGATAGGGATTAATGTAATAAGTTGTTAGCTATTTGTTGTTAAGGGTAAGCATTGTTATCAATCGTATTTAATGCTTTCTTATCCGTTGTAATACCTATTTATAGGTATATTTTGATATTTAAATACAATTTTTTATCGTCATATTCTATTTTGTGTATGTTGTAATCTATGTTCATATCACTGGTATCAAAGCAAATTACGAGGTAGACAAGTATCCTCTTCCTCCAGGTCATTTATGGTTTTAAAAAAGAATGAGAACACCTCCCGTAGATCTGGTCTATGGACCCTTTTTACTTCCTTTATAAATATTTTTGCAGGTTTTACATATCTTTCTTTAATCTGTACGTAATATCATATCGCTTTGGCCTTGCATAATTTGACGATCTTAAAATCTACTTTGTCGTTTTCATTCATTATTTTTTTGTTACCATGTTTAATTCGAAGCTCGATGAGATATTTGACAGAATTTTAGTGGCTTAGGACACTACGAAACTTCAACAACTTCACACAACTATGATTGCCAACTTTTAGTGGCTTCAAGTTGAAATGGTTACAACTGTTGACGAAGTTCTCACCAACAAAGAACTTGTTCCAGAAAATGAAGATTTGAAGTAACACCTAGAATCAAACCAATATTTATGGGCAAAATTCCCATCATCTTGCCATTAGACAATGCTGCTAATGGTAATAAACTTTTATCTGTTGCGGATCAGGTAACTCAAGAAATTTTAGAACTGAACTCATTTTAAGCTCCTATTGTTTTAGCAAAAGATATTCCTACGTCTACCATTATTTATGTGCTTTCTACACCTCGTGGCTTACCAAATCATCCACAATTTTTTTTTCTATAGTCTTCTTGCTAAGTGGTTCTTCTCTTAGATGTTGGTTTCATGTTCTCAATCATGATCACTCTACTGCTTTCCTTATAGAGATTATTGATTTTATCCATTCTCTTTCCACCATAGATCGAATATATCTTCATTGCAGCTTGTTTTCAATGACACTGATCTACCATTTTTTGGCATCGATCTACAATTTCCTATTTTTGATAGAAAAATTCCTTTTTGAGCATTGAGGTACCCATTCACGATCATTTTTCAGCATTTTCTTGCTCATTCAAACTCGATCTGTTTGTTTTTGGCCCATGTGTAGCCTTTTAGGTAATTCTAGCTAATTTTCAGTGTGTTCCTTATCTTTTGGAACATCAGTTGATCTTTAGCGTACGTTTATAATTTTTCATCATTCGTTCGATTATCTCCGTGGCACCAATATTTCTACCAATTTTATTTGCTCACATCATGCTTCAACCACATCTACTGATAGTGTTCACACTTTTCTACACATTTTCTAATGCTCTTTGACATTGCTACATTGTTTTCGAACCACTTTATTGACCATTTCTATGGCCTCGACCATTGTAAGCTTTCATAGTTATTCGGTGATCCATCTGCCCGATTTTCCAGTAATGGATCTAACCTCTTATCTCTCCGTCATCGCACCCAGGATGCCCTCACCCTTACATATCCACACCTTCGATGTCATCTTCGTGGTCATTGTAGTATTTCCCCCATGCCTTCATTAAGTTTTTTTTGATGTCCCTACTGTGCATCGTCCATTAGTTCTCCAATAATTATGCTTTGAGGACCTTTAGTAGCTCCCTTGCAATTATTCTTTGGTGGATTTCCTACACATCAAACCATCTTTTGGTTGTTCAAAACTTCTCACAAATCACTAACTACATTGTCGTAGTGCGTCCACCATCGAAATTGCTTCCACACTTGCACAGTTTCAGTGCTACTTACCTCTTTTATAGTGATAATCCATCATTTACAGTACCACTTTGCCAAATTCTAGATCTCGATGGTTATCTTAATATTTTATGATGACTAGATGAACAATGAAAATATAATTTAAAACACCTTTCTAAGGTTTGATGCTTTCCCGACGTTATTTTTTGATAAATGTCAACGTTTTCAGCCAATTTCCACTATTTGATGAATTTAATGGCTCTAAAATTTTTTGTGCACTCATGGTATTTTTCTACGATCTTGTGATAGCATTTAATAATTTCCAATAAAATTTTCTTCTCAATGTTGTTTTCCTCACATTCTAGCATATGCTCAATTTTTCAGTGTGGCAAAATAGTCTAAATTGCTCTGTTATCCTCATCGTATGATTTTAGCATCAAATTTTTGCATTCCTAATACCAATCTCTTATTTTTTACGCCCATATTGTTTTTTTTTAATTTACATGGTGGAATTGGTAGCCGCCATGAATCTGGGTAGGCTGTCCAGCTTTTATGGCTGCCACAGTATTCTGCATTATTCACCCTAGAAGTCGCCACATAGATATTTGTGTAGTCCGCCCCTATAACCACCATGCCATAATCATTTTAAACCTTTTACGCCACTGAAAGCACTAGGAAAGGGACAAGCATTCAGTCCAACGAGGCCCAAGATTTGAACCTTGGACCTTCCCTCCCCTTATGGGGTTTGGATGAACCAATTGGTCTACACATCGGACCTTTTTACCCCCATATTGTTGTTCATAGGTAAATCACATTGTTCAACATTTTCCATCACTGTTTTCAACATCCTCCAATATTTTTCAGGTGTGAAACTATATTTTTTGATGAGATTTTACATTTATCGATGAGTGAAACCATTCCAACCACAAAAATTAATATATTTTCAAAAGCTTCCCATTTTTAGCACATATTTGATGTTTTTCGACCATCAAATTTTGTTTTTCAATCATTTTTAGTCATTCATCGGTGGATTCAAGATTATTTTTAAACTTTGTATCATGGGATTATCCCACATTTATGCTACAATAACCCTCATGCTTGTTTAAGTGGGGTACATCCACTATTAAAAGACAACCAACCTTCGGCTAGTGGTCCCTCACCTCTTGCTACCTGTGTTCACTTGCGTCAAAACTTTTTATCCCATTTATTTCTCTCCATGTAATCAGTGCTACATCTACTTCCTACCTTATGCTATCCAGTTGACCGATCCACCTATACTATCCACCTATAAAGGTTGAGTTGGCCAGTACATCCATTTTTTTTGTGCCCTCTATAGTTTTTGCTAGCTTGTATCAAATACTTGTGGCCAAGACCCCTCTACTAACGTCGCATTGCCTACCTATACAACATCTATTATTGCCCAATCATGCCATCCTAAGCTTTCACACTGCTAGCCAGCTCTCTTGCTTTCTACACCCTTTACAATTCCCTTGCATAATCACTACCACGTTAGCATCCATGTCAACCTCAGATTTGTTGTTTGCTATCCATTTAGTTTCTCGTCAGTCATCCTATTATTTGCATCATCCTTGCCTTGATTTCCACATTCTAGATAGGCTCGTCAATCACCCAGTTGTTCATGCACCATGGTCCCTTATCGTTGTTGATGTCATCTTAGCCATTGGCATCAGACCAATAAAACACATTTTTCAAATCCATATCGCCTTCATTTACTGCATTCAAATGCATGTCACCTTCATTTACTACATGTAACCTTCCTTAATGTGTGACCTCCCAACATATAAAAAATTTAATGCCACTTAAAACCAAAACTTTAATGCCTAATAAAATTAAAATTTCCACTTGGCATCATTTGACACATATTTCAAGGAATATTCTTCGACATCTTTACCTGTACCACCGATGCTCCTTTCTTCTACCGAATTGAGGGACCCATCTAGTTGTCTATTGGTATAGTAGTGTTTATAGTTGTTGGAGAGCATTTTTTGAGCCTGATTCAGTGCTAACATCAATTTTTGGTTTTGTGAAGACCTTCTCACCTTATTCATTTTGGTCTTTTCTTTTGTAACATGAGTACATTTTTTGTTGTACCCGATACTCCTGGATTTTCCCTCATTCTCTTCCACCCTAGTATGCATTGGGAACCAATGCTTTCTCAATGCGAAGGAATGATAGGGATTAATGTAATAAGTTGTTAGCTATTTATTATTAAGGATAAGGATTGTAATATATCACATTTAATGTGTTCTTATCCATTTTTAATACCTATTTATAGGTATCTTTTGATATTTTAATACAATTTTGGATCATCATCTTCTATTTCGTGTCTGTTGTAATCTGAGTCCATATCATAATATTAGAGGAACAATATACTATGTAATGAAACCTCCTCCAAATATAAACTAAGGATGGGATCATATTTTGCATAAGCTAGAAATTACTTTAAATGATTGCAAGAATAAAAATACTCAAAAAATAAATATCAGGTACAAAGCGATGGTCATTGGCAAGCCCCTATAGATGATACTAGAAAAATTAATATAAATGAGGTGTTGAGAGGAAATCTAGGAAGAACTAGCATAGGGGGTATAGAGATAATTTCAGATGGCCACCCTATCTTCATATTTTCAAAAACCTTAGGCATCCTCTCAAATAACTTAGTTGAGGCTTATGGTATTCTTCGAGGGCTACAAGAGGTAGTCAAAGTTGGGGGAATGTGATATAGGTGGATTTGGATTCATTATTATCTATCGATTGAAAGACCCCACAAGAACTGCATTCTCAGATTAGAGATTACTAAGAGTGTTGGAGAAGATAGGCAGCCTACAAACCATATTTACAATAGTTAAATATATCTATGCTCCACATGAGCAAAACAAGATTGCAAATGCAATGAAAAATTAGGTGCTAAACGAAGGAAATCTAACCTGCTATGGATACCCACCTAAATAGTGAACATAATAAATCAAGAAATATTGTTTCTCTATTTTACATCTTGATGTCGATAACATTAATGTGTACTTAATGTTTTAAAATAAAGTAGACTTACTTCTAAATACAATTGCTTATTGTAATTAGAATATTACTATCACTTATCTATAAAATGGTAGCTAAAAGTATTGTATGTTTAGAAGGATAGGAGATGTAAAATGGTGGCTAAAAATCCTAAGTGTGGTCTACCGACAAGGACGCCACTTGCATTATCGGTAATGTAACCCGAGTTCAATCCCCATGATGGATGTGTATAAGAAGTATTACTTAAAAAAATCTTATTACCAAGAAAGGTAGAAGATATAAATTAGTTGATTTCTTTTAAATAATAAAAAATCTTTTTACTTTTAAAAAATAACAAAACAACTTAATCTTATACCTAAATTAAAATATATTATATTAACTAAAATTTACAATTTTCAATAATATAATTTAAATAAGTTATTTTTCTACTGAATTAACTAAAACCTATTAATTGTTGTTTTAGTAATAAATTTACTTAATGACTAATTTTTACACTTAATTATATATTTTATGAAATAAAAAACTTCAATTAAACAACCAAAAACCTCCATGTAAATTTAAAATTATAAATGATATTTTTTAAGAAAAATATCATACAAATTAAAAATCATTTTATAACTTTTCCCTATGCATACCCAAAAAAATAATATATAAGAAAACTTATTTTTTATTTTATTATATTTAAAAAACTATCATGGTTAATTTATTTTCACACATAATTTTATTATTAATAATTTATTTGTTAATATACTTTTTAATTATGAAATAGATACGAGTAAACTTTAAAATAATAATTTAAAAACATATACGTTAATTAACTTTTAGATACTGTTATATAACGTGACTTTAGCAGATAGGTTTGGAATCTGGTTTTAGCTCTCTCCTATATATATATATCTTCCTGCAAGGCAAGGAAAAGAAAAAAGCAGACAGACCTGGTTTTAGCGGAGTCTGTCATCATCCTCATCCTCCCTGTTTGCTTCGCTATTTCATTGGCCGATTGAGTCATAGATCCAACAGGATGCCACTCATTGTTTTCAGCCTGTGAACTTGCGAGAGAGGAAAAAAAAGAAGAAGAAGTGCATTTTCTATCATGCAAATTGTAACACAATCCCAATTGCACCACACCGCAAATCCCACACCGGGTCCTCTCCTATAAATATATGTATTCCTGCAAGGCAAGGAAAAGAAGAAAAAATACAGAAAGACCTGGTTTTAGGGGAGTCTGTCATCATCCTCCATGTTTGCTTCGCTATTTCATTGGCCGATTGAGTCATAGATCCAACAGGATGCCAGTCATTGTTTTCAGCCTGTGAACTTCCGAGGAAAAAAAAGGACCCATGACATACTAATCGTAGAACAATCCCAACTGCACCACATTGCGACATCGGATTTCCACCCTGCGAATCCCCCAAGATCCACCGCGTGAGTTTGTTTGATCGATATTCTATATTTTATATTTTATAGTTAGCAGTCACGATTGCTTAAGCTGTGCCAAAACACTGGGTCCTCCCAGCAAAGTTCAGCAAATCGCGAAAGAAGTGCAGGCTTCGTATCGCTGGCTGCCGACCATGTATTTGGTGACTATAATCATTAGTTTTCTTTTAGCGATTCCGCTAGTTCTTTCGTGTAGCATTCCCTCTCCTTCGATCGAATGCCAGGGCTCCTCCGGATGCACCGTCTTCAACTACCAAGGCTTGTGGGAAGACCACACCCCTTGCAAAGCCGCCAGATCTGTTTACCCCACGACAGAAAGGGAGCTAGTGGCTGCCGTCGCTGAGGCCGTGAAGAACAATCAGAAGATCAATGTCATCAGCGCCTGGGCTCACGGCTCACCCAAGCTCGACTGCGTGGGAGAGGGCTCAATGTCATCGTCAGCATCAGGTCTCTCGCTTCCACCCTAAGCGTTAATGCCGCCGCCAACACTATCACCGTCGACTCCGGCGTCGTGTTGCGGGATCTCATCGACGCCGCCGCCAAGGCCGGCCTCGCCTTCCTCATCTCCACATCATGGGACGGAGTATCCGTGGGCGTCGCCGTTAGCACGGGTGCCCATGGCAGCAGCCTTTACGGCAAAAGTTCCACCATCAATGAATACGTCGTTGGCATGAGATTGGTCGTCCCGGCCGCTGCTTCGGAGGGCTACGCTAAGGTTGTCCAATTGACAGATGCCGATGAGGATCTCAAAGCCGCGAGATTTTCGTTGGGAGCGATCTCGCAGATCACGTTTGCTGTGATGCTCATGTTCAAGCGTTCGGCTACCTTGAGCCTCCAGGACGATAATGGTTTGGAGGATCGTCTACAGAAATTCCTGAATAGTGCTCGCTTTGGAATCGTGTATTGCTATCCTGGCCAGGGCAAAGCTGTTATGGAAAACATCAATCAGGTTTTTGTGGATGGTCCTGGTGATGGTCTTGTCAGTGGCTACCACTCCACCACGGTTCTCAAGGCGGAGAGAAGCGCTGCCAACTGTAAGGCCATAATTATATACTCGGCCCACAGTCTTGTTTTTTTTTTTTAACCCTCTTTTCCTTTCATTTCAATTTTCCCGCTTTCATTTTAGAGGGTGGTACAGGATCAAGCGTCTACTGTTCATATGCAATTACTGAAATATTCTGTCATTGGACCTCTAAGCCCATGGATATACGGTTAAACCTCCCCTATTTTTAATACCTGTCTTACTCACTATTCACAACGCTGGCTTAAAGGCAATTATAGCCGAAGACGAGTAGCTTATTATTCATACGCTGAGCGTCTAGTTTTGGCAAAGCTTTCGTAAGTGTATTTCAATCTCCACCATTCTCGAACACGAATTTCTTGTACAAATCTAAAGAATTGAACTCAAATAGTCCACCCACAATTCAACCAAAACAGTCTACCCCTATGCATATTCCAATGTCATTCTTAAATACATTGGACTTTTAATGTGCACCTTCTTCCATACATATACCAACTATCCCTCAGATTGTAGATAAGTGCTTATTAAGCCCTTAAGGTCGATAATGCACTTACACCATACTAAACAGAACCCTAATGATGAGGAGTTGTGAAAGGAAAATAACAAAAGATAAAACAAATTATATCAAACACTAAAAGATCGGCTTTAAGAACTAAGTCGACTAAATTAATTGATTGTGATTTTGTATTTAATATGCTTTCTGGTTTCGTTTGTGATTTTGTATTTATGATGATATCCGATGTGCTTGCAGATGAGAAGATTGAAGTTGAGGAGGATGCGGATTTGTTGTGCAACATGACAGGGCAAGGGATGAGCAACAGAGTGCTCCATGGAGGTGGGTTTCTCAACGACGGCGTCACATTCACGGGGTATCCCGTTGTGGGATTGAACAGCCGAATGCAAG
The DNA here is from genome assembly GCA_028583015.1 of Wollemia nobilis. NCBI lineage: Eukaryota > Viridiplantae > Streptophyta > Pinopsida > Araucariales > Araucariaceae > Wollemia > Wollemia nobilis. Next base: position 1,264,739 of record JAQPPZ010016949.1, read on the forward strand.
CCAGCGGGAGATGCCAAGATTACCACCTGAAGGAGGACAACGTTTCGTCCTGCGCGCCTACCGGAATCATAGATAAAAATCAGTCCATCTGCTATTGGGATCGACGAGCCAATGTTAGAGTATTTTATGTTTTAGAAATCAGGGTTCCGCTTTCACGATTCTTTTTGTAAAATATAATATAATTCCACAAGACAGCATGTGAACTCTCGAATGCAAATGCCAAGGAATTTAAACATCTTTCCTGGTTGGATATAATGCCACTAAAAGCTCTCAAATTAGCTTGGAAGGTCCAAAGAGGATTACTTATAGCATCAGGTCTTCCTCTCGTAAATGCTAGATCTTGATGCTTTGCAAAAAGTAGATATTTGCAAAAGCCTTGGTGGTTTGATTGGGGATGGTTTAAGAAAACCCACTTCTTAATTAGAAACTTAAGTTAGGGTATGCTTGGCTTACTTCTAATGTCCCTATGGTTCAAAGAATCAATGAGCGATGGGATCTTCTTTCCACTCAAACTCGTTGGAATCTAAGATTTAAAATGATTTGGGTAGGGTATATTGAACCCAAACAAACTTTCTTTGCCTTATTATCCCATGGTCTTCTTCTTGAACAAAGATTACAATAACTTGGAATAGAGAATCCTACCTACCATTTTTACGATGCTCTAGAGAACCCTCTTCATATTTTTTGGTAGTGCAAGAAATCTTGAATGACTTGGGATTGGCTTGAGTCCTTCTTTTGGCCTCATATGGTCAGTTCATTCACCTGGCATCATGCTTTTCTTGGTAACCCACCAAATTTTTCCTTACCCTTATTAGAAGTGTGGAACATTCTTCAAATTAGTGTGCTCTCTCATATTTGGAAAACTCTTAGCATAATTCTTTTTTCTTAGTAGTATAGTTCAGTTGAATTTTCAATTGTTGATAAGTGCATGGTTTATTATGATTTTTGGTTCCAAATTTAAGTTCAAGTGGAGCAAGTTCATATGGAGGTGGAGCATCTTTGCACTCTTATGCAGTATTAGGGTAATACCCCATGTATGGTCAGCCAAGTACCTTCTACAAAGCCTTCTCGATCTCACGAAGTTTCAAAATCATGCTCTCATTGGTGACTTTCCTCTCAATTTGTAGAAAGACATTGGTCTTAGTCATCTCCTGTTCGATGACCCCAAGGCAACATTGCTGCTAGTAAATCTCCTCATGGTAGTGGATGGGAGGTTTCCCAGGTGGAGCCAAACCTAATTTTTGGTTGGGGAAATCCTTTTCCCATGTGCCCAGTTGCTTCATATAATATTGTGGGTTGGGGTGTATTTGATGCCATTGATGGCTTTGGTACATGTGATAATGTTCACACGCCTAGAAAGGATGGGTGACCCATTTCCATTCCTTATAATATTGGTTGGCAACATATGGAGGGTGATGGAATTTCACCTCATGAGCATACCCCATGATTAGCATGATTTAATACATGCTTTTTGGTGTTGTGGTTGGTGACGGGTTTAACTCTGTTTTTGTTGTTTTGAGTTAATGCTTCCTAAATCAACTTGAATAAGTGTGACTACCTATTAGAATGTGTCTATGAATTAATGTGATTACCTATTAGGATGTCTATCCACCCATTTGTAAAAAACTTATATTTTTAAATCAATTAAATATTAGGCCTTTACATTTATTAAAAAATTCATAAGTTTAATCATTTCCAACCTTATAAAGTTCATTTAATATTTTAATATATCCAAGTCTCGCATCCACATATGTGTTGAGGGAAGCATCTCAAGGCAGACTGGATGATAAGAAAACAGTCGTAAAAAAAATATATTAGTTGACATTAAATATGGATCAATATTTAAATTGTATTTTTTAATTTATATTACTTAGGATAATAAGTAATAGTTAAATAATATTATTTTTTTTTGGGACAGTTTAGTTGGTTTGTTTGTAGGTTTTTATGAAAAAGATTCAAGTTCAATTTATTAAGAAGATAACCTTGTTGTGTTTTCAATTGTATTTTGCATCTAAAAAAATTAAATGTAAATATGACAATGGTCTAGAAAAAAATAAAGTTTATAATTAAAATAATAAATATTACGTAAAATTAATATAATATTATTATTTTTTTAAAATTGGGTTATATGAGATTGAAATGGCCCCACTTGTATTGCATTATCCCTACATAGTGATATTATAATAAAGCTTAGATGTTATCTATGTATTGTTTGGCAAGATTCAAACCTGAGTCTCCTCTTTGAAATGTCGAGGAATTTAACCGATTGAATTAATACCATTCGATTTTTTAATGAGTTTACACAAATTTTTATAAGGGGTTTTGGTCCCGTGGTAGTGAATGGGGTTTGAATCTTGGACTTTTCCAAGAGAGGCCAAAGCCCTTACCACCATAGTAAGATTGCAACTATATAATATTAAATTTTTAATATAAAATTATATATATATATATAATTTGGTTAGTGTGAGAAACCCTTACAACCAAGGGCTTTGTAGTCTCCTCCCAACCATGACCCTTGTAAAGTTGAGAGCAATGATTATCAATAGGGAATTTAACATGCAGGCACCACACACCCACCCTATCACACACTCACCCACGCAACGGTTATCACACACTCACCCACGCAACGGTTTGAACCTTAGACCTCCTGAAAAAAATCTAAAACTTGAATTGTTACTTTGGGATAAATAAAATAATTAATTTAATTATCTTTTTTTTAAATAATTTATATTTTATCATTAATATATGTTTCATATGATGAATGATACATGTTCCTCCTATCTCTTAGAAAATTAATAGGGAGTAGAGAGCCTCACTGTCTTAAATATAGAGGTGATACTACACCAGAAATTACTATCAACAAGTGGTAAAAATAAAAGTAAAATAATAATATTGTGTTCTAAGAGGGACACCGCAACGGTTTAGGCTTTGGCTCTTCTTCGGGAGGTCCAAGGTTCAGACCATGGTGTGGGCGAGTGTGTGAGGGGTGGGTGTGTTAAATTCTTTATTGATAAGCATAACTCTCAATTTTATGAGGGGTCATGGTTGGAAGGAGATTTCTCAAGCCTGTGCTTTGGTCGTAGGGGTTTCTCACACTAACCAAATAAAAAAAAATAAACGTAAAGGTTTCTTACACTAACCAAATAAAATAATAATAATAATATTGTTATTCAAAAGGTTGTATATTTTTTTGGCTTTACGAAGGATTATGGTTGGGAGGAGACTGTTCAAGCCTGCATGTTGGTCGTAGGGGTTTCTCACACTAACCAAATAAAAATATAATAATATTATTGTTATTTAAAAGGTTGTATAGTTTTTATTAATTTATAAGTAAATATTAAAGCTAGATCGTTCACCCTTCCATGCAAACAAAGATTTTAGAAGAGAAAAAACTATGTTTTAATCCCATATTACTAATACAAAGACAAAAACAAAGAAATCTATGACTTTATTTTAAGTCAGAACATATAGAAACCAAAGTTATAGCATCAATATATACTATGTAGTATAGATCTTCATTTTCCTAAAATTGTATGACATATATATATATATAATTTTTTTATCCAACGCAACAGGAGGTTATAGTGGCAGCATGGAGTAGGAATTAAACCCATAAATGGAGAATGAAATTGTAACAATTCCTCTAGTATACAAAAAAATTAGTTTTTAATGTCAAAATTATAGGTTAGAAGACCACGCTTTTAAAAAATTCTCTCATATTTCTGCTTCTAGCTAATATATAGATTGTCAAAATTATTTTTATCATTCAAAGTGGATTTTTTTATTAACACGTTCATAGTGTGATATCCACCATTCTTCGATCTTGTATTCCCTCCATACCTTACCCTCAATCAGTTTTATGAGGTCAAGATTGATCAGTTGGTCCTCATTTTTTTTGGGTCAAAAACCCACTCAAACTTGTAGCATCTTTTCCATAGTGGCCTTTCTTGCATTACCATATAGTCGAATGGCACCACCTAGTCTTTAGCTAAATTTCTAAAAAAATCAATGTCCATACATAGCACATGTTTGAATGAAGGTGCTTTACTATTATTCTTTAATAGTCTCTCAAATAAAATATAATTTGGATCATAGTGCCACATATGTGGCACCACTAGTAGCTACAAGGTAACTCTGAAAGCACGAGATTCCGGTCAAAGGAAACACCAAGTGCAATTGCATTCAAAATTAAGCACGCTTAAGTCCTAGGAATGTAAATTGCATGAAACGAAAAGAGACACATTGGAAGAGACGCAATCAGATAAAGAAAACACAGCCCTTTCATTAATTTCTTTCGATCTCCGTTACAATAATGCCTCCTCCCTTTTCAGGGGCTAGGAGCGCAAATAGGGTTTGATTACAATCGTTGAATGGTTCCTCCTTCCGCGTGCCCACGATTGCAATGGGCGGGCCAAGATGATGCCGTCGCTGATGTTGATGGGTTCTTCGCCTCTGCTGCTTCTCCTGCGAACAAAGAAATGATCAAGACGTTAGTAGCACCTGCTTGCAAATGAAAAGCATTCTCTCTCTAAAACTAACAAAATATGCATACGAATATTTGCACGAAACCATGAAAACGGTGAATCCAAATTGCTTCAAAACTCGACAGAAGGTAAGAAAAGTTACCAGAAGGCCACTGCCACTGAGGCGGTGGCCAATCCACCTTAAGCTGGAATTCGTCCCTGGGCAGGACGAATTCTGACTGTAATTCGTCCCTGGGTGGGACGAATTCTTTTGAGTAGGAGAAACCGACCTGCTTCTGCTCCAATGTCGGATCCCGGGACCTGCAAAACTCCTGCAAATAGGGGGGTTAGGTAATTGGGGCCATTTTGGGACGACCCAGATGGTCGGATTTTCCCAATTTGGCCTCCACCCTCGGGAATTTGACCTTGACACCTGCAAGTTAGCGAAACGACAAAGCAATACAAAACACCCTAAACTATGACCAAAAGCTACAAAATTGCAATTATAGACTAATCAGACCTAGTAACACGGAATGCAATCTAAAAAATAATCTAAAGTGCTCAAAAACTAAAATTAGGACTTGGGAGGTGCGGGGGTGCCCAAGTGGGCCTCCCACCGTTGGCCCTCGATTTTGGAGCCAATCCACCAAGGATGGGCCCAAAACCTTTTAGGATTGGGGGGTCGGCGAATTGGTAGGTTCGGATGTCCATGCGTCGGATTTGAGTAAGGTTCGAGCTTCCAAAGGCCACCCAACAACCTCCCTTGCAAAAGAGATTGATGGATGTAGGAAGGTGAACAAAGGGGGATGCAAGTGAGTCTTCGATTCGGCAGCACTTCGTTGCTTGAACACTCCTTCCACCTGTATGTTTTGGGTGAGAAAAGTCCCACCTTTTATAGACCCAAGGGGTCTCTTTTGGGAGGGAAGCACAAAAGCCAAGTGTTGGCCATAGGCGCCATGTGGCAGTCTTGTCTTCCCATGAGGGAGGGGAGTCCTCCATTGACTTGAACTTTGATAAATGCTTTTTGTAACGGTCCTCTAACGGCCCCTCTGTCCACTTACACATGCGTGCAAGGTAGGAGCCCTTAGCCGAGCTGTTCCGGGCTGCCACTTGGCACCATTTGCCTTTTTGCCCGTTAAGCTTAGAATTCGTCCCACCCGGGGACGGATTCGAGAAATCGTCTGGGGTGGGACGGATTCTATTTTGAATTCGTCCCGGGGTGAGGCGAATGTCGGGCAAAGTGTCCAAGTGTGCCAAATTGCTTCTTGACCTTACAAAATTGCTATGAAAGTGGTTAAGACCACTTGTTTAACCTCCGAGGGCTGCCACAGGGGCTGTGTTTGCCAAAGCGATCAGTGTTTGCGGTCACATAATCGGATTGGTGCTGTTTTGGTGTCTACGAGATGCCCCTTTTTGGGAAGCGCTGCGGGTGACGCGATCTTGAGCAAAAATAGATAACCAAAGCACTAATGATTAGGGTTTCTTGGTAACCTAACCAACTTTTGATGCCCCAAGTATGGAAAGGGCATGCATTCTTGAATCCTTGCTTCGACGAGCTAAGGAATTTGATTTCAAGTATTAACCTGTTTTGGTGAGGTGTGACTTGAACTCAGACATCGATCAGTCATGAACAAGTGAAGGGCGTTTTTATCCTCAGGGGGAACCTTGTGTTCATGATTCACGAAATCTTGAACTTAGACATTGATCAGTCATGAACAAGTGAAGGGCGTTTTTATCCTCAGGGGGAACCTTGTGTTCATGATTCACGAAATGCCAAGTGTTTGATTGATTTGATTGTTGCTTGTTTACTGCCCCAAGCAGGAGCGTGATTGTCTTTGTCAATGATTCTTTGAATGCATGTCATTTTCCTTAATTGGGTGTGTGATTGTTGATTGGTGACTAAGTGTGACTACCCCCTCAAGCGACGAATCGATGAGGGAATGACCTTCGTGAGAGAAGCGACGAGTCGCTTGACCCAAGATGACTTGTGCAAGGTTGCCTTTAGAGGGTTTACCGTTAAGCGTGTGCAATTTTTCCAACATATGGACCTATTTTTGGTGGGTGTTAACCCTTTTGGTGATGTCATAATGAGGTGAAATCGTCGAAAACCTATTTCCCGTGGAGCGGTCCGGCTATGATAGCCTTCTTGGGGAACTAGGAGAGCGATAATTTGGACCTCGACATCGATTTTCTTTGCCTAGAGGTTAAGTGCATGAGCACTTATGTCCGGCAATGTTTTTGTTGTGTTTTTGTTGAATTTTGTACTTATTTTTGTTGTTTTTGTGACACCATTTGGTGATTGAATTGTCGGCAATCCGTCCTCCCGTGGAGCGGTCCGGCTATGGTAGCCTTCTTCGGGAGTAGGATAGTGACAATTCAAACCCCGACATCAATTTTGCTATGCCAAGAGGTTAAGTGCAAGAGCACTTGTGTCTGGCAATGTTTATTGTTTGTTTTGTGTTGCATTTTTTTGTTGTTTTGTTGTTTTTTGTGACACCATTTGGGGATTAAATTGTCAAAATCCGTCTTCCCGTGGAGCGGTCCGGCTATGGTAGCCTTCTTAGGGAGTAGGATAGTGACAATTTGTAAACCCCGACATCAATTTTCTATGCCAAGAGGTTAAGTGCAAGAGCACTTGTGTCCAGCAATGTTTATTGCTTTTTGTGTTGTTTTGATTTTCTTGTTGTTTTTGAGTGGGCTTTGACCCTTTTGTGATGTCGTTTGGGGATGAAATTGTCGAAAATCCATCTTCCCGTGGAGCGGTCCGGCTATGGTAGCCTTCTTAGGGAGTAGGATAGTGACAATGTAAACCACGACATCAATTTTGCTATGCCAAGAGGTTAAGTGCAAGAGCACTTGTGTACAGCAATGTTTATCTCTTTTGTTTTTGTGTTGCATTTATTTGTTGTTTTTGTTGTTTTGATTTTCTTTGATCTTGTGCATGATGGTTGATGAATATGGATGTATGCATGTTGATTTATTTTGATGGATGCATATGCTATGATGAATGCAAATGGTTTTGATTTATATGTGATATGCGAGATATGAAATGGATGAATGGGGTTTGTGATGTTTGGCTATGGCACCAATGACTATTTAGAACTCTGTTATTTTGTTTTTAGGTGATTTTTGTGATGTATGACTCTACATGTATACATGGTTTTTCTATTTTTGTATTTTCTGATGGTATTTGCAAAGATGAAAAGTAGCGCGGTTGGTTTAGAAATGTAGCTAAGGTTTTACGAGACTCGGACGGTTTTAGCTCACTAGCCATGATTGTACTTTATCTTACAAGACTTTTGAACAAGGTATGAATCGGACTTGTTTTTGACCAAGTTATTTCACATCCCTGTGTGTGCAATTGAGTTCATTTAGTGGTATTTGTTAGGATACCGCCAGTGCCAGATGGGCTTTCAACCGAACTGTACTGAGGATCACCTAATTAGCTCCACGAATTCCTTTGTTGTATGTACTAAGATTAATCTGCGTTGTAATCCAGGATGCCATAAGCTAGCTCATCCACATGCAAACATTGATACGTACGCAAGTTAATGTGACAGATATATCGTCATGCGGGAGGTTTACTTGTGGCTATCAACCGAATTGGTATTGAAGCTTGCCTTATGACCTACGGAATCTTTGAGAGTTCCGGGGATTCAAGGTCAACTCCCTTCTTTTCTTCAATTGTATTGGGATACTTGCTCCATTGTAGTGATGAGATCACTTGTTTATTTTGATTTGTTTTTCTTTTGAGCAAGGGATTGGGGATATGGAGTGATGAAAATCACTATTGTTTGTGCCTTTTGATGTGTGCACTATAGTTTGTCAAATTTTTGAGTTTTGACATTTTGCAAATTTTTGTGTTTTGCAACTATTGAGAACTTTAGGGATTCTTAGGGAATTGGGTAGGGAGGATGCTTGTCCTTTTGCCAACTCTCAGCATTCTAGGGGTCATTCGCACGGGGGGATGAGCAAGATAACCGTTTCGCTTGTGGTGACCTAGATTATTTTGCAGGTTTCGTCTTTCGTTCACACAATTTTGGGAATTTTAGTGTTTTGATTTGTGTTGGGATGTTACGTAACAAGGTGTATTTCAAGTATGACTCTACCTTCGTAAAATCTGTTCGACTTGATACACTACATGGCTAAAGAGGAAAATGATGACTGAATCACTGAAACTCTTGGTACATTCCCAGACCACTGGCTGTAGTGTGGTAAAAGTTATGCATGGTGTTTTTGTTGTTTTTGTAACATGAGACAATGTGGAACAAGATGGTCTATCAGAGCAATTACAGCCTATGGTGCCTTTGACCTGTATGACTACAAATATGCAATGTATGGATGCAATGCTTAATGCAACTATATATTTTTGTAATTTTGATGGATTGTTTTTGGTGAAGGTGAAGATGAGGTGCGAGAATATGAATTTTTTTTGATGAATTTGAGTATGCCTAGAATTGAGATGCAAATCTTTGTTGTTTTTGATGATTTTTGTTGTTTTGTTTTTTTGAATTTCTTGATTTTTTTTTTGACCAAGCGATTGCGATAATCGTTGGAGCTTTTTGGGTTGACCAAGAGATTGCGATAATCCTTGGAGCTTTTTGTATTGACCAAGAGATTGCGATAATCCTTGGAGCTTTTTGGTTGACCAAGAGATTGCGATAATCCTTGGAGCTTTTTGGTTGACCAAGAGATTGCGATAATCCTTGGAGCTTTTTGGGTGACCAAGAGATTACGATAATCCTTGGAGCTTTTTGGGTGACCAAGAGATTGCGATAATCCTTGGAGCTTTTTGGGTGACCAAGAGATTGCGATAATCCTTGGAGCTTTTTGGGTGACCAAGAGATTGCGATAATCCTTGGAGCTTTTTGGGTTGACCAAGAGATTGCGATAATCCTTGGAGCTTTTTGGGTGACCAAGAGATTGCGATAATCCTTGGAGCTTTTTGGTTTGGATTATGGTTCTTCAGGGGATAGAGGTACCCCCAGCTTGATGGTCTTTGCACTCCGGATCTGGCTCTAGAGGTATGGGCATGAATGGATCGGCCCTATGCACGGAGATGAGGACAGGGTCCGCCCGCGGCACTGATGTTGCTATGATGTCTCTTGGTGGAAGTTGCTCTTTATGTGCCCAAAGTTGTGGATGTAATGCTTGGTCCCACTGCGGTGGGTTAACACGCCACTCATGCCCTAGTATTATGTTTATCTGTTGACATGCTTCTTCAAATTTTATGGGATGCCGATGTTGTCGCATGTGATTGCTATGGGCTATCTCTGTTTCATCCTCACCTTTAACTAGTGAGTACAGCTCATCAGAATCTGGAGATTCTGAGACATGGAGGACTGCATCATCAGGTAGCCCTATGGTTAAAGGTTGATCCTCTTCGAAAGGAGCCTTATGTAAGTTGGGCCTTGGGAGCTCCAAAATCTTGGTCTCTACCAACTCTAAGTGCTCTAGTGCTTTGCATGTATTGGGAGATTTGAACTCCTCCTCTTTGGTTGGTTCTTGTTGAGGAACTTGGGGCTTATGGAGGGGTGGCCAGATGGCACCCCCATGCCTTGGTAGGGCGAGTTCATCCCGCTCTTCTTCGCGCTCCGATTCCTTAGAGGCTTCTTGATGAATTTCTAAGGGTGGCTCATAAGCCTGGGTGGATGTCTGAGGAAGGCACCCGTCATTGGTTATAGGAGCGGCCTCCCATTCATGTCTAGGAGGCGTCGGGGTGGTGCTTCGGGAATCGGGAGAGTAGCTTCCCGCTCCTGTCTAGGAGGTGTTGGGGGTAGCTTTTGATGAGGTCGCGATGACCTATCTTCCCCCATGGGTTGTGCCACTCAAAATATTTTGTCTTATGCATGTGAGGGGTTGGAGTCTTCTCTTGCATAGTGTGTTGGAATAGCTCATCCTTCTGGCGCTGAAGGTGCTCTTCGTTAATATGGTACGGTTCCTCTAACGGTAGTCGTTCGAGCTCAAGTTGCGTGAGTTGCTTGAGATGTGTGATATATTCGGTAGATTCTACGATAGTTAGTCCCACCGCCTCATGTCTAGAAGGCCTAGATGCCTCTCTTAGATAAAAATCTTGGTCGTAGTGATCCAAGATCTCTATAGGACACATCCCTCTGTTAGGGGTAGCAGCATTCTCTCGGGGCTTTGGCCTCAGTGAGTGGTCCTGATAGATAGCAGGTGCGAAGGCGTATTGCTCTCGCACGGTATATTGCTCTCGAGGAAGGTAGAGGTCTTCCTCGTGCTCTCTTTCATAAGTGAAAAAGGGATGGACGGAGCTATCTCGCCCTGCCCAAAGAGCCTTGTGCTCTGGATTTGTCTTTGTAGTTATGGCAACTAGAGGGGGTGAAGGAGGGATAATGTAATCATGTGGTTCCTCCCATCGAACCCTATGTTGACTTAGCACTTCATCGCGCGATGACCGCTCATAGCGAGCATCTAAGGGAGCTCTCATTGCTTCATGTCTAGAAGGCCTAGATGCCTCTTCTAGATATCTATCTCGGTCGTAGTGATCCAAGATCTCTATAGGCGACCTCCCTCTATTGGGGGTAACGGCATTCCCTCGAGGCTTTGGCCTCGGTGAGTGTTCTCGATAGATAGCAGGTGCGGAGGCATATTGCTCTCGCACTGTATATTGCTCTCGAGGAAGGTAGAGGTCTTCCTCGTGCTCTCTTTCATAAATGAAAAAGGAACGGGTGGAGTTGGCCCGCCCGCTTTGAGGAGCCTTGTGCTCTGGATTTGTCTTTGTAGTCCTGACAACTAGAGGGGGTGAAGGACGGGTAGTGTAATGATGTGGTTCCTCCCGTCGAACCCTATGTTGACCTAGCGCTTCATCGCGCGGTGACCGCTCATAGCGATCATCTAAGGGAGCTCTCCTATGGCTGTACCCCTCATGGAAGGGTGTGTGATGAGTGCTATGTTGAGCAGGAGTGCTCCTCGAAGAGGTGTCCCTATAGTCTCTTTCCTTTAAGATGTGGAGGGGACTGCCTTGTGTGTTAGGTCGCCAAGGTGGTATGACCAAATCCTTGGGATTGTAATGGAGGTGACTCGTGCCTCCTTGGATATTCCCCATAGCCTCCGCCCGTGATTGGGCTTGGCTACGGGTTAGCACCATGACGATGTCTCTCTAAAAAGCCCTAAAATTGAAATGAGTCGGATGGGGCCCAAAATTGGTGTGCGCATCCCTCTTATAGTAGATAAGACAAAAATGAAGTTTCAAGTCCTAGCTCTAAATACATTAGGAGATATTGACATCCGAACAGCTCAAAAAGTGCATAGAATTGCATGTCCAATTTTAGAACCTAATTTCGGGGCACTAGATGATGGAATTTGGCCCCGAAAACTGACTTTTCTGGGAAAATAGAATTCTAGGGAATCATATTTGTTTAAAATTATCCCAACTAACTCCTTGTAAAATTTCAAGTCAATCGGAGCTACGGTTGAGAAGTTATGGCCCGGCAAGATGCACTAAAATTTAGGGAAAAATATAAGATTTCCCATATTTTGTTGGATGGTCCTGCATCACTTATGGGCACATTTGGGGTGATTTTGGGTTGACCAAAGGGTTCATGGACACCTTTGGGGCATTTTGGAGTGACCAAGCGATTACGGGAATCCTTGGAGCTTTTTGGAGAAAATGACAAAATGCGTAGATTTTTTTATCTTTGTTTTTAATGATTTTTTTTTTGTCTACACTAAGTAGAATTAAACACACACATTCACAAAACCGTGATTATCTCTTTTAAGGATTCTTGGTGTGCCCTAGACTGGTTTAGTGCATTTTGATGTTTTGTTTTGTTTTTGTAGGTTTTGTAGAACGTTTAAATGCATCATGTAGGCTCTTATAACTCCAAAAAGGTCGCCCCTTCAATATACCGACCGAGCCGATATACCAACCTCTCTATATACCCGCCCTTACGAGAGGGAGACTATAGGTACGTGAGAGCAGAAGGTATGTGGTACATAGGTGGTACGGAAAGGGGGATTGTCCTGTTAATGGCACCTACCATAGAAAACTTATCCTCGCGCGCATGGGAATCACCCCAGCTACGCTCGGTCTGTCTTCATCAGGATTTACGCCTAACAACAGTTGACAATCGGGAAATGGATGCAAATCAAGCCAAGGTGGTGATTAAATCCACCAATGGTCTTGATCAAGGGCTGGGGTCTTACGACCAGCTCCTTGGTTTAAAATTGTTTCGTGATGTGTGTGGGATTCGTTTTATCCAACAAAAATGAAACTAGCATACATGACTTTTCCTAATGCAATGCAAGATTAAATGAAAACAATTAAAGAAATAGAAACAGAAATAGAAAAATTTAACAGAGATCATGAAAATCCCTACCTCTTCTCTGCTGCTCCTGTTGTCTCTGAATTTTTGCTCTGAAAATCCGTGAGACGGGGAATTCGTCCCTACGGGAGGCGAATTGCGAGAACAGAATTCGTCCCTCCCGGAGACGAATTTGAATTCGTCTCGAGGGTCGGACGAATTCCGAGAAAAGGATTCGTCCCTGTCGGGAGACGAATAGCGATCTGCAACAAAAAAAGTGTACCTGTCAAGCACAAACACAAAACTTTGATCAGTTTTTTGTGATTTCAAAAACCAGGGAACAGGTCCCACCGTGATCGCCACTGAAAGCACGAGATTCCGGTCAAAGGAAACACCAAGTGCAATTGCATTCAAAATTAAGCACGCTTAAGTCCTAGGAATGTAAATTGCATGAAACGGAAAAGAGACACATTGGAAGAGACGCAATCAGATAAAGAAAACATAGCCCTTTCATTAATTTCCTTCGATCTCTGTTACAATAATGCCTCCTCCCTTTTCAGGGGCTAGGAGCGCAAATAGGGTTTGATTACAATCGCTGAATGGTTCCTCCTTCCGCGTGCCCACGATTGCAATGGGCGGGCCAAGATGATGCCGCTGCTGATGTCGATGAGTTCTTCGCCTCTGCTTGCTTCTCCTGCGAACAAAGAAATGATCAAGACGTTAGTAGCACTTGCTGCAAATGAAAAGCATTCTCTCTCTAAAACTAACAAAATATGCATACGAATATTTGCACGAAACAGTGAAAACGGTGAATCCAAATTGCTTCAAAACCTGCGACGAAGGTAAGAAAAGTTACCGGAAGGCCACTTGCCTGAGGCAGCTGGCCAATCCACCTTAAACTGGAATTCGTCCCTGGGCAGGACGAATTCTGACTGTAATTCGTCCCTGGGTGGGACGAATTCTTCTGAGTAGGAGAAACCGACCTGCTGCTGCTCCAATGTCGGATCTCGGGACCTGCAAAACTCCTGCAAATAGGGGGGTTAGGTAATTGGGGCCATTTTGGGACGACCCAGATGGTCGGATTTTCCCAATTTGGCCTCCACCCTCGGGAATTTGACCTTGACACCTGCAAGTTAGCGAAACGACAAAGCAATACAAAACACCCTAAACTCTGACCAAAAGCTACAAAATTGCAATTATAGACTAATCAGACCTAGTAACACAGAATGCAATCTAAAAAATAATCTAAAGTGCTCAAAAACTAAAATTAGGACTTGGGAGGTGCGGGGGTGCCCAAGTGGGCCTCCCACCGTTGGCCCTCGATTTTGGAGCCAATCCACCAAGGATGGGCCCAAAACCTTTTAGGATTGGGGGGTCGGCGAATTGGTAGGTTCAGATGTCCATGCGTCGGATTTGAGTAAGGTTCGAGCTTCCAAAGGCCACCCAACAACCTCCCTTGCAAAAGAGATTGATGGATGTAGGAAGGTGAACAAAGGGGGATGCAAGTGAGTCTTCGATTCGGCAGCACTTCGTTGCTTGAACACTCCTTCCACCTGTATGTTTTGGGTGAGAAAAGTCCCACCTTTTATAGACCCAAGGGGTCTCTTTTGGGAGGGAAGCACAAAAGCCAAGTGTTGGCCATAGGCGCCATGTGGCAGTCTTGTCTTCCCATGAGGGAGGGAGTCCTCCATTGACTTGAACTTTGATAAATGCTTCTTTTAACGAGTCCTCTAACGGCCCCTCTGTCCACTTACACATGCGTGCAAGGTAGGAGCCCTTAGCCGACTGTTCCGGGCTGCCACTTGGCACCATTTGCCTTTTTGCCCGTTAAGCTTAGAATTCGTCCCACCCGGGGACGGATTCGAGAATCGTCTGGGGTGGGACGGATTCTATTTTGAATTCGTCCCCCCGGGTGAGACGAATGCTGGGCAAAGTGTCCAAGTGTGCCAAATTGCTTCTTGACCTTACAAAATTGCTATGAAAGTGGTTAAGACCACTTGTTTAACCTCTGAGGGCTGCCCTGGGGGCTGTGTTTGCCAAAGCGATCAGTGTTTGCAGTCACATAATCGGATTGGTGCTGTTTTGGTGTCTACATAACCAACTTGGCTTCCAAGTCTTTATACTACTACAACTCCCTCTTGGACATATTAATGCATTCAAATTTGATGGGAACGTTAAATATTACAATATTTTTTGACTCCCAGTCCAAGACTTTGCTCTATTACATAAACCTATTTGTAGTATTCTAATCCAAACATCTAGTTGGTGATATAGTATGACAATAAGTGGGGGTATTTGGAGAAGCCATACAGTAGAATTATGGTACCTTTCTCTAGGAATAAATAGTCCCCTTGCTCTCACCATTTCCCTATAAAAAAATCTCAACTACTAGCATGATGTAGGGGCTTTTAAAAAATTAATGTAAAAAATGAGCTTTGCAGAGGGGTGGAGAGATTGGGTAAAAGCCTGTACATAGACTACATAATTATCAATTTTGGTAAATGGAAATCCCTCTCCCATGTTCATAGCAGGAAGAGGGTTGACGTAAGAGGACCCTCTCTCCCCTTACCTTTTTATCCTTTATGCAAAGGGTCTCGGGAGACTATTAAAAAAAGAGAGATAAGAGGGGAGGCTAAGGGGCCTGAAAATAAGTTCTCAAATTGAGATAAATCACCTCCATTTTATGGATGATACTACTCTTATTATTCAAGCCAATATCATGGTAGCAAGAAACATAAAAGAATTTTTAGATGGGTATACTCAAGCTACTGGTTAAACTTTTAATGAAGAAAAATAATATTTTTTTCAATAAAATAAAGAGGGTGAGAGATAAAATTATACAATTGTTGAAATTCATGTAAACTCCTTTACTCATACAATATTTAGGAGTACCTTTATCTACAAAGAAAATATAAAGTAAGGAGTAAAAAGGGTTGATGGACAGACTTCAAGCTAAGCTAAGCAACTGGACTCACAAATGGCTAATATTGGGAGGAAGGCTTACAATAATTAAAGATGTGCTACAAGCTCTCCTAGTTTATAATTTTTTTGTACTTCAGGCTCCAAAGAAAATTCTAAAAGATATTAAAAAACACACAAGAAAGTTTTTATGGTTAAGTGAAAGGGAAGAACAAAAAATAGCACTAGTGGGTTGGGAGAAGATATGCCAACCAAAAAAATAAGAAGGATTGGGGATAAGATCAACATCCCATAACAACAAGGTACTAGATGTGAAGCTATATTTGAGACCAATTACAACTATTGGGGGTTTATGGAGTAGACTCTTACAAGCCAAATATTACCGAGGAGTGGTTGAGAAAAATATTCCAAGATACAGAATGGAAGGAGAGGGATCTACTGTATGGAGGATAATGTTAGAAGGCTAGGAGTTAATAAATACCTACCTATATTGGTAGTTAGGGGATGGAAATAATGCTCTATTTTGGTAGGATTTATGGAATCAATATCAACCAATTATTCAGACATTCCCAAATATGGAGAGTTGGAAAGCAGAGCTCCAAAAAGTAGGGTGGTGGAAAGACTCTTACTATATGAAATAATAGAATCAATATGTGCCAGAATTACTACAGTGGAAATATCCTTGATAATGTCTAGTGAGGGGGATAGAGTAACTAACATAAAAACTGTGGAGACATTTCCAAAGACACCCAATTCAGGATGGTTCTAAGAGGGATATACTTGGATGGGGAGGAAGTAAGTTAGGAATTTATAATACAAAGGAGTGATACAAGGTAGTTTTTGGATATGAGATTACCCCAACATTACTTCCATGGATATTTGTTTGGCAAAATGAAGGATGGCCAAAAATTAATATTTTTTCATGGTTGATTAACCACAGAAAGTGCTTGAATTTTGATAATTTGAGAAAAATAGGTTTCTTTGGGCCTTCCAAATGTGTTTTGTGTGGAAAGGTAGATGAGACCTTGAATAACATTTTTTTTGGGTGTTATTTTGCTAAAGATATATGGATCAATTGGTGGAGGTAGATGAGACAACATTGGGAAGTTTTTGAGAGCCAGGAAAGCTTTTATGAGAAATGGAAACAATGTAGCTTTAAGACTAAAACAATGAAAATGACATGGAAATTGGGACCTAGCTTCATATGGTGGTAGTTATGGCTAGAAATAAATGCACACATATTTAGATCAGAGCATAGAACAAAAGAGAAAGTATGGGAGAGGATTATGAACAAGGTAATAGAAATACTATCTATCAGATTATAGGAGAAAACAAACATAAAAATGGAGGAAGTAATTATTATACAAAGCCTTGGAATACCTGTAATAGGAAAACAACTTAGGGATGGATATAGGTGAGATCTCCTCGAATAACATAGAGTGGAGGTCACTTCCTAGAGAGTGGGTGAAGGCAAACACAAATGGAGCTTCTACTAAAAATCCTGAGAAAGTTGGTTTTAGTATTATCATATGAAATTGGAAAGAAGAACAGGTGTACTGGAGAGCAAAAATTATGGGGGAGGCAAAAAATAATGAAGGGGAAGGAAAGGCGATCTTGTCAACATCAGTGATAGTTTTAAATCTATAGTTACATAAGCTATGGATAGAGACAAACTCTCAGGTATGGGCTGGAATATTGGATCCAATAAGGCCCTTTCAGGTGCTAAGAATTGGAGAGAGGAAGGTGGAAGCAGTTCAAAATATCTAGTAGGTTTTTCAAGATGTTTTTATTACATATATCAAGCAAGAGGGAAATAGGGTGGTAGACTATTTAGCAAAATGGGGAAAATATATGGAGGAAGGGCAATATGTAGACTATCAGATGGAAAATTAGATAAGATGGTGCCAAAGAATCCAAGGGATGCGGGAGGTGATACAAGAAGATAGCAAAATAGGAAGATAAGATAGTGAGTCTAATGAATCTATCATAGTTAGGCCACAGAGCAACACAACATGAAGATAAATGGATGGTTTATGAAATTTAGATTAATTGAATAAATTGGAATTCAACTATGGTAGTGCTGAGGTGTATGGATATATGAATTATGTATGGTAATGTTTTATGCATAATTTTTGATCTAGGAGGGACTGGAGGAGGATTTTATTTCTCCCTTGATGCCTATCCAACTCATTTTACATTGTAATTCAACTTCTATAAATATAACATATATTTTATTTTTTCAAAATAAAAAGGCTTGTAGGTATGTGGGGATGGTTGATGCTACCAAAAATTTTCTACTATCACTTCTACACGGTGGAATGCCTAAGATCAAATAACCTCATATTTATTGTTTTAATCGTAAATTTTGTGTCTTTCAATTGTATTTTATGGGTGTTTTATGTTCTTACATCTGATTTTTATTGTGGATAATTTAGTTTTAATTTTTAACTAATAATCAAATCCCCTCTTGATTTATAGCCTTGTTTTGAATGTGGTGGCATATGTTTTATCTTTTTTAAATAACATAGTTCCTCTTCATAGCTTCCTACTTATTATATCATCAATAAATAATTGGATAAAACTCAAATCATATCATTAAATCTGATAAAGTTATTTTTCTCAAACTTTTTAAGGGCTACTAAAATTTTGTCATTAATTTTGTAATTAGTTCTTGAAAGTTCTTTTAGCATAAATTATTAGAAATAAAAAAAATATATAGTATTTGTGTAAAACAAGAGGTAAGTTGTTGCAATTATGTATGGAAAATAAAGGGTATCAAGATTTTTTATTAGGGTGGATAGTGGACCTCCCAATCAAATATAATGGCTAAATTTAATGGGTCCTCATAGTTTTTTATTCTAGGCTATTGAATTATATGGTAATAAATTAGCAAACAATAGTTGATGAAGGCATATTTAATTTTAGGTATAATGATATGGTTGTATTACCTCTTGAAATAAAAAAGAATAAACTAAAAATAAAATGAAAAGCTTTTGTAATAAATGCAAACCTAGAAATCCAAAAGGAATGGGTCAGTAAATTATCTACATAGTGCATATGTTAAACTTTACGGTGTTACCATCATAGTTTAAGTGCATTCCATTACAAATTTAAGTGCATATGTTTAACATGTACCATCACGAATTAAAGTTTTTGGGGACTGGTTTAGACTTGTTCCCACACCACAAATTATATATATATATAAAACAAAAGAATGGTCTGCAACAATAGTATAGATCACTTTTTGCCTAATTGTCTTAGCTACTGCAATATTTACCCTTCTACATTACAAAGACAAAAGCATCCAATTGTGATTATAGCTTCTTGAGAAAATCTTAAATCACTATATAGACCTCGTGTAAGCAATGCCCTTAGTTTAATCATTTTAATGTGACATGACATCCAATTTTCATGTGACATGAGATCCCACCCTTAGTTTACTCCTTTTAATTATAGCAAACTAGACAACCAACTCAATACCCCTTTTCTTTTTAACTATAAATTCCTAAAAATCAATGAAAATAGAGGTATTTGGTCTGACCTCAATCTGTATTGAAAATTAATATAAAATACTAACATGGGATCACAATCGAATTATAGCTAATGCCACGTATCTGTGGGAATAAAATTGCATACTACATTAACCAGATTTCAAAGACTATATTAACCAAAATTTACTTTTGTTCCATATTCTAAAAAATCTATTTATAACAAAATTCAACAACAAATAAAAGGTCATAATGAATATGAAAGACATTAGGTGTAAATAATCAAATTCTCAGCATAATTCTCCCCAAAAATTGACCTCAAACCAAAACTCCTATATGACTCCACAAATATAAAGGTAATTTAATAAACAAACCATAATAATAATAATAATTGTAGGAGAGCAAACTTTACGTTTTCAAAGACTCTAATCATGGCCAAAAATGCATTCCACATAACTATAATTTTGCAAGATTAAGGGTTGGACTGTAACCCTATATCTATAGACAAGTTCCAAGTTCTACTTTAAACAAATAAAAATCAAAACTTATAAAACAAACTATACGACACAAATGATATGAAAAAGGAAGAAAAATAAAAAATAAAAATTGCATATCAATTAACAGAAAAAAAAAACAAAAAAGCACAATCCAGCAACAAACCTCATCTTAAATAGGAAAAAAATGTGTTAAGTGACAAAAAGCAAAGAATAAAACCTTAAAAATATTGTTGGCTGTGGCATTCAAGCTAGAAATCAACCAAAGTTACACAAATAAACATTTAAAATGACATAAAATAATTTAAAATGAGATAAAATCATTCCTCATGATAATTTCCATAGCCAAAAATTCAAAATTCCTACTTCCCACGCATCTAAAAAATTAAAATTCGTGCTTCCCGGACATCTAAAATATTAAAATTCCTACTTCTCGTGCATCCTTCTAGGATAATTTTTAAGGTATAAAGAGCTAAGAGGGTGATTGTGATCCTAAGAGGGAAGTTTCAAACCGCCCTCTTAGGATCTATTAGGGCATTTTTTTACCATCGTAAAAAACTACCTTATTTTAGTCATCGTTAATGACCTTTTTTTGGTGTAGTGAGCACACACGAAGATGGAAATACTAGAGGAAACAGACCTAGAGGTAAATCCAAAGGTGTTTACCCAAGCAATAGCCAAGATCCAAGAGCCAAAACTAGTGCCAGAGCCAAAGCCAGGAGCTAGGACCAAGAGCCAAGAGCCTAACTCCTTTACCTTAAGAGGGGTCCTAATAGTTCCTATACCAAATAATTTAATAAGGGGATGATGTTAGAATATATTTACAAACCATATTTATAATAGTTGAATATATTTATGGTCCACGTGACCAAACAATTTTGTGGATATAATGGCAAATTGGGTGTTGGATTGAAGAAAACTAACCTACTATTAATACCCACCTAGATGGTGGACACAACAAATCAAGAAAGATATTTTCTCTATTTTACATCTTGATGTTGGTAACATTAATGGGTGTACTTAATGTTTTAAAAGAAATTAGTAAACTTCTAAATACAATTGCTTATTGCAATCAGAGTATTATTGTCAATCATTTCTAAAATGGTGGCTAAAAACCCTATATGCCTAAAGGGGTAGGAGATGTAAAATGGTGGCTAAAAGCCCAATTTACCTCAAAGGAGAGGAGATATAAATTACTTGATGTTTTTTAAATAATAGAAAGTATTTTACTTAAAAAAACTAAATCTTGTACCTAAATTTAGTATTACTAAATTAATTATAATGTACATTTTTTAATAAGCTATGTGTGGCTTCTATTGGGGGCCACTCCCATTACAAAAAAAAAATATTACATTGCTCTCATTACATTTCTAACAAGTTAATTAAAGCATATCCAACTTTGTCTTTCTATAGGAGTTATTCCTCATTTACCCTTCTATCAAAAATGTTCTTCATCTTCCTCAATCTGGTAAGTTTCCACAATCAACTCTTTTTATATCAAATGCCTTCAAAAATTTAAATTTTTTCAAGATGAAATTCAACACTGTGAATAGCTAAAATATTTGTTACCCAGCTTCTATATCCAAAATATCTTGTCTATAACAACTTCACAATTTCTTAATACTTTTTTTAGGGTTCTTATTCATTCCCCAAATATTCCAAGATATTTTCATTGTTATTTTTTTAATTTTGTTTGTGGGTTTAGCCCCACTTCTTGTTAACACTTGTGATATTTGATTTTGTTTTCCCATATCAATATCCCTTTATGTTTCTTTTTCTCTATGTTTTTGCCTCTTAGGTCTTCCTATTTTTTATTCCAAGCAATACTTTCATCTTCATCAATCTCTTCAATCTTCTCACACTGCTCATAGTAAGACTTATCATCTTTAGGTTTACCTTGTTCTGAAGGATCTGAAGTGCAAGGAATAACCTCAAAATCACATTCTTCTTTATATTTCCCTAGAGATCGTAAAGTGCAAGGATGCTCTTTTGTAGGAATTACCTTCTTATTCTAACCTAAAAAACCTAAATTGTTATGGATTTCCTCCAACCTCATTTATATATTATTCTACTCTTGAAACTTTAAAGTGCAAGGGTTAACATCTTCACCACTTTCACTTTTATTACCTAAAGAGGATTCTATACTACTTGAGGAAAATGAAGATGATTTACTTGGAATAAACTTGAATTTTTTTGTTGTCTTTGTTTTGGATTTTATCTCCATATCTTCTTTTGCACCTTTAATTCCTTCTAAACTTGTCAATTGATATTGTCGATAGGATTTCTTTGCCTCTTATTTTGGAGTGGAATATCCTTGATCTAATCTAGCTTCTATTATTGAATGATTTACTTGCTTTGTCTTGAAGTTTATCTCATGGCTAGAATTTTTTTTCTTTTTTCATAGTTTTTACTTTGCAAACTCTTGCCATGTGTCCAATCTCAAAAAAATTGTGGCAACGAAATGTAATATTTTCATAATCTACTTGTTGATCCCATTCTCTTGATTCAGATTTAATCTTAATGGATTGTGGCAAAGGTTTTAAAATATCCATAGAAACACATATTCGAGTATATATAGCATGCTTTCACTCCTTAGTTTTTGGTCCTTCCTTGATGAATTCCCCTAGGGTATTTCCAATATTTTCAAAACATCCTTATTTATAAGCTGATATGGAAGTCCAAAAATCCTAACCCACATAGGAAGCTTCTTAATAGTTTTTGTCTCAACTGAAATTTTTTATTTTATGGTCTTAAATAAAGTGTATCTCTTCCCATAAACTATGGGCCACCAACCATTATTTTATCCATAATTTAAGAACTAGAAAATATGATGAGGAAAAAAACTTTAGGAAGAAAATTCACAGAATAATTTAAATTCAATACCCACTTCTACTTGATCCAATTTTGAATCTCCAAAAACCTTGGCCATGATCTATGGAACTTACATATTAAACCTCTACTTTTAAGAACTATTATATCATGTTCAATCATCTCATCCTTGATACTTACTTCTGGTGCACCATCTGCTACCTGGATCATACTTACCATGTATTCGCTCTTTTGCTTATCTCCAACTTGGGCCTTCATACTTCCAACAAGGGCATTTTGTCTTCTAGATAGGCCATCTTGAATTTCTATTAGGGATTTCAAAAATAAATTTCTTTCCACAATAGCTAATGGGGCTTGCTCTTGGTTTGCACTCCCTCTTGGTTCGTACTCCCTCTCTGCTTGCACTTGCTCTTGCTCCCAGCTTGCACTCTCTCTTGTATCACACTTGCTTCTGGATTGCACTCCAACCTAGATCATAATTACCAGCATCTCTTCTTTTTATTGGCATTCATTTGCTTCAATAATTCTTTGAAAACAATGTTCCATGCATTCGTGGTAAGGGTTTGAAGCATTGATGCACTTTGGATGAACTTGTCACTCTTTTACCATGATTGAATCCCAGCTTGCACTCCCTCTTAGTTTGCATTCCATTTTAGTTCACACTCTCTCCTGCCTCGCACTCTCTCCTACCTCGTACTCACTCCCAACTTGCACTCCCTCTTGGCTCATAATTGTCCTTGTCTCTTCTTTTTTTTCAGTGTTCCTTAGCTTCAACAATTTTTTTGAAATAATGTTCCACACATTCATGGTAAGGGTTTGAAGCATTGATGCAATTCGAATGAACATGTCGCTCTTCTGCCATGATTGAATCTTGGCTCGCACTCCCTCTTGGATCGCACTCCCTCTTGGTTCACACTCCCTCTCTGATCTCATTGGCTCTAGGCTTGCACACTCACTCCCAGCTCACACTCGCACTCATTGCTACACTTACTCCTAGCTTGCGCTTGCACTCACTTTTGGTTGCACTCACTCGCACTCGCTTTTGGTTGCACTTACTCACACTTGTTGTTGTACTTACTCGCACTCGCACTCGCTGCTGCACTTACTCCCAATCGCACTAGCTACTATCCAACGTATAATTTTAAATAAAATATTTTTTATAGATTATTTTTCTACTAAAATATGTTAATTATTATTTTAATAATAAATTTACTTTTTTCCTATCAAAATAATAATAATTAATTTTCACATTTAATTTTAAATTTTATGTTATTGAAACAACCACAAACCTACATGTAAATTATTATTATAATTTATATTTTTCCTAAAATATTTTTTAAAATTAAATTATTAACAAAAATTATGTTTCTTTTTATATAAGAAAAATATCATATAAATTAAAATTATGATAGTTACATTATTTTCACACATAATCTAATTATTAACATATCTAAAAAATAAAAATTATAATAAGGCGAAGTATTATTAACAATTTATATACTTTTTAATTATGAAAAATTTTAATTTCTAAAACAACTTTTAAAACATATATCTTAATTAACTTTCAGATAATGTTATATAATTTTTAATATAAAAATTATTAAAAATTGTTGAGATATTTATAAATATCTATTTTTGTAACAACTCTTCTATATTTTTGTTATATTAAAAATTGTTAGAATATTTATAACTAATTCTTCTATATTTTTGTTGAGATATTTTATTGACCTTCATACTTATCTACTTAAACTCTGCCAAAACATTCGGTCCTCACAGACCAGTTCAGCAAATCGCGAAAGAAGTGCAGGCTTCGTATCGCTGGATGCCGACCATGCATTTTGTGAGTATAATCATTACTTTTCTTTTAGCGATCCCTCCAGTTCTTTCATGTAGCATTCCCCCTCCTTCCATCGAATGCCAGGGCTCCTCCGGATGCACCGTCTTCAACTACCAAGGCTTGTGGGAAGACCACACCCCTTGCAAAGCCGCCAGATCTGTTTACCCCACGACAGAAAAGGAGCTGGTGGCTGCCGTCACTGAGGCCGTGAAGAACAAGCAGAAGATCAATGTCATCAGCACCTGGGCTTACAGCACGCCCAAGCTCGCCTGCGTGGGAGAGGGCGGCGTCATTGTCAGCACCAGGTAACTCGCTTCCACCCTAAGCATTAATGCCGCCGCCAACACTATCACCGTCGACTCCGGCGTCGTGTTACGGGATCTCATCGACGCCGCCGCCAAGGCCGGCCTCGCCTTTCCCACCTCCACATCATGGGACGGACTATCAATGAATACGTCGTTGGCTTGAGATTGGTCGTCCCGGCCGCTGCTTCCGAGGGCTACGCTAAGGTTGTCCAATTGACAGAGGCCGATGAGGATCTCAAAGCCGCGAGATTTTCGTTGGGAACGTTGGGAGTCGCAGATCACGCTTGCTGTGATGCCCATGTTCAAACGTTCGGCTACCTTAAGCCTCCAGGACGATAATGGTTTGGAGGATCGTCTAGAGATATTCCTGAATAGTTCTCGCTTTGGAATTGTGTATTGGTATCCCGGCCAGGGCAAAGCTGTTATGGAAAACATCAATGAGGTTAGGTTTCCTGTGGATGCTCCTGGTGATGATCTTGTCAGTGGCTACCAATCCACAACGGTTTCTCAAGCGGAGAAAAGCGCTGCCAAATGCAAGGCCATAAATATATACTCGGCCCTGTCTTGGTTTTTTTTTTATCCTCTTTTCTTTTCATTTTAGTTTTGAGGGTGGTAGCGGATCAAGCGTCTACTGTTCATATGCACTGACTGAAAGCCCCGTGTGGTAGAAAATCGATTGTGATATGACATCAATCTTTTGGTTTCTGCCACTTTCAACGAAGTTATCAACATGTTGATGAAATATTCTGTCATTTCACTGGTCATTGGACCTCTAAGCCCATGAAGGCAATTATGGCCGAAGACCAAGTAACTTATTATTCACACAAAGAGTTCACACAAAGAGCGACTAGTTTTGGCAAAGCTTAGGCGAAAAGAATTGAACCAAAACAATCTATCCAAATTCAACATCAAATCAATACAAATATTACAAATATTATTGAAAAAATTGAACCAAACAATTCACAACTCAACATCAAATCACAACTCACCACCTACGCATTGGAGCTTTAACTTGCACCTTCTTAGATACATATACCAATGTCATTCTCAAATACATTAGACCTTTAACGTGCACCTTCTTCGATGTGCTTGCAGATGAGAAGATTGAAGCCGAGGAGGATGCGGATTTGTTGTGCAACATGACAGGGCAAGGGATGAGCAACAAAGTGCTCCATGGCGGTGGGTTTCTCAACAACGGCGTCACATTCACGGGGTATCCCGTTGTTGGATTGAACAGCCGAATGCAAGCCAGCGGGAGATGCCAAGATTACCACCTGAAGGAGGACAACGTTTCGTCCTGCACGCCCACCGAAATCCTAGATAAAAATCAGTCCATCTGCTATTGGGATCGACGAGCCAATGTTAGAACATACTATGATTTAGAAATCAGGGTTCCGCTTTCACGGGCGCGAGACGCCATAATCGACGTGAAAAGAATCAGAGACTTGAATCCGAAGGCGTTATGTGGTTTGGAAGGTTCTGGTATAATTTTTCGTACCTTTAAGAAGTCGGAGGCGTACCTGGGCTTCCCGGAAGATATGGTGACATTCGAGATAGCTTATTCTCGATCGCGGGAGGCCTTTGTTCCAATGAGTAATATGGACGTCTACCAGGAGATCGAACAGATGCTGATCGAGAAACAAGGAGGGAACCTTCAGTGGGGAAAATCTGGCGGTCACTTGTTCGACGGATTGGCAAACAGAACTGTGAGTTTGCAAAAGTTTTTGACGGTGAAGCAGAGATTTGATCCAGACGGGCTGTTTTCCAACGAATGGACGGAGGGGTTGCTTGGCATAGGAGGAAAAAGAGTAGAGGTATTGACGAAGGGTTGCGCTTAGGAGAAGCTGTGCAAATGTAGAGAGGACACACACTATGCTCCGGAGAAGAATATGGGAAAATGCTTGTGTCTGCCGAGAAGGCAACTAGTAACTACGGTTTAGGTAATACCCTTCCTCAATTCGTTAGTCTAATAAATTTGAAATTTTATGATCAGTCCAATATACATTATGGGTCGATGACTATGACTTCTAATCTAGACGAGGATTTGCCTTACATGCTTTTAACACGATCATATCATATTACTGTTGATTTTTTTATATTTTATAAAATGAGTTTTAAAATTTAAAAAGCAATGACATTATATTATAATACTTAATTATATATAACTTAAATATTTTATATTAAATATTAAATGACATTTAATTTAATCTATGAGATTCCTTCGTTTTTAAAGAGACTAAAGTTATAATTTTGTTAAACGATTGTTAAGTTTATTGTAATATCACCAAAGCTTATATAAACCATAAAACCCACTTAACATGTTCTTAGGATTAGTATGAAAACTTATTTGCCACTCGAGTTTTGAAATTTAAAGGGATGGTTGCAGGTTCTTGAGGGTTTACCCTGATAGAGTTTGTAAAGTGTACAATTCCCTAAAAAAGGCTTGGGCTGGTGCGGAGGGTTTAGCATCGGTGGATGGTGATAGAAAGGTGAATGGTTGCCTTCATCACAAGGAGGAGCGACCATGGATTAAGGTGCAGTTTGAAGTGGTGGGAAATGTGTGGAAGGGAGGGAGGAGGATAGTTTTTGTGTAGTTATAAATAGGAAAAGATGAAAGGTTGGTGATTGGAAGGGTAAGAAACGTTTGGAAGTTCCTTTCTCAAATGTAATCTTGTAATAGGTGTATTTGTAAAGAACAATGAGAGAAGACATTCTCTCAAATGTAATTTTGAATGCATTTTGAATGAAGTTATTCTTCTTTTATTTTTTATGTCTATGTTCTATGGCATGTCATATATAAATGTATACTAGTATTTCATTATTTTTTTTTCTATTAGTTGCTCATTAGCTATATATTCTTTTCTTCATCATATGAGTTTTTTTCATTCTTTATTTGTTTTTGAGTTGTTTTGCTACACATTCTACTACGTCAACATTGAAAATAGTAGCTTCGAGATCTCTAGATCTAAGGCCATCAATATTGGGAGATTCTAAGTCTTTGAATGAGAAATTATTGTTAACTTATCTCATGACTAATGTGTTGGGAATAGTTGTGTCATTAATTCTTTGTTGCATTTCTCCTGGAATGCCTTCTTGCTAGTATAGTGGGCATGGCCTCCTTAACTCTTATAGATCGATAGGGTAGGCTCATATATATGGTGGTCAGTTAACGTGGAACTAGCTTTGATAGGGTATGACATTAAGGCCAAGCTTTACGATCAATGAAAGATGTCCTCTTAAATGCTCTTTTGCTTATGTTATTTTTTGTATGCATGTATTCCACATGTCCCTAGTTGAGGTAGAACCTCCTTCAACTAGTGGTGGGCCTTCTCTACTTGAGTATTATTACTCTTCTTCTTGAATATCAACTAGTCATCATGCATTTCACTCTAGGCTTTGATGGGACATTTCCTTCATTGTCATGTTCTCCTCCATTAGAAAAACCATGCAAACTATTAGATTAGAAATCAATGACCCATGGACCTTAGCACCTTCAATGTGGTTGGCTCAAGATGATTTAATGAAGGATCTCGTAATTGATGTGGCTTCAAGGCCTATTCACCTTTCTCTTGAAGTCCTCTCCTTATGACTTTATACAGAAGGTGCATTTTGGTCATATTCTTTGATGTTCCACTTTTGATTGAGTCTTCTTTAATGAAGTGAGGTTGTAGGAAAAAGTTACCTACACGAACAATTACATAAAATGAACTAGATAAAGGTGTCTCGATATTACAAGAATAATGTGGGCAATGATAAATTGGGAAGATAGTGGATTCCAACCATAGAGTGGCCTATGGTAGCTTTAAAGGTGCAAAGAAAAGATATTCAAAAGATCCTCCAAATGAGCGCACTTTCATGGTCTCAAGCAAATGAATCGCTTGGATGGGGCACCAACTCCATGAGGGATAATACAGTGGCATAATGATACTCTTATTTATGTCATATCATTGTTAATTCTTTTCATGATATTTTTTCCAACTAAGGCAACAATCAATTTGGCCTAAAGTAAGATTTTTCATATGGCTTCTACTCCATAAGAGGGTTATCAATGGTGATCAGTTGATGAAAAGAGGTTTTTATGGTCCATACAAATATGAAATATGTTATGAGGAAGAAGATACTATGAACCATATATTATTTTCCTATCCCATAGCTATTAGAATATGGAAGAGGATGGATACCTTTCTTGGTATCAACTTCTATAGTTTCACCTCTGAATAAATCTAGCGTACCTAGCCTTTGATAGATTGTATGGGTTGGTATGACACTTCTATTATAGAATCTATGAAAAGAAATAAATAACAAGATTTTTAAATGCTCTCTTCACAATACTCATTACATATGGTAAAGGGCCTTAGCTAATCTAATAGGGATTAATGTAATAAGTAATTAGCCATTTTTTTGTTAAGAATAAGCATTGTTATCAATCGTATTTAATGCACTATTATCCATTATAATACCTATTTATAGGTATCTTTTGATATTTCAATACAGGTTTTGATCGTCATCTTCTATTTTGTGTCTGTTGTAATCTATGTCCATATCACTAGTATCAAAGTAGGTTACTAAGTAGGCAAGTATCTTCTTCCTCTAGGTCATTTTTGGTTCAAATGAGGAACGATAACACCTCCCGTAGATATGGTCTATGGACCCTTTTTACTTCCTTTATAAATATTTTTGCAGGTTTTACATATCTTTCTTTAATATGTATGTGAACTCATATTGCTTTGGCCTTGCATACTTTGATGATCTTAAACTCTGCTTTGTCATTTCCACTCATTATTTTTTTTACCATGTTCAATTCGAAGCTCGATGAGGTCTTTGAAATAATTTCAATAGCTTAGGACACTACAACATTTCAGCAGCTTCACATAGCTATGATTGTCAAATTTAGTGGCTTCAAGTTGAAATGGTTGCAATTTTTGATGAAGTTCTCACCAACGAAGAACTTGTTCCAAAAAATGAAGATTTGAAGTAACACCTAGAATCAAAACAAGATTTATGGGCAAAATGTCCATCATCTTGCCATTAGACAATGCTACTAATGGTAATAACCTTTTATCTATTGTAGATCAACCAACTCAAGAAATTGTAGATCTGAACTCATTTGAAGCTCTTGTTGCTTTGGTAGAAGATGTTCCTTCGTCTACCATTGTTTTTGTGCTTTCTACATCTCGTGGCTTACCAGATCATCAATAATTTCTTTGCTATAGTCTTCTTGCTCAGTGGTTCTTCTCTTAGATGCTGGTTTCATGTTCTCGATCACGATCACTTTGTTGCTTTCCTTATGGAGATTCTTGATTTTCTCCATTTTCTTTCCACCATAGATCAGATATCTCTTCATTGAGCTTGTTTTCAATGAAAATGATCTATCATTTTCTGGCATTGATCTGTAGTTTCCTATTTTTGATGAAAAACCTCCATTTTTGAGCATCGAGGTACCCATTCATGATGATATTTCAGTATTTTCTTACTCATTCAATCCCAATATGCTTGTTTTCAGTCCATGTGCAACCTTTTTGGTAATTCTAGCTAATTTCCAATGTGTTCCTTGTCTTTTGGTACCTGATCAACCAATCTCTAGCGTATGTTTATAGTTTTCCACCATTCATTCGATTATCTCTATGGCACCAACATTTCTACCGATCTGCTTTGCTCGCATTATGCTTCAACCACAACTACTGATAGTGTTCACAATTTTCTACATATTTTACAATGCTCTTTGATATTGCTACATTTTTTTCCAACCACTTTATCGATCATTTCCGTGGCCTCCACCATTGCAAGCTTCTGTAGTTGTTTGGTGATCCATCTGCTCGATTTACCAGTAATCAATCTAACCTTTTATCTCTCCATAATTGTACCCAGGATGCCCTCACCCTTACAAATCCACACCTTCTATGTCATATTCATGGCCACTATAGTATTGCCCCCATGCCTTCACTAAGTTTTTGTTGATGTCTCTACGACATTTCATCTGTTCATTCCCCAATCATTATGTTTTGAGGACCTTTAGTAGCTCCGTTGCAGTTATTTTTTGGTGGATTTCCTACACATCAAACCATATTCTAGTTGTTCAACACCATTCACAAACTGTTAACTGTGTTGTCGTAGTGCATCCACCATCGAAACCGCTTCCACACTTGCACAGTTTTAGTGCTACTTACCTATTTACAATGATAATCCATCATTTACAGTACCACTCTACCAAATTCTAGCTCTCTATGGTTATCTTAATATTTTATGGTGACTAGATGAATGATAAAAATATAAATTAAAACACCTTTCTAAGGTTCGACGCTTTCTCGATGTCATTTTTTGATAAATGTCAACGTTTTCAATCAATCTCCACTTTCTGATGAATTTTGTGGCTCTAACATTTTTTGTGCATTCCTGGAATTTTTCTACGATCTTTTGATAGTATTTAATAATTTCCCATAAACTTTTATTTTCAATATTTTTTTCCTCATGTTCTGGCGTATGCTCAATGTTTTAGTGTGGCAAAACTAGTCTAAAATGCTATGTTATCCTCATCACATAATGTCAGCGTCAAAGTTTTGCATTCCCAGCATCGATCTCTTATTTTTTACCCCCATATTACTGTTCACAGGAAAATCACATTGTTCAATATTTTCCATCATTGTTTTTAGCATCCTCTAATATTTTTTAGGTGTGAATCTGCATTATTTTATGATATTTTACATTTCTTGATGAGCAACACCATTTTAACCATAAAAATTAACTTATTTGCTAAGGTTTCCCTATTTTTAGTACATATTTGAAATTTTTTGATCATCAAATTTTATTTTTTGACCATTTTTAGTCATTCACCGATGGATTCAGGATTATTTTCAAACTTTGTATCATGGTATTATCCCATATTGGTGCTGCGATCACCCTTCTACTTGCTTAAGTGGGGTGCATCCCCTATTAAAAAACAACCAACCTTCGGCTAATAGTCCCTCACCTCTCGCTACCTGTGTTAGCTTGTGTTGAAACTTTTTGCCCCGTTGATTTCTCTTCATGTAATCAGTGCTATATCTAGTTCATGCCTTGTGCTATCCCTTTGATCGATCCACTTGTACTATCCACTTGCAAAGGTCTAGTTGGTCGGTACATCCATACTTTTTATACCCTCTATGTTCGCTGCTAGCCTGTATTAAATACTTGTGGACAAGACCCCTATACTGACACGCACTGCCTACCTATACAACATATGTTATTGCCCAATCATGCCACCCTAAGCTTTCATGCTGCTAGTCAGTTCTTGTGCTTTCTACGCCCTTTGTGATTCCCTTGCCTAATCGCTACCATGTTAGCATCCATGTCATCCTCAATTTGTTATCTACTATGCAGTTAGTTTCTTATCAGTCAACCTATTATTTGCATCATCCTTGCCTCAATTTTTGCATTCCAAATAGGCTTATCAATCACCCTGTTGTTTGTACACCATGGTCCCTTACCTTTGTTGATGTCATCTTAGTCGTTGGTATCGGATCAATAAAATACATTTTTCAAATCCATATCATCTTCATTTACTGCATTCAAATCCATGTCACCTTCATTTAGTGCATTTAACCTTCATTAATACGTGACCTCCCAACATATAAAAAAAAATTAATGCCACTTAAAACCAAAACTTTAATGCCTAATAAAATTAACATTTCTACTTGGCATCATTTGGTACATATTTTGAGGAATATTCTTTGACATATTTACTGTACCACCGATGCTGCTTTCTTCTATTGATTTGAGGGACCCATCCAGCTATCCGTTGGTATAGCAATGTTTATAGTTGTTGGAGAGCATTTTTCGAGCCTGATTCAGTTCCACCATCAATTTTTGGATTTGTGAAGACCTTCTCACCATATTTATTTTGATATTTTCTTTTGTAACAGGAGTACATTTTTTGTTGTACCCCATAATCCTGGATCTTTCCCTCATTCTCTTCCACTCTTGTAGGTATTGGGGACCAATGCTTTCTCAATGCGGAGGAATGATAAAGATTAATGTAATAAGTTGTTAGCTATTTATTATTAATAAGTATTGCAATATATCACATTTAATGTGTTCTTATCCATTGTAATACCTTTTTATAGGCATCTTTTGATATTTCAATATAGTTTTTGATCATCATATTCTATTTCGTGTCTGTTGTAATCTGAGTCCATATCATAATCTTAGAGGAAAAATATAGTATGTAATGAAACCTCCTTCAAATCTAAACTAAGGATGGGATAATATTTTACATAAGCTAATAATTACTTCAAATGATTGCAAGAATAAAAATACTTAAAAAATAAATATCAAGTACAAAGCTATGGTCATTGGCAAGCCCCTCTAGATGGTACTAGAAAAATTAATATAAATGGGGTGTTGAGAGGAAATCTAGGGAGAACTAGCATAGGGGGTATAGAGAGACTTTCAGATGGCCACCCTATCTTCATATTTTCAAAAACCTTAGGTATCCTCTCGAATAACTTAGTTGAGGCTTATGGTATTCTTCGAGGGTTACAAGAGGTAGTCAAAGTTGGGGGAATGTGATATAGTTGGATTTGGATTCACAAAT
This sequence comes from Wollemia nobilis, assembly GCA_028583015.1. Lineage (NCBI taxonomy): Eukaryota > Viridiplantae > Streptophyta > Pinopsida > Araucariales > Araucariaceae > Wollemia > Wollemia nobilis. The sequence continues at coordinate 1,297,910 of JAQPPZ010016949.1, forward strand.
TATTATCTATCGATTGAAAGACCCCACAAGAACTGCATCCTCATATTAGAGATTATAAAGAGTGTTGGAGAAGATAGGAAGCCTAAAAACCATATTTACAATAGTTGAATATATCTATGCTACACATAAGCAAAACAAGATTACAAATGCAATAAAAAATTAGGTGCTAAATGAAGGAAATCTAACCTACTATGGATACCCACCTAGATAGTGAACATAATAAATCAAGAAAGATTGTTTCTCTATTTTACATCTTGATGTCGATAACATTAATGTGTACTTAATATTTTTAAAGAAAGTAGACTTACTTCTAAATACAATTGCTTATTGTAATTAGAATATTACTATCACTCATCTATAAAATGGTAGCTTAAAGTCCTGTATATTTAGAAGGATAGGAGATGTAAAATGGTGGCTAAAAGTCTTGAGTGTGGTCTACCAGCAAGGACGTCACTTGCATTATCGATGATGTGACCCGGGTTCAATCCCCATAGTAATGTGTATAAGAAGTGTTACTAAAAAAAACCTTATTTACTAAGAAAGGTAGACGCTATAAATTACTTGATTTCTTTTAAATAATAAAAAATCTTTTTACTTTTAAAAAAATAACAAAACAACTTAATATTATACCTAAATTAAAATTGATTACATTAACTAAAATTTACAATTTTTAATAATATAATTTAAATAAGTTATTTATCTATCAAATTAACTAAAACCTATTAATTGTTGTTTTAGTAATAGGTTTACTTAATGACTAATTTTCACACTTAAATATATATTTTATGAAATAAAAAACTTCAATTAAACAACCAATTACCTCCATGTAAATTTAAAATTATAAATGATATATTTTTTTAAGAAAAATATCATACAAATTAAAAATCATTTTATAACTTTTCCCAAAGAAAACTTATTTTATTTTACTATATTTAAAAAACTATCATGGTTAATTTATTTTCACACGGAGTTTTATTATTAATAAATTATTTGTTAATATACTTTTTAATTATGAAATAGATACGAGTAAACTTTAAAATAATAATTTAAAAACATATATGTTAATTAACTTTTAGATAATGTTATATAACGTGACTTTAGCAGATAGGTTTGGAATCTCCTATAAATATGTCTTCCTGCAAGGCAAGGAAAAGAAAATAGCAGAAAGACCTGGTTTTAGCGGAGTCTGTCATCAGCCTCATCCTCCCTGTTTGTTTCGCTATTTCATTATCCTCCCTGTTTGCTTCGCTATTTCATTGGCTGATTGAGTCATAGATCCAACAGGATGCCACTCATTGTTTTCAGCCTGTGAACTTGAGAGAAAAAAAATAAAAATTGCATTTTCTATCATGCAAATTGTAACACAATCCCAATTGAACCACACCGCAAATCCCACACCGGGTCCTCTCAGGCCAGTTCAGCAAATCAAGAAAGAAGTGCAGGCTTCGCCGACCATGCATTTGGTGACTATAATCATTACTTTTCTTTTAGCGATTCCGCTAGTTATTTCGTGTAGCATTCCCCCTCCTTCGATCGAATGCCAGGGATCCTCCGGATGCACCGTCTTCAACTACCAAGGCTTGTGGGAAGACCACACCCCTTGCAAAGCCGCCAGATCTGTTTACCCCACGACAGAAAGGGAGCTGGTGGCTGCCGTCGCTGAGGCCGTGAAGAACAAGCAGAAGATCAATGTCATCAGCGCCTGGGCTCACGGCTCGCCCAAGCTCGCCTGTGTGGGAGAGGGTGGAGTCATCGTCAGCACCAGGTCTCTCGCTTCCACCTTAAGCGTTAATGCCGCCGCCAATACTATCACCGTCGACTCTGGCGTCGTGTTGCGGGATCTCATCGACGCCGCCGCCAAGGCTGGCCTCGCCTTCCCCACCTCCACATCATGGGACGGACTATCCGTGGGTGGCACCGTTAGCACGGGCGCCCATGGCAGTAGCCTTTACGGCAAAGGTTCCACCATCAATGAATACGTCGTTGGCATGAGATTGGTCGTCCCGGCCGCTGCTTCGGAGGGCTACGCTAAGGTTGTCCAATTGACAGAGGCCGATGAGGATCTCAAAGCAGCGAGATTTTCGTTGGGAACGTTGGGAGCGATCTCGCAGATCACGTTTGCTGTGATGCCCATGTTCAAGCGTTCGGCTACCTTGAGCCTCCAGGACGATAATGGTTTGGAGGATGGTCTAGAGATATTCCTGAATAGTGCTCGCTTTGGAATCGTGTATTGGTATCCCGGCCAGGGCAAAACTCTTATGGAAAACGTCAATGACGTTTCTGTGGATGTTCCTGGTGATGGTCTTGTCAGTGGCTACCAGTCCACCACGGTTTCTCAGGCGGAGAAAGGCGCTGCCAACTGTAAGGCCATAATTATATACTCGGCCCCCGTCTTGTTTTTTTTTACCTTCTTTTCGTTTCATTTCAGTTTTCCCGCTGTCAGTTTTGAGGGTGGTAGCGGATCATATGCACTGACTGAAAGCCCCGTGTGGTAGAAAATCGATTGGTTTCCGCCACTTTCAACGAAGTTATTAACACGTTGATGAAATATTCTGTCATTTCACTGGTCATTGGACCTTCTAAGCCATTCTTAAATACATTGGACTTTTATCGCGCACCTTCTTCGATACATTGCAGATAATCCACTCACACCCTTCTGAACGATTGTGAACGATTCTTTCTCTCGTAATTGAGAACCCTAATGATGAGGAGGTGTGAACGATTCTTTCTCTAGTAATTGAAAAGTAAGAAAACAAAAGATAAAACAAACTATATCAAACACTTAAATATCGGCTTTAAGAACTAAGTCGACTAAATTAATTGATTGTGATTTTGTATTTAATATGATCTCTGGATTGGTTTGTGATTTTGTATTTATGATGATATCCTGCAGATGAGACGATTGAAGCCGAGGAGGATGCGGATTTGTTGTGCAACATGACAAGGCAAGGGATGAGCAACAGAGTGCCCCAAGGCGGTGGGTTTCTCAACGACGGCGTCACATTCACGGGGTATCCCGTTGTTGGATTGAACAGCCGAATGCAAGCCAGCGGGAGATGCCAAGATTACCACCTGAAGGAGGACAACGTTTCTTCCTGCACGCCCACCGGAATCCTAGATAAAAATCAGTCTATCTGCTATTGGGATCGACGAGCCAATGTTAGAATGTACTATGATTTAGAAATCAGGGTTCCGCTTTCACGGGCGCGAGACGCCATAATCGACGTGAAAAGAATCAGAGACTTGAATCCGAAGGCGTTATGTGGTTTGGAAGGTTCTGGTATAATTTTTCGTACCTTTAAGAAGTCGGAGGCGTACCTGGGCTTCCCGGAAGATATGGTGACATTCGAGATAGCTTATTCTCGATCGCGGGAGGCTTTTGTTCCAATGTGGAATATGGACGTCTATCAGGAGATCGAACAGATGCTGATCGAGAAACATGGAGGGAACCTTCACTGGGGAAAATCTGGGGGTCACTTGTTCGAAGGATTGGCAAACAGAACTGTGAATTTGCAGAAGTTTTTGACGGTGAAGCAGAGATTTGATCCAGACGGGCTATTTTCCAACGAATGGATGGAGGGGTTGCTTGGCATAGGAGGAAAAAGAGTAGAGGTATTGACGAAGGGTTGCGCTTTGGAGAAGCTGTGCAAATGTAGAGAGGACATACACTGTGCTCCGGAGAAAGGCTACTATTGCAGGCCAGGAAGAATATGGGAAAACGCTCGTGTCTGCCGAAAAGGCAACTAGTAACTGCGTTTTAGCAAATACCCTTCCTCAGTTCGTCAATTTAATAAATCTGAAATTTTATGATCAATCCAATAAATATTGTGGGTCGGTGACTATGACTTCTAATGTAGACGAAGATTTGCCTTACATGATTTTAACACGATCATATCATGTTACTGTTGTTATTTTAATATTTTATAAAATGAGTTTAAAAAAAAAAAAAAAAACAATGACATTATATTAAGTATATATAACTTAAATATTTTATATTAAATATTAAATAAATTCCTTAGACTAAAGTTTTAATTTTATTAAACGATTGTCAAGCTTATTGTAATATTACCAAAGCTTATATAAACCATAAAACTCCTTTATCATATTCTTAAGATTAGTATTAAAACTCATTTGCCACTTGGGTTTGAATTTTAAGAGAGGGGTTGCAGGTTCTTCAGGGTTTACCCTGATAGAGTTTGTAAAGCGTACAATTTTTTAAAAAAGACTTGGGCTGGTGCGGTAGGTTTAGCATCTGTGGGTGGTGATAGAAATGTGAATGGTTGCCTTCATTGGAAGGATGTTGTGGGGGGATTGCCCCTCTCATCAGTAGATTGTTTAGGATGATTTAGAGTCATTCCCTTCTAGTGGGGGTGAGGCCCTTATAGAGATATACACTCAAGAAGACTCTATAACACAAAAGGAGGAGGCTAAGCCCTTGGAGGAGTTGATTCTAGTGAAGGGTAGGGATGCAATTGAGAATGATATAGAGAGGGAGGAAAGAGTTGTCAAGATTGAGGGGGATGGGAGGAGAGGAACGAGAGGTAATCCCTTAGGTATTACATCAAGTACCCCGAGGAAGCATCGAGGAGGAAAACAACATGCGGTTGGAAGAAAATTAGAAAAGGACAAGCGAGATGAGGAAGGGAAGCATTTGATGAAATCAAGGATTATGTGAACTATTGATTTACATTTTAATTCTTTCTCCTGCTTAAAGGTGGAAGCCCTTGGTTCTGCTTATGTGGGACTCCCCACCCCTATTAACATTGAGTTGCGATATGTGTGTGGGGTGTAGTTGGCCCTCTTTCTTTCTATCCGGTTCATGTGATGTTATGTTCCCATACAAGTTTTTTTCTAGTGTCATATTTCTATATTGGAATTTTATTCCACTTTAATACCTCTTCTACTTAGTTAGTATTGTGTTTGCATGTGTTAATAATCCCACATTGACCCGATTGCGGGATTTGAGTGGTTTACAAACCTAAAACTTGCCAAACTCTTTGTCAATAGTGTAATAGGCTTAAAGGTGGAAGTCCTTGGTCCCGCTTATATGGGATTCTTCACCCCTATTAACATCGAGTTGTGGCATGTGTGTGGGGGGTAATTGGCCCTCTTGCTTTCTAACTGGTTCATGTGATGTTATGTTCCCATAAAAGCTATTTATTTTCAATGGTATATTCCTATATTAGAATTTCATTCCACTTTAATACCTCTTATACTTAGTTAATGTAGTGTGTGTGTGTGTGTTAATAATCTCACATTGACCCGATTGTGGGACTTGAGTGGTTTATGAGACCCAACACTTGCCAAAATATTTACCAATGGGGTAGCAGACTTAAAGGTGAAAGCCCTTGGTCTCACTTATGTGGAACTCCTCACCCCTATTAACATCGAGTCGTGATATGTGTGGGGGATAGTTGGCCCTCTTGATTTCTAACCAGTTCATGTGATGTTATGTTCCCATACAAGCTATTTATTTCTAGTGGTATATTCCTATATTGAAATTTTGTTCCACTTTAATACCTCTTCTACTTAGTTAATGTAGTGTGTCTGTGTTACAATCCCACATTGACATGATTATGGGACTTGAGTGGTTTATAAGCCCCAAAACTTGCCAAACTCTTTGCCAATAGGGTAGCAAGCTTAAAGGTGGAAGCCCTTGGTTTTGCTTATGTGGGATTCCTCACCCTTATTAACATCAAGTCATGACATGTGTGTGGGGGTAGTTGGCCCTCTTACTTTCTAACTGGTTCATGTGATGTTATGTTCCCATAAAAGCTATTTATTTTTAGTGGTATATTCCTATATTGGAATTCCTTTCCACTTTAATACCTCTTCTACACTTTCTTATTCTCCAAATGAAGATTATTTCTTAAAATGTGAGGGGCTTGGAAGTGAAATCTAAGCATAATATTGTGAAGTATTTGATTAGACAGTATCATCCTTATTTTTTGTTGACTTAGGAATCCAAATTAAGTTTAAATGGAAGCTTAGTAGTTTGTAACATAAATAGGAAGGAAGTTTTGATTGTAGTGATTGCTTCCAAGGATAATTCTAGAGGATTGCTTTGTATGTGGGATCTTAGGAAGATAAAAGTTGTGGTTGCAGTGGAAGATATAGGAATTTTGGAGATAAAAGGGTATTTGCTTTCAAATGTGGCTCCCTTTTAGGTAGTTAAATTTTATGCTTCAACTTATATAAAATAAAAGGTGGAGTAGTCGAGGACAACAAAGGTAATTTTAAAAAAAGTGAAGGAGATGTTTCAATACTTGGAGGAGATTTTAATGCTATTACTTTGTTGGAGGAAAAGCAAGGAGGCTCGAGAGTCATGGACATGAGGAGTCATCTGTTCATTGACCAAATGGATAGGTTAGGTCTTAGAAATGTGGTTTCAAAAGGTTACTTATTACCTAAAGTAATATGAGACTAAACTTGGACCATATCTAGGGAAGATTGGACCATTTTCTAGTTGAAGACTCTTAGGTGGTTGTAGGAATAGTGTTGCACTTACATATTCTTTATTTTTTTGGGTCTTATCATTGGCCAATCTCTCTTAACATCTTGAGTTGGATTAAACCAAGGAACAATCCTTTTGGTTTTAACTTTTCTGGCTCGACCATGAGAGTTTAAAGGATTTGATTCTTAAATGGTGGACAAAGGGATGCCCAAGATTTGAAACTGTAATACTTATATTTTTTAAAATACTATAGTATGTGAAAGAGAGTCTAAAATAATGGAATCATCTAGTTTTTGGAATTATTGAGCGAGAGTCCCAAGAGGCGATGCAGGATCTTGAGCAAGTGACTGAGAGGATTCATTTTGAAGGTCTTTCTTGGGAGCTCTTGACATAGGATATGGAAGCAATTTTGAAGGTGGAGAAATGGGATTGAAAGGAGGAAGTGTTTTAGAAAAAAAATTCTACAATAACTTGGCTGAGGGAGGGGGTTAGAAATACAAAACAAATTCCACCAATCAACATGTCTAGAAGAGAGTTAAATTTTATTAAGTATCTAACCTATGGAAGGGGTTAGATCGTAAGGATGTGGTGTGGGATGTAGGGGGAAGCAAGGAGGTACTTATCTGATATTTTTTTAAAGGTTTCTTTGGATGATGAGGCACAATGGGAGATATTTGAGTTGATTCTTCCTTATATTTTAACCGAGCAAAATTTAATCTTGGTGAAAGATGTATCTTTAGAGGAAGTGCAAAGGGTAGTCTTTGAGATGAAAAAAGGTAAAACTCCAAGACTAGATGATTTTCCAATTGAGTTTTTTCAATTTATGTAGGAGGAGTTGGGGGAGGAAATCCTACAAGTAGTTGAAGAGGCCAAAATATCTAAATATATCTTAAGAGCTATGAACTATACTTTTACTACTCTTATTTTGAAAAAGGATGGGGCCTCCTCATTGGATGAGTTTCAGCCTATTTATCTCTGTAATAGTGTATATAATATTATTTCTAAGGTGTTGGTGAAGAGCTCAAAGGTGCTTTTATCAATCATTATATCTGAGGAACACAGTGGATTTGTGCAAGGGAGACAAATCATGGATCAGATTATATTGGCATAGAAAGTTACTCACTCCATGAGACTCAATAAGGAAGGTAATATGTTTTATTAAATTGGATATATCCAAAGCCTGTGTCTGAGTTAATTGGAGTTTGTTTGTTAAGGTTCTACAAAAGTTTGGATTTAGAGATAGGTGGATCGATTGGGTGGTAGCTTGCTTTTCCAATCTTACTTTCTCGATATTAATAAATAGTGTTTTGTCAGAGCAGTTTGGGGTAATTAGAGGCTTGAGACAAGGAGATCCTCTGTCTCCTTTTTCATTATTTAAGAAAAATCCTTGGGTAATACTATCCATAGAGCTAGGGAATCCTAATAAATAAAAGGTTTTGCAGTGTCTATAGGGGCCATACCTCTGACACATCTACAATTTGTGGATGATTCTGCTTGTATATGGATAGTAAAGATCAAGGAGATCGAGGGATTTAGAAGATATTTGGATCTATACAAGAAATATTTGGGTCAAGTTATCAATGAAGATAAGGCTAAGGTTTTATTTTTCAATGGTGATAATAGGGTGCAAACTTGTATCCTTAAATTTTAAATTTCAAGAAAGGCTTGGTCCCCTTTAAATACCTTGGGCTTCCAATAGCAGGCTCACATATTGGAAAATAATCTTAGAGGAATCTTATAGATAAAATTTGATTTAAGTTAAATCATTGGACCCATCATTGGATCTTGTTGGGAAGAATATTGACTCTAATAAAATTAGTGTTGCAGGTCATTCCGGTATTTCTATTTATGACCATGAATGATCCCAGGAACTATGTTAAGGATATTGATAAACTTTTGAGGGACTTTATTTGGGGATGCTCAAATTTGAAAAAGAAATAAAGTTTGGTAAAGTGGAATTCGGTCTACCCCTTACTAAATAAAGGGGGGTTGGGTATTCGTAGATTGGCTGATCAAAATTTTACTTTATCAACTAAATTGTTGTGGAATTAGATTCTGGACCAATCCAACCTTAAGTCAAAGGTTCTATCTACAAAGTATGGGGATGGGGTGGAACCAATTTATAGCCTTCCCTTTAATGAGGGGTCCATCTGACGTAGTTAGGAAAGTAGATTGAAACCCAATTAAGCAACCACATAGGAATTTAGACAATTAAGAGAGCAATTTAAATTTTTTGAAATACTAGAACCCTTGAAAACTAGTCTATTTATCTTGCCATCATTATGGATAAATTACAACAAAAGTCACCATCCCATTACACATTGGGCATAAAACTAGAATTGATCGACTGGAAGTTCAAATATATCAAAATATTTAAACATAAACCCTTTATTTCAAATGAACAATACCCAATCTGACAGCCCTGTCCCCTAGGTATTGAACACCCCTCATGCATAAAAAGAACCTAGGAAATGGAGAACTTGATGCCGGTAAAAGCCTCTAGTCAACTCACGTGGCCTCCTCCTCAACTCACACCACAAGAAGTATCACTTTGAGTTCGCTCCACCTCTGTAGTCCTGCTCGGTTATTCCTTTCATTTTAGTTTTCTCGTTGTCACTTTTGAGGGTGGTAGCAGATCAAGAATCTACTGTTCATATACACTGACTGAAATCCCCGTATGGAATAAAATCGATTGTGCTATGACATCAATCTTTTGGTTTTCGCCACGTTCAACGAACTTATTAATATGTTGATAAAATATTCTGTCATTTCACTAGTCATTGGACCTTCTAAGCCATTCTTAAATACACTGGATCTTTAACGTGCACCTTCTTCAATACATTGCAGATAAGTGCTTATTAAGCGCCTTAATTTCCTTAAGGTCGATAATCCACTCACACCATTGTGAACGATTTTTTCTCTAGTAATTGAGAACCCTAATGATGAGGAGTTGTGAACGATTCTTTCTCTAGTAATTGAGAACCCTAATGATGAGGAGTTGTGAACGATTCTTTCTCTAGTAATTGAAAAGTAAAAAAACAAAAGATAAAACAAACTATATCAAACACTTAAATATTGGCTTTAAGAACTAAGTCGACTAAATTAATTGATTGTGATTTTGTATTTAATATGATCGCTGGATAGGTTTGTGATTTTGTATTTACTATACTTTTTGGTTTTGTTTGTGATTTTGTACTTATGATGATCTCCGATGTGCTTGCAGATGAGACGATTGAAGCCAAGGAGGATGCGAATTTGTTGTGCAACATGACGAGGCAAGGGATGAGCAACAGAGTGCTCCATGGCGGTGGGTTTCTCAATAACGGCATCACATTCACGAGGTATCCCGTTGTTGGATTGAATAGTGGAATGTAAGCCAACGGGAGATGCAAAGATTACCACCTGAAGGAGGACAACGTTTCGTCCTGCACGCCCACCGGAATCCTAGATACAAATCAGTCCATCTGCTCGTGGGATCGCCGAGCCAATGTTAGAATATACTATGATTTAGAAATCAAGGTTCCGCTTTCACGGGCGCGAGACGCCATAATCGACGTGAAAAGAATCAGAGATCTGAATCCGAAGGCGTTATGTGGTTTGGAATATTCTGGTATAATTTTTCATACTTTTAAGAAGTCGGAGGCGTACCTGGGCTTACCGGAAGATATGGTGACATTCGAGATAGCTTATTCTCGATCGCGGCAGGCCTTTGTTCCAATGTGGAATATGGACGTCTACCAGGAGGCCGAACAGATGCTGATCGAAAAACATGGAGGGAACCTACACTGGGGAAAATCTGGCGGTCACTTGTTCGAAGGATTGGCAAACAGAACTGTGAATTTGCAGAAGTTTTTGACGGTGAAGCAGAGATTTGATCCAGACGGGCTGTTTTCCAACGAATGGACGGAGGGGTTGCTTGGCATAGGAGGAAAAAGAGTAGAGGTATTGACGAAGGGTTGCGCTTTGAAGAAGTTGTGCAAATGTAGAAAGGACATACACTGTGCTCCGGATAAAGGCTACTATTGCAGGCCAGGAAGAATATGGGAAAACGCTCGTGTCTGCCGAAAAGGCAACTAGTAACTCCGGTTTAGCAAATACCCTTCCTCAGTTCGTTAGACTATTAAAACTGAAATTTTATGATCAGTCCAACATATATTATGAGTCGGTGACTATGACTTCCAATCTAGACGACGATTTGCCTTACATGCTTTTAACACGATCATATCATATTACTGTTGTTATTTTTATATTGTATAAAATGAGTTTTAAAATTTAAAAATGAATAACATTATATTATAATACTTAAGTACATATAACTAAAATATTTTATATTAAGGAGACTAAAGTTCTAATTTTGTTAAAGGATTGTCAAGCTTATTGTAATATCATTAAAGCTTATATAAACCATAAAACTCACTTATCATGTTCTTAGGATTAGTATTAAAACTTATTTGCCACTCAGTTTTGAATTTTAAAGGGGCGGTTGCAGGTTCTTCAGGGTTTACCTTGATAGAGTTTGTAAAGCATACAATTCCCTAAAGAAGTCTTGGGCTGGTCCGGCAGGTTTAGCGTCTGTGGGTAGTGATAGAAAGGTGAACGGTTGCCTTCATCACAAGGAAGAGCGACCATGGATTAAGGTGTAGCTTGAAGTGGTGGTGAATGATGCAATTTCTTACAATCCAAGACCCTCATTTACATATTCATTAGAATTAGGGTAGACCTAAGAAGGATTAAGGGATGAACAATGCAATATTGGAAAACTAAAGGTAAGTATGGCATTGTTCTTTCTGCAAATGGGTATTTTTAAGCTATTTTTGATGAGGAGGAGAATCATAATAAAAATTTCAAGGGTGGCCCTTATTTCATGGGGTAATCGGGGCTATACATGAAATTGTGGCATGCATGGTTCAATTCAGTGGAGAAGCTACCTTCATTTGTTTCGGTGTGGACCATACTTCATTGTTTACCTTTGGAGCTTTGGAAGGAAGAAATTTTTAGAGATATTTGTGAGGTCATAGGGACCTTTTTTTCGATCTCTAATCTTACAAAGAGAAGGAAGTTTACTACTTATGGTAGGATTTGTGTGGAGTTGGATATATCTAATACTCTCCCAGGTTCTATTGACATCCAGATAGGGGAGGTGGTAAGGGTTCAGGCTCTTGACTATGAAGCAATCCCCTTCAGATGCAGATACTATCATATTTATGGCCAGCTTGCAAGGGATTACTTTAAGAAGACTAAGATGAAATAGAAGTAAGAGGAGCCCCATCAAGGGAAAGGTATGGAAGGGAGGGAGGAATATGGTTTTTGTGTAGTTATAAATAGAAAAATATCGAAGGTTGGTAGTTGAAAGTGTAAGAAATGTTTAGAAGTTCCTTTCAAAAATTAGTTTGTTGTTTTGGAATTTGGGTCTAGTGAGGTGGATGTGGATGTTGTGGGGGGATTTTTCCTCTCATGAGAATGTTTTTTAGGATGATTTTTGTCATTCCCTTCTTGTGGGGGTGAGGCCCTGATAGAGATGTACACTCAAGAAGTAGTCCCCTGTATTTTTATCATGTAGAAATTTAGGAATTCCAAGGATTATCCTGAAAGGTACCTTATTACAAAGGGAGTGATATATGGAAGGAATAAATGTGCCAAATAATTGAGAGTAACTAGAGGTAATTTCATGTATGCAAAGGAGTCTCACTCGAATTAATGTTTTGGGTATGCCTCCCAAAATCAATAATTGTCTTTTAACCTAAGTACCCCACTATCAGATGTATGAGGAGAGAATAATGTGAGAAATGAGGCATAATTTATTTATGTTCTATTATGGCCCTTTGTAACTCTTTGAATTCATTGTCCATAGTATCACTGGTCATGTTCTCCCACCTATACACTATAACTATGCACCTCCAAAGAAGATCCAAAGCCCAAACTATTGCATTGTCCCATGTGGGACAGTTTATATTAAAAATTAAGATGTGAGAGATTTAGTTTTCATTAAAAATAAAATACAATAAAATATTATTTATGTGTTTAACACTCTCTACTTTCTATATATATATATATATATTGAAAAATATCATTTTTTCCCCCTTCCTTTTTAGATTTTCATTGAAGGTTAGAGTTAATAAGGAAATATTTCATGTCACTTTTTTTCGAGTCAAGAAGAATTTTTTTTATGTTTAAGCAATTTTGAGTGGCTTTGGTTGAGATTTTTATTGGAAACCAAGCATTGTGTTTCAAATCTTCTCCTTTCATGTTTGGGTATTAGGACTATTTTATTATATTATTTTAGTATTATAATTAGATTATGCATCTTTATATTATTAGGTCGTTAATTTAAATGTAACATTTTTTTAATATTTCTTGCATGTAATCTTAATTGGGAGTATTGAACTTGTTGTTTGTAATGCTAATCCATGTATTCAATAGGATATTTCTCAATTAAAGAATGTGCTAAGTTTTGCCATATTTGGTATTAGACTAGGGGTATCAAACTATTATGTTCTAAACCTGCACCATCACGTTGATCTAGTTTATCAAGAAATAATCCTTGGCTTGAGATTTGAACCACCACCAAGAGTACGTGAGGTATGAGAGAAGGGACAATCATCACCATCCAACAACATTTTATTTCACTTGTTTGATAAGTGCAGGTATTGATTATTGCATGTTGATTCGTGGAAATCTCGAATCTAGGTGAGGAAGAAAATGGATAGCAATCAAAGTTGGCATTTTGTAAAGTCAAATTAGATACCAAAGACTTATGCTAATCCATTCTCATAACAATCCATATAGACAAAAATATCAATAGATCAAAGCACTCCCCTACAATAATTTATGAATATTTTGGTTCTAGCATGTGAGACCCAAGCCACTATCAAGGCTTTCTATTGATCCATGACCCACTAAGACCATATAGCACACCCTTGCATCAATCAACAATGATGGTTAGGATTCCTCTACCCCCTTGTGCATCGCAATCAAGATTTGACTTTGACATCGATGAAATACAATCAATGAAAATGCCCACTAAATCCATGTTACTAAGAGTCACTACTACAACAAGAAGAAGCAACCAATAAATTGAGGGATCAATTGTAAAATAGTGCACTCATCAATCAAAAATCTAGGAAATAGAAATCACCAAAGGGTTCTTCATTAAAATGTCCTTCCTCCTCCTCATCCTTATCATCACAAAAGCAAAAGAGGTATTGCCATATATGTGAACGATAAGGATAAGATAACAAATATTATTGGTACAATTCATCCACTCATGGTGATAAAGTTTGCAAACCTCCATAGAAGAATCAAAACAAGCCATGTTCCCACAAGAGTAGTAAAAAAGGGCATGTTGCAATTGAAGAATCAAATTTAGATTTTGAAAAAGCATACAATATGCTCATGATAAAGGTTGCAAATAAAATTAAGGATGATGCTTGGTATATTATTTCTAGTGCTAGCTAGCACATGCCAGAGGACAAAGAATGTGTTTGATAGCTTGAAAGCCAAAAAAAGGGAAACTAGTGACTATTGTCAATGATAAAACCTACAAGGTCAAAGGAGTAGGTGATGTTTTGGTTCATCTTCTAGGTGGGAAATGCTTCATTAAAAAGGTACTATATGTACTAGGCCTAACAAACAACCTGTTGTCTATATCATAACTACTTGATCGAAACATGATGATTGATTTCATAGTTGATAATGGTTGCATTAAGTGTTTCATAACCAAAAATAGTGAGAATGTGGCAATTGGTTCTATAAAAATGGTTTGTTTGCCCTAGATTCCAATATGCTCCTAATATAGCACTGTCAATAGCCATGACAACTATAATCACTCAAAATCCACTACACCAAAAAAGGTCTTTAAGGGAAGTTTTTAATCACCCTTAAATACCTTTAAGGGCGTGTTGAAGATTTTTCATGTATCCTTAGGATTTTTCTTATCACGCTACAAGAAAACCTGCTTTCAATAAATAATTACAGGCTCTGGTCAACCTGCCTATTTATATTGGGAAAATATTTATCTTAACAAACTCTTGACAGATGAAGATGGGTAAGGATACGACTAAGGTAAACTTAAATATTTAACAATATAAGTTCATGCTCTTCCAGATTTCATAAAAAATTGTAAAAATTATATTTTCTTGACTAATATTTACCTATAATAGTTCAATTATGCCTTATGTGTATGACCAGTGCCTTAATCCTTTGGGCTAACAAGATTTTATGACAATTCAATGTAAAAGAAAGAAAGGGGAAAGAAAGGATTGATTCAACTATATTCATTTGAAAATCATAACAAACATAATTGATTATTAATGAAATAAGTATCCATTCACACATCCAAATTATGTAATCTGTAAAGGAGACACACATATGACTAAACATAGAAATATAATAGAGAAGAAACCCATAATTGTATTAATATCATATATGGTTACATGAAGAGCTAGCTTGAATTATCCATGTCGTGGGGCCTTGTTTGTGGTCAACTTTAACCACTCCACAATACCTTACCTTCTTGACAATGTCTTTTTGTTGGAAGGGATGATTGTGCATATTGCAAAACCAAGGTTGGCCACCGTTGGTAAATATGTGAGCACCACATGGATGGTGGTGGCTCCTTCATCCTTCACCATGATCAACCGTAGCTTGGGTTACATCCCTTAGTTGATCCCTATCACATCTTTTACTTTTGAGTCTAAGATTTTTATATGGGGAAGATAACTTTTTACTCTATTAAATTTATGGCTTATGTTTATTTGGTTATTTAATTAATTAAATAATGAAGCTTTTAGTTAATTAAATTGATGTTTATTTGCAATTTTATTAATTTAATAAAATAAACTATAAGTTAATCAAATAGATTCTTATAGTTTATTGAATTAATTGAAGAAATAGGACTTTGATTAATTTAAATAGAGGAATTATATTTTATTGAATTAATCGAAGGAATGGGACTTTGATTAATTTAAATAGAGAAAATATTTTATTGAATTAATTGAAGCAATGGGACTTTGATTAATTTAAATAAAAATAATTATAGTTTATTGAATTAATTGAAGGAATGGGACTTTGATTAATTTAAATAAAGGAATTATAGTTTATTTGGTTAATTGAAGGAATGGGACTTTGATTAATTTAAATAAAATAATTATAGTTTATTTGGTTAATTAAAGGAATGAGACTTTGATTAATTTAAATAAAGGAATTATAGTTTATTTGGTTAATTAAAGGAATGAGACTTTTATTAATTTAAATAAAGGAATATAGTTTATTGAGTAAATTGAAGGAATGAGATTTTAGTTAATCTGATACAGGAATTGTTTTCTATTTGGTTAATTAAAGGAATGAGACTTTGATTAATTTAAGTAGAAAAATTATTGTTTATTTGGTTGATTAAAGGAATGGAACTTTGATTGATTCAAGTAAAAGGAATATAGATTGTTTGCTTAATTAAGGAATGAGACCTTAGTTATTTAAAATAATGGTTTTTGAAATTATTTGATTAAAGTAAGTCTTGTGATCTAGCTATGCTTGTTGAAATGACTCTCTTTGAGTGAATGAGAGATAAGAATAGAAATGAGGAAATTCTTATGATATCAACTAGATAGTATATGGTTGAATGCTTTAATTAAATTTGTATAGTTACAATTTGGTAAAGTAAATAGTAAATGCACTGGTTTCATGTTACTAGTAGATACATTTAGATGCATGTATTTCATAGAACCATAAGTCATCCTGATCCCCTACTATCCTAAAAACAATGATGGAAAGACAAGGAGGACCAAAGAGGACAATTGGAACCAATGCACTAGCTTGATTTATAATTACAATAATTTATTCACATTCAAAATAGACTAGACTTGTAAGAAGAACCTCTAAATGAATATGGATGTATTACTTTATTCTTTAAAAGTATGGAGGTTTTACCATACTTGGATATATATAATAGTTTATTGAATGGATGAGGAATGTATCTTTAATTTACTATTATGAAGTATCTATCTTCTATTTAATGTTTATTCACATTTAATATTATTTCTTTGAAAGTAATTCTTATATGCTTTATAATTTTTTTTCCTTGATTGATTAAATAGATAGATCTATTCTTGTCTTCCTTCTAAACATAAAAGGAACCTAATAGATTGATACCTCTTAGGGTGAACATAGAAATTACCTAAGATATTGAGACCTCTTAGGGTGAACATAGAAATAACCTAAGGGATTGAGACCTCTTAGGGTGATGTTGACTAAGTAAACTAATTGCTTACATTGGAGTTAAGATAGCTCATCGTAAATATGAGATGGATAGCTTAAATCCTAGTACGTGTAGTATACCTACATAGATAGACTTGTGTATGGTATGGTGATGGGTGCATACCTTCAACTATATAGAAGGTGATAATTTTAGATCATAAATAAGGAGGAGAAGGATAGCTTATTTATGGTACACATAGTATGCCTACATGGACGAACTTGTATAGGGTATTGAATGCGGTGTAACTCTTTGGGGATGTTGGGAAACTTAGTAAACCTAAAAAAATAGATTAATCTAAAGTTTGATAGGGGTTTATGAATCCCTCTTTGTAGTTAAAAAAATATATTTTATTCTTTTCTTTCCATGTATTTCTTTTAGCTAGTTTTTGGATTATTACAAGTTGTCATTTTATTGTATTTTATTTAAAAAATATCTCAAATTCATTAGACAAATATACTCCTCCTTTTTCTGAATGAAGAGTTTGATTTAAGCATCTACTCTCTATTTCTACAAGTTTTTTGAAATGTTTTAAGTATTTAATATCATCTAATTTTACTATTAGAAAATATACCCATATTTTGCATGAGTAATCATCAAAAAATATTTGATAGTATTTGTGTCCACCAAGATTGACTAACATTGATCCACATAAATATCTATGTATCACTTCTAATATTTCTCTAGCTTTGTATGAGCTAAGTTTAAAAGGTGCTCTACCATTCTAACAAATTGTAGTATGCCAAGTTAAGTTAGGCAACCCTATCACCATTTAATATTATTCTAATTCATTTAAGGATGAAGCACTTATATACCTAAATCTCTTATGCCAAATATCATCTTCTTTTTATGTGTTAACATATAAATTAGCATTTGGAGATAAGGTAATATTGAGAAAATAGATCATTATTAAAGCAACTAGTGGCTATAATTTTTTCTTATTTGGTGATGAATCATTTCTCTTTTCCATCAATAGTTCTAAATTCAACCATCATATCTTAGTCTAGCATTTGAAAAACTGATAATAGATTATTAGGTAACCCAAGAACGTACAATACATTTTCAATTATATATTTTTCATCAAGTAGATTGATTGAAATATTTTCTATGCCTTTGACCCTATAAGTTTTATCATCTACCATTATAACATGTTTCCCAATTCCTTCTTAAAAATAAACAAACCATTATTTGTTTCCAATAATATGTTTTTTTTCCCCTAAGTCAATATACCAATAACTTTCATCTAATTTTTTTAATGTCTAAACCACAACACTTTATCTATAATTATCATGATGGAAACTTCAACTTAAAAAAAAAATCTTTCTATTAATCACTAAGGAGGAAACCTTTTAACTCCCTTATTAATTTACTATGAATTTTTTATTCTTTAATTTTCTTGAAGTATTTACTTATTTAAACTTTCCTTTTTATTTTTAACAAAAATATTTACTTAATGGACCAATAATATTTTCACTTTTTATTGAGAATATCAATTCAAAAATTTTTATTTTATCTCTTCAAATTTCATCTTCTCAAATATTTTCTTCCAAATCATTTTAATAATTCCCCATATCTTTAAACAAAGTCCATTTTGATTCCTTAATTATTATCCCTTTGGAAAAATACTACTCTCTTTACTTTATAATGTGTCCCTTTCAATCATTATCTTCTTTAATTCAAATATCTTTTAAATTCCATGCATCCACTATGCATATTTTTAAAATAATCTAAGGTAGTAATGTGAGTGTACCTTAGTGTGCACTTTGAATTTTAACTCTATGATTTCCACTAAGTCTTTAAATAAGATTCCACACCTCTACAACTTGTGCATTCTCCATGTTGATAGGTCATTAGGCAATATGGGTATGTCTTTTAATTACATCTTCAAGCTTTGGTTCACCAAATTGAATCATTCTAATATTGAATATTTTCTAGCTCAAGTTTCCAATAGCTATTCTCAAACATCTTTCAAGTATAACTTCATTCCATTATAGCAATTGATCTCAAGTATTTATCGTGACAATATTTAAGAGATATTTCACTTCTAGAAAATATTTTTCTTTGAAAACTTACACTCTTCACAAGGATAAAATATGGTCATGTTTCTCTAGTTATCTCATAAAAATTAGCATAAGGCTAATGTTTCTCTTTTACAAATTATAAACATGTTTTGGAGAATAAAAATGTGGTTTCAATTCTATGGAAATTGTGACAAGGATAGAAACTTAACACAATGTTTCTCTTGAGCTGGTTTGGTAGGTTACTATCAACACATTAAATTTCACTTTTGGGATCACTCCCTACAGTTTTACTCAACCTCATAAAGGACTTGTTGATATGAATTTCTTGCTATACTCTTACAAACACATATTCATAGAACAAAGGTAACTAAAAAAAGGTAGACTTAGTTAAATTCACATACAACACCCTCATAAAATTAATATGACTCTCTTCTCTTGGCTCACTTTTCATATTTTACTTATTATGTCTCACTTATTGTGGTTCTATACCACTCCTAACAAATATGATATATTCAATAAATAAGTATGGATACAAGGTTAAAGTTTACTCATGATATATTAAAATAAAACTCACATATATTCTACCAAAAACACTATATGTGGGTCATAAATTTATAATGTATTAAAGTACAAGATTATGCACTATATACACTACAATTTCTTATTGCAAATTAAATCAAATGTTTCTCCTATAAATAGCCTTTACAAAGAGGCTCTTGACATTTCATCTTCAACTCTATTCATCTCCTCAAATTTGGGAGAGATATGATTCTTTATTGGAGAAATATATTTATTGACTTCCTAATAATTACAAACATCTAATGATTACTACATGTTAAATTTTTATAAACTATTTACAATTTATTTACAAGATATTTGCAAGGTACCAAATAATGTAATATTCTCTAATATATATAGCCATTCATTTTAAAGCTCTTTAAATTTCAAAAAAAAAATTGGTTGAGAAGTCATCTAAATATGACAACTCTTAGCAAAGATATGACTCCTAAAACTTGAGATATTTTTTCTAAAAAAAGGTAACCCTTCTGTTACTCTTATTCAAATGACTATCTTCACATTGTCATATTTCTCTTAACACTACTTTGATTCTTTACATGGCCATTCATTTCAAATCTCTTCACATAAAACAACTCAAATATCATTGGACAACTCTATGCAAAAATATACCCTTTTCAAAGATGAGACATATAAAAAAAAATCCACAGCTGCATTGGTAGATGGGAAAATTCTATACAAAGCTAACTTATACATGTGTAATTTTTTTTATTATTATTTAACGATTTATTACCTAATTAAAAGTAAAAAATTACTAAAATTTATATGATAATTCATTGGAACTAATTTTTTATTTTTACAAATTACTTTTTTCTATTAATATAGATAATTTTCAATTATAAATTTAAAATATGTCTATTTTTAATTTAAAAAAGCCACATAGAGGAAAATGTAATAACAGTATACTTCAAATATTTTTAGCATAATTTATAAACAATGCATTAAAATTGTATACAATTCTTTAATTTAATTAACCACAAGATAAATTAATGTTATATCAAGAAATGAAACCGGTAGAAATTCAAGGCTTCAATTGCTTTTGTTTTTGTTCAAGCAACTAAGTAAAACATACTACATTAAGGACAGATCAAACCTAGGGTTATTATTTTGAGCTTAAACAAATTCCATATATAAAAAATAGTGTCTGATAAACCGTACATGAAATTATTAACTTTTTTGCCATGGCAGGAATATTTATTTTTCTCTCGTCTTCAAAATCGTTACAATACTTTAAGTTTTTATTATACTTTAATAATAAAAACTTAACCTAACAAAGGAAGTTCTTTATTTGGTCGGCAGTTCCCGATTGGCAAGAGGGTGAGCTCTAAAGAAAGTGAGTGCAGTCATCTCATCAGCAGGTGAGCACATGATCTTCTCCATGTCAAGGGTGACGTTCCTGTGCATATCAAAAGTAAGAGATCTCATAGTACCGTTTACCTGCAACGAAAATAGCTCTAACAAAGGCGGCAAATTATTTTTTTCCTCTTCTTCACGGGAAATCATCCCTTCAGCACCAAGGGGCTCCTGCTAAAACATAAAAAAAACAATCACTTAAAACATAATTGAATTTAACCCTAATGAATTCTCAAAATCTACAACGTGTGAAAAGAAATAGCCGGAATGGGCATATACGGGATGGCTTTTTTCGGAAGCTGATTGTGTAGTGGCATATTCTGAAGTTTGCGGTGGGGCTGCACCATCAAATAAAAACATTATAATAACAATTTGAAGAAACTATTTTATGAAAAAAAGAGTTTAATGTAATCTGTCTGACTGATTTAGAGATTAACTCACGCATTTCATTCGAACGGCAGAAACCAGTGGATTGTTCCCGCAGGAGCAGCAGCATATCGTAGTATTTTTGTAGTGCTGTTACACCTTCTTGCTGCTGCTGCTGCGAAGTGGGCTTAGACTTTGACGTTCTTCTTCTTTTATAGGTGACTTGCTCAGGCATGTTTGGATTGTTAGTTGTACCTGAGATGAGATTCTTTAACAACTAATCTTTCCGTCGAGAAGCCTCAGGTTTCGAAGTGGAAGAGATGTTCACCGCAAAACCCTTAGGTTTCTAAATGGAAGCGATATCACTAAAAGCTAAGCGGGATGTTTAGAACCTATTTATTTGGTTGCTTTTCTTGCAATAGAAAATATTGTTTGTATTTATGTTCATCCCAAGATAAGAGCATGTAGACTCTGAAAATAGACTTTATCTGTCCGTTGTTATTTTACTATTCTCTATTTAGAATTAAATTAAAAAATACATTCAACCATTATTTTTAATTTTAAGTTTAAATAATTATTATCTGTATATTATTTTTTATTGGAATGGATAAGGGTGTTGTTATTATAATAAGCAAGTTAATGGAACCTTGTAGAGCATTAAACTAGAGTAGTTAACTCTAAGCTACTACCATCCAACATATCCCTTTATATGTTAGAGCCACTTAATGGAATCTTGTAGGACATTAAACTAGAGCAACTAACTCTAAGCTACTACCATCCAACATATCCCTTTATATGGTTCTACAATTTAAACCTCCCAAAGGAAACCAAAATCCCAAAAAAAACAAAACCCCAACCATTATACACAAAGGACTATATAACTATTTTATTAACTTTCTATTATAATTAATATAGATTTATAACATTGAATTAATTTTTATTTTTATAATTTATATTAAATTTTTTTAATAGATAAAAGGTTTTAATCTGAGATAATTTTTTAAATTGTACTTACAAGTTTTCAATGATTAAAATTAAATATATAAAATTTTAAATTTAAATAAATTAAATTTAAAAATAAAATAATACATTTTACTTTATTTTTAGTATTTTATGGGATTAAAATAACTTCATTCATCATTACAAAATAAAATAAAATTAATAATTAAGTCTTTATTTTTTTTTAATTTAGTAAAAAATTCCTTACGAGGCTGTCTTGGTATCAAAACCTCGATCAGAAGGTTCTACACCGTCAAAATCACCCGAGATTCGCACCTAGACCTAATCGCACCAATATTATCAATTGGATTTTAGGTATCCAATGTACATTTGGTAGGGTGGATATTCGAACTAGGGACCTCCCTTGGAGGATTTCCCTACCCTCTCCAACTCACCTACAACACATGGGTAATTAGGTCTCTATTTTATATATTTTTTTATATAGCATATATTGCTTTTCAAGTGGCATTAGCTCAATCGATTAGATTCTTTAATGTTTAAAGAGGATATTTAGGTTCAAATATAGGTTCAAATCTTGCCAAAAAATACATTGATAATATTCAAGCTTTGTTGTAATACAACTATGTGGTTTTCATAACTTTTTTTTTTTTTTTTTGGAAAGACTCATTAATAATATGGATTATGTGTAAAATTATGATTATTCAATGCTTAGTATTAAATGCATTATGGATGGTTAATTGTAATTTTTATTTTGGTTATATTATATGAGAATATGGTACTACTAATGTCATGTTTTGTTTAGTTGTAGGATTAGGTACTTTCATATGTGAACGAGAAAGTTGACCATTGAAAATTAGAGACCGGAATAAGAGAAATGATGATCAATTTAACTCATGATAGCTGTTAAAGTTAAAGCATATTACATCGTTTGGATAATGTAAATGTACCACCTTTGATACATAGTTAAAGTAGGATATTACTTTAGGGGAAGTTAGCTAATTACTTCAAGCAATGTAATAAATGTACAAATATCAATGTGCAAATTGTTTCCTTGTACACCTAGGTAAAGTGTTAGACAAAATATCTATATTCCAATATAAAAGACCTCATAAAGATATATCAAAATATAATTACATTATAGTAGTGAATAGTAAACAGTAGTAAAATATATATTTTTTGTAACTATCAAGTGCAAGGTTCAAATTACTTTAAAATTTTTATTTCATCTTTGCATTTATTTATTTTTTTGAGGCGTGGGTAACCTCTATAAACCTTAGTGTGTTGGTAAAGAGGAATTCAACCAATGGTAAAGATGAAATATGTTGGTAAAGATGAAATCAGCCCAACCCAACCATCCAAAAGAAACTTAGTGTTTTGGTAAAGATGAATTCAACCTATGGTAAAGATGAAATATGTTGGCATGATGATATGAGCCCATGGTAAAGATGAAATTAGGAGAATCCAACTATCTAAAAACATTGAATCAAACCAACCTACCAACCAATCATTCAAGATATCGAATTAAAACAACCCACCAATAAATACTCATCAGCTACCAACTAACCTATCCCTTTTAAACTCATTCAATTTAAATATCACTAAAAATTGAATATATTTTCATTTGCCTTTTCTAAAATCCCAATCTCCAGTTCGTGCGAGTAAGTCAACTATGAAAAATTGGGATAAAAATAAACCCTTTTGTGAACACTGATCATATAATCATATAAGATGGCCTCACCTTATATAAACACAACGTTTGTAATATAACGGTTTTTATGCCTTACATTTTCTTTCTTTGAATTATATTGGATAGTAATATTAAAAATAATTAAAATTAAAGAGAAGGTTATTTTTATTTAAAAATATTTTTTATATATTTAATTTTAACTTTTAATAAATTAAAATTTTTAAATTTATTTTATAAATATTAAATTTTTAATATTTAATTTAAAATAAAATATAAAAAATAATATTTTTAATAAATGTTAATATAAATAATTAATATTATTTTAAAAGTTTTATTTGTTTTTATATGGGAAGCTTGACAATTCAAAAAGTTAAATTAGAGGAGCCCATAGATACCAATCAAACTAGGATAATTTATATAAATAATATTAAAACAATTAAAATTATTTGTTCAGGAGTTGGAGAGCAAGTGGGTAGTTAAATTTTTTTTAGTTAAAATAGAGGTTCTAGGTTCAAATATCTTCCCTCACATGCTGCAAATTACAAATCAAAACACCAAACAATCAAATCAAAACCATCCATACCAACGATACTAACAGTCAGATTATTGAATTTAAGTATTAAATATCTCCTCTTCTAAAATCCCAATCCTGTGTTTGAGCCAGTAAGTCAACAAATCAAAACATACCAAACAATCTATTGATATCAATCAAATAAAACAATCAATACCAACGATACCAACAGTCCTATTATTGAATATAAGTATTAAATATCCTCCTCTTCTAAAATCCCAATCCCGTGTTTGAGCCAGTAAGTCAACTATGAATTATCGCGAAAATCCAAGTTTTTCGGAATAACCTTGTCAATTTAGTTTTATTTACTATTAGTAGAGAGAGTTGCACTGAAATATACTTCCATTACAGCCAGTATTTAAGTTAAAAACGGAAACAAACATGATGCGGAAACCTGAAACGAGGTGGAATTGGCCAAACATAGGCGGAAACCTGAAACGAGGGGCGTATAGCCTGCAGTTTCGTTGATGATGAAATGTAATTAATTTACGAGGCATACACAAATCAGCAGAAGCAACTATTCATCTGGCCATTGGCTCATCCAGGGGTTGCACACCAATTTATAAGGGAGGCTTCACCACTTCCATCACTGCATCGTCTTCTTCTGTGATTTGCTGTTCTCGCTCGTTCGCTCGCCAAGGAGTTCAAGTCAAGGAAAGGAAAGGAAAGATGGCAAACAAAACTGCAGGCAAGGTCATTACATGCAAAGGTACCTTTCACACTTTGTCTCCATATCTTTTGGAAAGCAGTGTAGTGTAGGTACCTCTTGAGAATGGGAGACCGCCACAAGCTCTTTCCCTGCTCAATGTGCAACCTGAACAAGTATCTCAAACCTTGTTGTTTCCAAACCCAACTAGAGTTTGTAAACAAGTAGAGCTAGACTAGCTAAATCGTGTTTTTGCTCTTGGTTTGTGCAGCTGCAGTGGTATGGGCGGCAGGGGAGCCCCTTAAGATAGAACAAGTAGAGGTAGCACCTCCAAAGGAAAAGGAAGTCAGAATCCGAATCTTGTATACTTCCTTGTGCCGCACGGATCTCGTTTTCTGGCAAGCAAAGGTCTGTCCCTCATTCATATCACCCCCATTCAAATCAGCTGAAAAGGGATCTAATGTAAAACGTAGGAACAAATGTAATCCTTGTCTTCCTGTATTGTATTGCAGGGCCAGACTCCCCTCTTTCCCCGTATCTTTGGACATGAAGCAGCCGGGTAAGTTACCATATTCCTATCTATTTCTCTTTATATAAAACACAATATCAAAATGAAGCAGCCGGGTATATCATAACGTTGTTATACGATATGCAAAAAATGGAAAATAATTACCTAATTGGTTGGAGTTGGGATTTGGCATTTGGTAGAGTGGTGGAAAGCGTTGGAGAAGGGGTAACTGATCTGAAAGAGGGTGACCACGTGCTTCCTGTGTTTACCGGGGAATGCGGAGAATGCGCTCACTGCAAATCGGAAGAAAGCAATATGTGCGAGCTATTGAGAATTAATACGGACAGAGGAGTTATGATAAGTGATGGAAAATCGAGGTTTTCAATCGGAGGAAAACCGATCTATCACTTCCTTGGAACATCTACTTTCAGTGAATACACAGTTGTACACGTAGGCTGTGTTGCCAAGATAAATCCCGCCGCTGCTCTTAACAAGGCCTGCATTTTAAGCTGCGGCGTCTCTACAGGTAATAAGACGTTAGCATTAATCAATTAATCTCTGATTCCACTTCCATTTATCAATATTTATTTATTTATTTTCACAATTGATTCAGGAATGGGTGCCGCCCTAAATGTGGCAAAACCGAAGAAGAATTCGACTGTTGCAGTGTTCGGTCTCGGAGGCGTTGGACTTGCCGTAAGCGTCTTGTCCCCCTTCATGTTTTAGTCAAATAAATAAGTTCTATATTTTGTCATGGGTAGGTACAATTTCGTTTGAATTCCGTTTTCATTCGTGCAGGCTGCAGAAGGAGCAAGAATTGCCGGAGCTTCTCGAATTATAGGAGTTGATTTAATCCCTGGAAGATTCGAAAAAGGTTTTATAATACCCATCAAGAATTTGCTCTCTCCCTCTTGTGTGTTGTGTGCGCATATTAACGCTTATGTTTGTTGACATATTTTTAATTGCTTTCGCTTTTCAGCAAAACAGTTTGGAGTGACAGAATACATAAACCCGCAAGATCACCAGAAACCTATTCAACAGGTTCTTTTCTTACTTTCATCTCGTTTCATGCTCTTTTATTTTGACATAGAATCTTTGTTTTCGCCGAAAATGCTTCATTAACATCGAGATATTCGCTTGCAAACCAATAACACATAACAATTTGTATGCTTCAAGAACAATTTGATTATCAGTCTTTCATACTTAGAAAAATATTCGCCTGCAAACCAATAACACATAATAATGATTGAGTTATTCTTGTCTACAGGTGATTGCAGAAAGAACTGATGGAGGAGTAGACTACAGTATCGAGTGCACGGGGAATATCAACGCAATGATTGAGGCTTTTGAATCTTGTCACGACGTAGGTCTTCTTCCCTTAAATGACATATGTTTCCTTAAAAGCAATGTAAATATATACTGTTAACCAAATGTTCGTATCGCTAACTTGGCACTATCAATCCTTGTTTTGAACAATGAAGGGCTGGGGCGTGGCTGTGTTAGTGGGAGTCCCTCATTCTGAGGCAACCTTCTCCACAAAGCCAATGAATTTCCTGAACGAGAGAACATTAAAAGGAACCTTTTTTTGGAAACTATAAGCCCAGATCGGATCTGCCAGGTCTCGTGGAGAAGTTCGTGAATAAGGTAATACATTCCACATTTTTAGCATATTCCAATGTCATTATTGCCTCACATTTCAACTTACAGGTGCTGATTTAACTTAGAAACGGTTTTTTCCTTGTTGCAGGAGATTGAACTGGAAAAGTTCATCACACATGAAATTTCATTTGGTGAGATCAACAAGGCTTTTGATTATATGATGCAAGGAGAGAGCCTCCGATGTGTAGTTAACTTGCAAAAATGAGCACCATGATACGCGTACAAGAGACTGGGATTCACTCTTTCACTCGTAAAATAAGCGTAACATGCATATTTTCGCGGGACCTGCTTTTTGCCTGCCCTTGCATTTGCTAGATTTTTTTACTGAGATGATTCGCTTGAACACAACGCTATCCTGATTTTTTGGGGATTGGTTTTGATTATTATCAACTATTACACCGTGAACATAATTATAATTACATAAAAATTTCAATTAAATTTTTTTAGAAGGTTTTATTAGGTAAGTGATTGATATATTAGCGATGCTCCACATCATATAATAGCATTATCTATTGCTTGAAGATGATGTAGATTATTAGCAATTTTGCAATTCTTAAATTTTTTAAAGTAATTTCAATTATTTTTATTCTTAATTTAAGAAACTAGAGCTTAATTATTAATAAGAAGAATTATTAAAATAGAATTTTATGTATTAGATAGTAATAAATAATTTTTAAAAATTTCAAAGCTAGACAATTGACTTTTTTATAAAAGGATGAATTCTTTATCTTTAAGATGGTTAAGTCATTTGAGTTTTTATTTCTTTAGAGATAAGGTGTTGAAAACCATGAAAATAAGATTTTAGCAATTTATTTCTTGTAATAAATTATAGTTCTTTGTAATAAATTATAGTTCTTTGAAGGGCTTAATAATGATGATGAAATAATATCATCATTAGTATAGTTTTTCACAATTATGTGGATGTAACATGGTTTTTTTTAATTTTAATTTTTTTTAATATTTTTTATGTACATTTATCATGGGGATTGAACTCGGATCACATCATCCATAATGTAAGTTAAGTGGCGTCCTTGTCATAGACCACACTCATGGGAATTTTTTAATTTATAATTAT
Organism: Wollemia nobilis; assembly: GCA_028583015.1. NCBI lineage: Eukaryota > Viridiplantae > Streptophyta > Pinopsida > Araucariales > Araucariaceae > Wollemia > Wollemia nobilis. The sequence goes on from JAQPPZ010016949.1 coordinate 1,326,035, forward strand.
AAAATGATAATTAATAAATTGAATGTGAAGTTATAACCAAATTATACCTAGTAGTATCAAAGTTTTATAACTTTATAATGATGAAAAAGTATTATATTATTGAAATTTTATTACAAAACAATGAGAAAATTTATTCTACATATTATAGAAGTTATGTTTATTATTATTATTAAAGTTTTGAATATTTATTATTATTATTATTGAAGTTTTGAATATCATCTCATTGGAAGGAAATTAAGGGAACATATCTCTATTTCAAAAGAAATTTATGTTTGCAAGTGAAATAGAAGTGACTAGATTTTTATTTGTAAATTGTTCACCATCCTCTAAGATGGATATCCAATATTTAAATTTTTGTTTCTCAACTAGTAGTACATTATTAGTGCTTGTGATCACCCTTATGTGCTTTGATTCTTTATTCTTGAGTTTAAATTATAAATATTTAGTGTATACAAGGAAAATGTTAAAAAAATTTCATAGTTTTGTTGAGTCTTGAATCTAAATATATTTTAAATATTATAAATAAAAAATATATATTAAGGTTATTTCATTTATACATCGAGAAATTTTTTTTTGATTATTGTGAGCATCAATCTTTATTTTATTGATTTGATTTTTTATCTCAAACTATTGGTATATTTTGGGTGTTTGTGTATTAGTTCATAGTTTATATGTTCAACTAACAATGGATATTTCGATTATTTCTAAATTAAAAATATTATTTTCTACAAGCAAAATCCATGAAAAGAATTGAATTTCATACCCCTTAGGCATATTGAATTTAAATCAAGGTTCATTGGATGGATGGATGTATGAATAGATAAGGTGCAAGTATGGAACATCCAATGTGAAGCTCCAAATTTAGGTTATATTTGTAATTCAATATACATTTGGGTTATATTAGGATGTAGGTTCATTGAAGATCATGTTAGAAGTACCTATGCATTATTATAATATCTCCACATTTTATTGGTGAATCTAATGCATTATGAGTGTGTTATTGGAGTATAATTAGCATACTCATAATGTTGTGTCCTCAATGTTCCTAGTAGAAAATATAAATGTTGGGTATATGCATCCAAATAATTTTAACCTAAATGATTTACAAATATTAAAAGTAAAGTAGTCACATGAAGGTAAAATGAATCAATAAGTCAAGAGCATTGATTTAGATTTGGTTTATTATATGAGTTGTTGATAGGATATTAAATAATCACAATAAGTCATTTCCAATGTTCACTCTTTATTTTTAAGCATTTGAATTTATATTTATTTTGAATCTATATCCACTTTATCCATTATCTAAATTATATCATGAGATTTTTTATCATATACCATGACCATTTCTTAGAAGAGAATTATATGAAACATTATATTTTTTTTAATATGTGAATAGGATCAAAGTAGATAAAAAATACTCTAAATATATGCATTCTAAGAATTTCTACAAACAAGTTATAGAAAAATAAAATTATTATACATGATATTTTAAGGCCACTTATTAAATATCTTGTTTTATGATGCTAAAGTTAAATATTTTAAACAAGAAATATTATATTAAGAGTTATGAAATTGATCCTAAAATAAAAATAATATCAAAAGATTATAATAATGACTTGAAAATATCAAATTAGTTTCTCTTAACCTATGAAACTAAAATAATATTTGAAAATAAAGCTATTTTAACTCTAAAATTTAGAGACAAAACTATCATGACCCCCTCCTTGGTAGGCCTTATGGCATGAAAGCTATATATTTATTAATGTTGTTTTGATGCTTAGTTTTGTGTAAATGAATAACTATGTGATGATCAATGATACTTTGATACTTAGTTTTGTTGCAAATGAATGTCTAATTTACTGTGCAATTTTGTGTGGAATCTCCTATTCATGAGGGTTTATTCCCCATGAGGGTTCCCAAGATATATTCTTTGTTGTGCGATTTTGTGTGGAATCTCCTATTCATGATTGCACCACAAATGAGATGAAATGGAAGTTTCTATACGCTAAATTAAATGGATAATTTTTTTATGGTATATATTTTTCTAAATAGTAATGCATCAATTATTGTTATGAGCTTTATGGAATAAATATAAGCCTTGTATGACAATACTTAACATTGCAATTGTAATGGTTTATACTTTGGTATAGAAAGGAACTTGGATTAATCTTATGTTTAAATTATTCTAAAAATATTACTTATATGCAACTCTTTTAGAGAACGCACAATGCTTCCATGGGATGATGTTTTACTTATTATACCTATATGCTAATATCTAGTATAAGGGTAGTATATGGAAAGAGTGTGTAGTGTTCATATCATTATAAGTAGAGATATTTCATGACATATCCTAGTAGAGTGAGTAGAAGGTTAACGAATTGTAATATTTGATTCATATATTGAGCAAGGTTTACTGGGAAAGAGCTAGCTCATTGTGGAGATGTGATTGATAGACTTAAACCAACATGCTTAGTACACTTACATTAAAATACTAATATATAGTGTAGTGATGAGTGTTTTCCTTTTGAAGGACTGAAAGGAGTGAGCTAGCTCATCGAAAAGATGAGAATGATAGCTTAATATTTCTCTTCACCTAGTACGCTTTCATAGAAAGATATATGGAAGTTGTAGGGATGGGTACACTATTTTTCTGATATAATAAATATGAAATACACCTTGAGAGGAGGAAAAATAATAGATCAATTAAAGGACACTAAAACCTTAAGTAGAACCATGCACTTCTAGGTGGAAAAAAAATGATCATGGAGATAGATATAATTTGGGTTGTGATAGTTTCAAGATAAGGATAATAAATAAAGGAGTATGGAGGATAGCCATAGTGATTGAGGGTTTTTGGGAAACATAAGAAATCAATTACTATGAAGGATGGTTTTTCCTTTTTATGGTTTCTAAGGCAACATGATGAAAAATATTTTTGAGGTTCTTATTTAAAATTTAGGTTATCAAGGTGTATAAAGCCACAAATTATAAGTCCCATTATAAATTATATGGAAAAATAAATAAATAATAATTATGAAATTGTTTATGAAAATGGGAAAATAAGAGGAATACCATAAAAATAATAAGAAAGAAAAAAAAAATGGATATTTAAATGCAAAACCTAAAATATATAACATAAATATCAACAAGATATGGGGCTAATACCATAAAGAATAATAAAAATTGATCACGAAAGGGGTATCTTAGAGTATTAAGTATTTGGTTAAAACCCATAAAGAAATATTTATTCCTAAATTAGTAGGTTGTTATTGTCCTAAGATTATTTACTATAAGAAACAAAAATAAGTAGTGAAGAATCATAGAATTCATTTTAAAATATTTTTATGACTGGTGATTCTCTAGTAGTTTCTAGATGGGCTTTAAGAGGTATTGCAAAAATGGAAAAAAATATAATTAGGATGGATAATTCCTAAAAATTAAAAATAATTAGGTTGTTCCTTTACAAGCAAGATAAAATTATAAAGGTTGGGGTTAAAAAATATACATTGTCCAAATGCGATATATTGGGAGGATCTCACTTTATTTATATCAAATTGATTGATGATTACAAATTGAGATCTATAATTTTTAGAGGGATTTCAACATAGATTTTTTTCCTTAATAAAAATGGAATTGCACTCTTAGATATTCCAAATGAAAAGATTATTTGGAATTGTACTCTTAGATATTCCAAATGAATGGATTATTTTAATTATTTTATCATTTTCAATAGCCTTGGGGATAATATTACTTTAATATTTCAAAATGCTTTAGAAAATACACTTATTGGGTTCAAATAACAAAAAAAAAAGGATAAGTTTTTATTATAAAAAAATGAAAGCAAATAGAGTATACAATCTCTTTACTTAATTTATTGTAAGTAGGATTAGACCACAAACATATTTTTTTATGATTTGATCTTAATAATATGCATCCAAATCCATTTTTATTTTTATTTATATAGCTTTAAAACCCTAATTTTATTCATAGGGCTATGTTATGGTGGGATGAAATGTGTTGAAGCATCTTGTATATACATGGTTGTTCAAAAGATAAATCATAAGGGTCCAATGAAGAATTATAGTGTCAATTCATTTAATAACATATTTAAAACAAAATATAAAATAAAATTGAACACTAGGAATGTATAAGAGATATATAAATCAATAAAATAGAGCAAGATACTTGTTGGGAGAAAAAAATAATTTTTTACGATAATATTGTATTAAAAAATAAAGTCATTTAAGTCCTAAAATATAGAGAGATGTGGATTAAGGAAGGGGACAAAAGTAACATGTTTCATGATTTTGCCAAAATAAAATTTTCTATTCAATTAAAAACTATTTTAGCTCTATATAGAAGCAGTATTGAGGAAAAACAAGATATCAAGAAGGAAGAAAATAATTATTTTGAAGATATATTATTGTATGCTTGGAAAGATAAGGAGGATTAGAATAATATTTTAAAAAATATCACACCAATAATCAAATAATGGTAGAGATAAATATTGATAAAAGATATCTTTATGGATGAGCCATATGAGGTAGTTTTCTCTTTCAAACCTTAGCAAGACACCTAAATTCAATGGAGTTTGTGTAATTATATTTTAAACATTTTACAATTTGTTGAAGAATAAAATGTTCACTATCAATAAAAACTATGAAATATAAGTCTATAGAAAGTGAGATCAATATCATATTATTGTATTTAAAGAGGTAAGACAAACACCTAAATTCAATGGAGTTTGTGCAATTATATTTTAAACATTTTATAATTTGTTGAAGAATAATATGTTCACTATCAATAAAAACTATGAAAGATAAGTCTATAGCAAGTGAGATCAATATCATCTTATTGCATTTAAATAGGTATGACAAACATTTTTGATAATTTCCATTTGATAAGACTATGAAAAATAATTTACATGGTGATTTATTAAAATTATTGAAAATACATTGAAAAGCATTCTAGATCGTGTTATCACAAAGGAACAAGGTGGTTTTGTTTATGGGAAATAAATTCTTCGTGATAAAATAATTTCATAATAGGGTATGCATTTTTCTTATTCTATGAAAAACTAAATATGATTGTAGAATTCTCTACAAAAAAACATTGCTAAAATTTTCAAAATTATAATATTCATTTTTTTCATGATTTTAATCAATGTTAACTAGTGTGAATGGATTAGATGTTTTCATAACACTCTTAATTATACTATTTTGATTAATGAATATCTTATTGTATATTTTGAATCATCACATGGACTCTACTATCATGACCTAATAGCTAGCTATCAATTTACTATTGTTCTTTTACCATGATGTAGGTAGGGGTTGGAAGTTATGTCAAAGGAAAAATAAGGGTTTATAGGCTACCAAAAATGGATTGCTTAAAACTATTCTCTAATTTTAAGATATATTTTATTTTGGGGCATCCCTTAGTATGTATGCCAATTGAGTTTTTAGGTATGTTTAGCATGTTTAGACATATTTAGTCATTTGATTTAATCATTTCTTTAGTCACATTTAGCTTGTAAATATTCAATGGTCAATATTTATAAAAATTTAAGCAATAATTATTGATTAGCAATTTCTATTAGCAACAAGAACTCAAACAATGGATGAACCTCAAAATATAATTTAATAATTCTATTTATCCATTTTTATGTAGAAAAATAAATTGGATTTGAATATATCCAAATATGGGGGATAGTTAATCAATTTGAAATGTAAAAATATAGAGTAATAAGAATCATCTATTTTCAAATATTTCTCCTAGATGAATTTTTTGTCATCTTAAGCCCTCCCTATGGTCTCAATGTTCCTTTGGTTGGAATTCCAAACCAAGATTCTTGCAAGTGAGGGTCTATAAAGAAGAGGACATCATGGACCTTTTAGGTATATTTTTTTATGTTGGTAAAAATTTATTGAATCAATAAAGTCATACAAGAAACATAGAATCCCAAAACAATAACCCTTACAAGGTCCAAAAAAAAGAGACCCCCAAAACCATCGAGCACCTGACCAAAAGATACCCAATAAACAACAGCCTCAACCAGGCATATCCGTAGCAAGACAATTAGTAAGATGACGAGAAAAATCCAATGGGAGCTGATCCCATTCCTTAATATTCTAGTCTTCTTAAAACTCAAAAGCCCATTTTGCCAAGCAATCAGCAACACTATTCCATTCCTTAGGAATATGAATAAAGGAAATAAACTCCAGATGCCAATAAATTTGAATGATCTATCGAGCCACTAATGCTAGCTGCCAATGAACATTAGAAGGATTATGAGTCTTCAAAAAATTAATAATATGAGATTCTGACTCAAAAATTATCTTCTACCATACCAAATCATAACCTTTTCCCAAAGCAAAATGAATAGCAAAGGCTTCCATGTAATTATTAATAACAATATGAGTTGCACCACTACTATCTCTCCCAACACCACCAATACCTGCATACCCAAGATTCCTTCTATAAGAGCCATCAGTATTAATCTTAAATACCCCCAAGGTGGAGGATGCCATCTGTCATCTCTTTGCACTTTTTGATTGAGACCTCTCCTCCTGATCTATAAAGAAGGATGAGGACCATTCTCCACTAAACCTAGGTCTTGCATCATCAAAATATTAGACTGCTCCAAAGGAAGACTAATCTGATATTTAGAAGAAACAGTTTCTTGGATCATACCAATAATCCTCTACCAAATATGATAAATAGTTAACTTTTGACCTCAATTTTTTTTTTTAAATTACTTTCAAGCCAAATCTACCATATAATACATGAGGGCCTAATACTCCATGCAAATTGAATAAAAAATCCTTATTAGGAGGTCTTCCTAAACTCATCTAGAACTCGACAAGATAAGAGTCATGAGAACAAGATTGTTTCCACACCCTCCACCAAAGATGCCAAATTTCCTATTCAAACGAACACCATAAGAGCAAATGCCCTAAAGATTCATCACTATTTTCACAAAGGAAATAAAATAAAGGGCCATGAAAACCTCTCTTTCAGATAATATCCTAGGTAAGACATCTATTCCTAGTAGCTAACCACAAATGGAAATTGTATTTGGGCTAGGAAAATTTATTCTAAACTTTTTTTCACCAAGGAACCTCCTCATCCCCAAAATGCTACCTATCTAAAACATGATAACAAGAAGCCACCGAGAAAATCCCTCTAGGATCTAGAATTCAAGCCAAAATATCATCATCCTATAAATAAGAGCACTCCCTAGTAACCAAAATATGAGCCAACTCTTCTCTATCCTAAATAGAACCACCTGTCAGCCAATATCTAGGATCTTTCCACTGAACTACCTCCACTTGCCCAAATATTTTTGCAAATTTATAATCCATCACCTTGTGCCGACCAGTAGCCAAGAAAAAATTACATAGCTCCTAAAGATGAGGAAACATAGATAAAATTATAGGGAAAACATCTCAATAATCATGTCAAAAAAGAGCCTTTGAGCCTTAGAGACAAATCTAGAACAATCCTTCCTTAACAAGAGTCACCCCCTTCTTAAGGGTGTTCTAGATCAAAGAGCCTTTACCAGATAAATTGTATCTAGGTATCCCAGAGCCCTCAACCCCATTAAGATACTTAAAGGAAATAATTTTAGCCCAAGCTTAGTCTTGAGAAATGCACCATCTCCAATAAAGCTTGGTCACCAATGCCTGAAGACCCAAAACACCTTCCTTTTTTGGTCTACAAATAATCTACCACTTAACCAGATTCTATTTTGAAGACTCTGAATTTCCAGCCCATAAAAATATTCTAGATAGAGATTTGAGATCATGAATAAAACTAGTAGGAGTGACCTGAATCATACATCGATAAATACATAAAACTTGAACCACTAAATTAAGAAGCAACACTCTACCAACAAAAGAAAGCAACTTAACATTCCAATGAAGTAATTTAGCTCAGAATTTATCCAAAATATTATTCCATATACCTCGAGTCAAAGGGACCACAGAAAGAGGAATTCCCAACTAAGTTAAAGGAAGAGATCCAATCTAAAATCGAAGAATCTGAGCAATTTTGGCTTGTATAAGAGTATTAGTATTAAAAAATAATATGGAGGATTTGCCCTTGTTTATCTTCTACCCCGAAGTAGCCAAATAAATATCCATATATCTTCTAAAATTAGTTGTTTCCCTAATAGAGGCAAGACCCATCAAAGCAGTATCATCCATAAATTGAATATGAGAATATGTAGATAAACTATTACCCCACGTCCAACCATGAATCAACCCATGAATGACATGCGATTTAATAAGTCTACCCAAAACCTCAGCCATAATAATAAAAAAATAAGGAGATAAAGTATCCCCCTAACATAGACCTCTTGAAGCTTGAAATAAAGTAGAAGGCTCGCCATTGATAAGGACAAAATAGGATAGAGACGTAATAATTCTCATCACCCAACTAACCCAGTTGGAGTGAAAACCAAAAGCAAGGAAAATTTTACTTAAGAAATACCATTTAACCCTATCATAAGCCTTAGCCATATCCAATTTTATAAACATAGCTTTTTCTTTAGAAATTCCCATAGAATAAATGGCCTCAGTAGCAAAAGCCAAACCATCAAGGATTTGTCTACCTACCACATAATCTCCTTGTTCATTAGAAATAACCTTAGTAAGCCAAGGCTTTCAGCAATCAATTTGGAGATAATTTTGTACACCATATTACATAGTGCAATAAGTCTGAAAAGATCCAGATAATTAGCTCCTCGCTTAGGAATTAAGCACCAAGATGGTAGAATTCATAGCTCTCAACATCTGTTTAGTTTTTAAATACTTCTATACATCCGATAGAAGATCCAATTTGAAAATATCTTAGAATTCTTAGAAAAATTCCATAGGAAAGCCATCAGGCCTCAGGGCTTTCCTTTTCCTCATTTGGAAAATAATACCCTCCAAATCTTCGATTGAAATAGGTCTCATGAGCAACTCATTCATCTCAATAGTGACAACTAAAGGAATACAATCCAAAATACTATTTTCTTTAGAAATCGCCAATGGAGAATCCTTAGAATATAAAGAGAAAAAACTTTTATAGCCTCCCTTGAAATATCTTGAGCAACAGTCAACTAGACCCCAAGAGAAGAAATCGCATTACCATACCTTTTAGCTTTAACTGAATTGAAAAACAAAGAAGTATTTCTATATCCTTCTTGCAACTAATCAATCTGAGCCTTCTATTTCCAATAAATTACCTCCCTCAATTCCCACTCAACTAACTCCTTAAAAGCATTAGATTCCTCTTTAAGAGTCCTTTTTGTGAGGCCATAGTCCCTAATCTATATTTTAATAGTAGCTAACTTCTCTTGAGTAGCCAACTTAGCCCCTAAAATATTACAAAAAATCTACCTATTCCACTTCTTAAGCTGATATTTCACATATTAGAGACTCTTAACAAAAGAGAACATAGCAGTTCCATGAGTAGGCCTACCATGTAACCACTACACTCTCATTAAATCATGTAGGGAAGGCTCTCAAAGCCACATTAACTAAAATTTAAAGTAGGGTTTCCTATAAACTCCTTAGAAAATGTCATTTAGCTTCATAGGCCAATGATCAAGACCTTTCCAATCCAAAAATTTTGAGTTGATTTACAAATTATCACTGATCTAGAAAGAAGAAACCAGAAAATGTTCCAATTTGTAAAAAATAGTGTCAGTACCACATCTCCTATTACTCCAAGTAAAAATACAATTACCAGGTTTAATATCCACAAGATTTAAGAAAAGGATAATATCATTAAGGGATAAAGATACCTGTCCAAGAGAACCCACACCACCTCTTTTCTTATTCAAATTGATGATAGCATTAAAGTCTCCAACAACAATCTAAGGATAGTGAGGAGCCATTAACCATACCATCCGAATATGATTCCAAAGACAAATTTTCCTAGCAAGATCAGAGGGAGCATAAACATTAGTTAATAAGAACACTTCACCAAAATCATTAAAAGAAGCATCTATAGAGAGAGAAAATTTATCAGAAACCCACCATATATGAGAGATCTTTCGAGGATTCCAAAAGCTAAAAATACGTCCAACACTACCCTGGGTACCAATACACTAACATTGAACATGAACCCATAATTTGGAAGTAATACTAAACAAAAAATCAACTGATAATTTTGACTCCTGTAGAAAATAATATCAGGCTTATACAACTTAATCAACTCATGAATAGCTTTTTACCGAGGGATGCTATTCAATCCCGTAACATTCTAAGATAAAAAAATCATTTATGAGGGGTGAAAAAGTGAGAATAAAGGGGCCTAACCAACCCTAACTCAACCAAGGACTCCCCCTCAAGTTTAATTTTCTCCACATTTTTCTTCCTGCCCACCTTAGAAGACTTTTTAGGTACCCCTTTTTTAAAATTCTTTTGATGTAATCCCATAATAGAACTCACCTTAGAATATTTTTCATGATCATAACCCACCAAATCAGCCAGTAGCAGATCATATGCCACCACATAATCCTCTTGAACAACCATATTTTACTTAGAAGGAATAGAAATTTGGTTCCCATCAATAGTTTGTGTCGCACAATTCACAAAAATTAGAACAATTATTTTACCTAGAGACTGATCAATGTCCATCTTAGTAACATATAGATCCCTTTTCAAATTAACCCCAGAAAATTGGTCCAAGTCATCCAAAGCATCAAAACTATGTAACCCATCAACTTACCTCTCATTAAAGGATCGCTTCAAACCTTTACCTTTATTGTGGGATTTAACAAGAATGAAACCCTCTTTATTAGTCCCACTATCCTGCATTAGAGATTTTCCCTCAACAGACCCATTAGCCTACTTAGGATCTTTCTCTTTATCTATCCCACTATCCTACTTAGGAGGCTAAGGCTTAGATAGTAAATTTTCAAGTAATTTTCGGCATTTTCTTTGAAGGTGTTCATATGCATGACACAAATGACATCGAAATAAAAGGGTTTCATAGTCCAACTATTGAATCCAAGAATAAGATCCAATACAAATTTCCATAGAATATAGCAAAGGCTTATTTAAAGCTATCTCAACACAAACACAGGCACAAGAAACTACCTTTTCATCTGTTATTTGTTGAGAATGACCTATTGAATTCCCTAGTAACAATGCAATCATGTGAAGAATATCCTTTTGCCAGAACTCCAAAGGTAACCAAGGGAGTTGAAACCAAACTAGCACCCACGATAGAATTTCCTCTGTAGGGTTAAATTCCAGATGCCAAGGCTTAATGAACAAGCCAACCTGGTTATAAAAATAAGACCCTCCTTAAAAAATTTATGCTAATCCTCCATGCAAGAGAAAACAACCATGAAAAAATTAATTACCCCCAACTTGATCTCCATATATCCAATCGGGTTCCATACTTTTTGAGCCCAAGATTCCAACGAAATGAGAGGGAATTAAATTCCTAAAAAATTGCAAATTAAGGTATTATTAGCCAGGTATTCAACATCCTCTACAATTGAATCTGGTTGAATCACCAGGACATGCTTATACAGAGCCCGTTTAAGACAACCATTCACTTTTGTAGCTTTGAAAACCCCAATCAAAACAAACCCAACTGGGCTCGATGATTTTTCTCCAAATGCATACCCTAAAGAAGATAGTCCAGAGCCCATGAAGGCCTCTTGTAAGGACAATATTTACTTATCATTTAAATCCCTGACCATCGTATCTTCTTCTATCTCATTCTCTGCAATCTCCGTCTTGTATTCTTTGCAATATCCATTTCCAAATTATTTAAATCTTCACATATACTTTTTGATATTTTAGGTATGCTTTATGTAAAAAGGATCAAGATATTTTAGAAAATTTACATATTCATTTTTCCATTGCTTGCACCATTTATGGTTGGTTTTGAATAATATGAGAATTTAATAAAATCTCCATCAACCTCAAAATATTTGATGAAATATTTTATTAATTATTCAAATACAAAGTATTATGGATTTCATTACTTGCTAGACTTTATGACTTCGACGGAATAATAAAATTTTGAGAAATAAGTCTTAGAAATCCCATGCTTGAAATCATATTATTGTCTCTCTCAGAATATTTGTAGATGGTACTCTACACATGAAGCCTCAAGTGTGAAAAAGTGATTAGTTATAGAATTTGAATATACATGCAAGATTAATCAATGACAATGTTGTTAACATGGAAGATCTATGTTTCTTTATAATTTATGGTAATGTTGTTAAAATTTGGGTCCACCAAAATTATTTTTCTTAGTGCTTTAAACAAAACTCAAGAAAAGTTGGGGAATGTCATTTTCAAAATAATAAAGCTAAAATTTTCTCACTTAATAAAAATCATATGGAACATGAAGTAGCACTCATACATAAGCTAAGGCACTTGTTAGAGAGAGAAAATTTACCATTAAAAAACCATCAAGATAAATTTCAAGTGTGGAAGATACATGAGTTATTATTAAAACTAGTAAGAAAAATAAATGTATTGATTTGATCAAAAGAAGTATTTTTTTCATGTCCCTCATTTATTTTTAGATACAATATGTTGGAAATATCAATATATAAACAATAAAATATGACCATATCTAATTTGGACAATCATGTTAATGTAAAAATTTCAAATCTTACAAGACAACATGCTAAGCGAGACTTTATCTCTCAATGCAAATGATAAAATAGCTTACTGTAAAAATATTAAAAATTTGAGGAAGATGAAGAATATATTTGGCATAAATAGGAATGAAAAATAACTTTCATAAAAAAATAAATTGAATATGTTTTTAAGTAATTTGACAATGAATGTAATATTTTGTTATTTGGATGGAATTAGCATGCATAAAAGTTACACATAACTTATTAAAATATATTTATGTATTATATATTAACTTATATCCAATTTATTATGAAGTAATTGTAAGTCAATTATAATGATATGGTCAATAAAGCAAGTTCATATCCTTGTTTTATCTTGTGATGGACACTCTCAATAGAAGAAGATAACTATCATGCCATATCATAAAATTATTCATTAAATAAATTTTGGGTGGAAGTTAATCAAACATATAACCTTCTATACTAATGAAAAATATGTGTGCTAGTATGCAAAAAGATGCATGGGAATTCTATTTTTTTATATATAGAGGAATTGGTAACTACCTTTCCTTTTTAACAATTGATCATAGGGTCAAGCCTCATTACCTTTGGTGATAGCATCAAATCATGGCTTTACCATTATAACCCTTATCTCACCTCGATAAACATAACCTAGAGTGACGAAGACCCTTGGTGGCTTGGGGTTGGTACCGTCGTCATCAAGTTAGCGAGCACACAATGGAATCAGGTTAAACTACTATCTTTGTCCATATTGGGCATACCCCCAAGATTTGAACATAATTCTCCTCTTGGTAAGTGCACAATTTCTTACCATCCACCTAGTCCTCAAGGACTGATGCATGGAATTCTATTATTATTTTCCCTCAAAGGGCTAATGCATGGAATTCTATTGTTATTTATATAAAAAGGAGAAAAAATCAATCTATGTCAAGTAAAAGTTCTCTTTAAAGTCCAAAGAGATAGCACAACAACTTGGACTTTGACTTTTTTTTGGGAGATTCAAGGTTCAAACCATGGCATGAGCAAAGTGTGTGAGGAGGTAGGTGTGTGTATGGTTGTGTGTTTGATCCTAATGATAATTTTAGCTCTCACCTCTATGAGATATCATGGTTAAAATAAGGTCTCGTAGGGTTTCTCACACTAACCTCAATAAATAAATAATAATAATAATAAAAGTTAATAACTTTAAAATACAAATAAAACAAAACCTTTAATTCCAAACCTTAACTTAAACTTCATAGTAAACACAATAATAAAAATATTAGTATTATAAATAATTGATTTGTTAAAAAAATTTATATAATAAATAATATTTATTGATCATAACAAATTTATAAGCATTTATTATTTATATTTATTATTTTAAAAAAATCACTGATTTTTTTGTTTCATTTATACCGTGGTATTCATATAAGTTTTGTAAAGTAGATTTCCTTATAAAGATAATCTTGGAATAAAAAAACACCCTTTTGTGAACATTGGTCATATAAGATTGCCTTAGCTTATAAGCACAACATTTATATCTTACTATATTTTATTTTATTTAGTATAAATATGAATATAAATATAAATATGATGTCAACTACTAATAATTATAAATATTTATTTTTAACATTTAATTTAAAATGAAATACACAAGATATTATTTATTTTTATTTTGGATAACACATAACACATCATCACGTTAAAATGAGTGATTTTTCATGATGCACACTAGAACCAAAGCAACTAGAACTACACATTTACGTTGCAGTTTGAATCTTAAACCTCCCAAAGAGAGGACAAAATCCTAATTGTTGTTGAGACCCCTTCTAAAAACTTATATAAACTTTTTAAAAAATATTAACAAAAGAAATAAAATTACTTTAAAATTTTTATTCCAACTTTAAATTTATTTATTTATGTTTTGGGCATGGGGAACTCTATAAACTTTAGTGTGTTAGTAAAGATTAAGTCAACCCATAGTAAAGATGAAGTTAACCCATAATAAAAATAAGATGAGTAAAATCTAACCACCCAAAAAAATTAAATAAAAACAACCTACTAACCATCCAAAAATCAACTAAACAACTCACCAATACCTTTTGATCATATAAGATAGCCTCACCGTATATAGACACAACATTTGTAATATAACGGTTTTTATGCCTTTCATTTTCAATTATATTTAATAATAATAATATTAAACAAAAATAAAAATAAAAAACATAATATATATATATATATATATATATATATATATATATATATATATATATATATAATTTTTAAATTTTAATAAATTTAAATATTTAATTTTTAACATTCAATTTAAAATAAAATATAAAAAAACATATTATTTTTAATAAAAGTTAATATAAATAATTAAAATTATTTTTAAAATTTTATTTATTTTGAATTTTTGTAAATTGTGATCATTCACAAAGTATAATTACTCATTTCATAAATACCAATTAAACCAAAACAACTTATCTAAGTAATATTAATAAACCTATCCCTATTAAATTTAAGTATTAAATATCCTACCTTCTAAAATCCCAACCCGTGTTTGAGCCAGTAAGTCAACTATGAATTAT
Source organism: Wollemia nobilis (assembly GCA_028583015.1). Classification (NCBI taxonomy): domain Eukaryota; kingdom Viridiplantae; phylum Streptophyta; class Pinopsida; order Araucariales; family Araucariaceae; genus Wollemia; species Wollemia nobilis. The sequence continues at coordinate 1,341,233 of JAQPPZ010016949.1, forward strand.
CGCGAAAATCCATGTTTTTCAGAATAACATTGTCAATTTAATTTTATTAAAGAAAGTTGCAATGAAAAATAACTCTATAAACTTTTTAAGAAAATGGTTACATTTACAATCAAAATAGTTAATATAATAAACCCGACACAAACAAACTTGAGGCGCAAACCTGATACGAGGTGGAATTGGCCAAACATTTGGCATATACGCCCCGAAACGAGGGGCGTATAGCCTGCTGTTTCGTTGCTGATGAAATGTAATAAATTAACGAGGCATACAGAAATCAGCAGAAGGAACTATTGATCTGGCCGTTGGCCGCATGCTATATTGAGCGCCTACTCACCCAAGGGTTGCACACCAATTTATAAGGGAGGCTTCACCACTTTCATCACTGCATCGTCTTCTTTTGTAATTTGCTGTTCTCGCTCGTTCGCTCGCCAAGGAGTTCAAGTCAAGGAAAGGAAAGATGGCAAACAAAACTGCAGGCAAGGTCATTACGTGCAAAGGTACCTTTCAGACTTTGTCTCCATATATTTTGGAAAGCAGTGTAGTGTAAGTACCTCTTGAGAATGGGAGACCGCCACAAGCTCTGCTGAATATGCAACCTGAACAAGTATCTCAGACCTTGTTGTTTCCAAACCCAAGGGCTTTGTAAACATGATGCAGGAGCATCCGGCTGCAGTCGAGCAATCGTGCATTTTCCAGCTTGGGGGAGGTTTGGCAAAGCAATTTTTCGGTTTGAGGAAGTTTTGTAAGGCAAAGGGGAGAGGGGTCGCGAAATCGCGACCCCAAAAGCTGCAGAGTGTCTTTGGCGGGTTTTGTCGCGATATCGCGACGTCGCGATATCGCAACGTCGCGATATCGCGACCGGTTGGCACCGTAGTGGAGAGGAGCTTCAGGCATCGCGATATCGCGACCGGTTGGCACCGCAGTGGAGAGGAGCTTCAGGTGTCGCGATATCGCGACCGGTTGGCACCGCAGTAGAGAGGAGCTTCAGGCGTCGCGATATCGCGACGTCGCGATATCGCGACCGTCTTCAGAGCAAGACAGAGGAGAAGAGCCCTGTCGCGATATCGCGGCAAATCAGAAGCTGCCACGTGGCTTATTTCGAAGGCAGCACCGAGGGCTAAGACAAAGCCAGAATCATAGCAAAGGACTTCGGCAAGGTGAAGACGAAGGTGGAGGGGTCGACCGCGACCAAGTAAGGTCAAGGCCGAAGAAAATAGCGGACGGCCATGTAAGGCCAATTTCGACACGTGGCTGCCACGTGTATCAAACAGTTGTGAAGGGCAGCACGTGTATCAATTATTTTTCATCAAGAAGAAGGCGTGGTCAGAATTACAAGCGGTCGGCCACGTTTAAGAAAACAAAGATAAGGAATGCGGAGGTGATAGCATTGAAGAGACAACAGGACAGAAGACAGTCTGACCGGAGCGGTGGTGCAGGTCAAGGAGGCCATTAATGCAAGCTCCGGGTAGCTCGAGCAGATGGCCCATTTATGTCGAGATTTAAAAAAAAACCCGGAAGGGGGGGGAAATTTGAATTCAAATTTTTGTTAGGTGAAGGCATTAATTGCCGAGAGGATCGGGGGCCTCGTTAAAAAGCCCAAAAATTTGTAATGGAAAAAAAAAAAAAAAAAAAAAAAAAAAAACGGTGGACCGGAGAACAGAGGAGGTAGTACAGTGGAAGAACAGAGCCGAACTCGGCCATTGTAAGCCTGCGGGCTGTTTCATTCAAGCTTGTAAAATATATTTTTTTTAAATTTTAATGAAAAGGCAGAGTTTCTTGAAGTGTTGGTTCCCGGTGCCCCGTCAGTGGTATCAGAGCAGGAGTTCCTGAGCGTACAACAGACCGCCGAAGGAGAGAGGCAGTTGTACCAGGACGTGTGGGAGGGTTTGAGTTTGGGTGAAGATGCCTCCGAGAAGAAACCCGATGGGTGGAAGAGGCATGGCAGCGAAAGATTTCCGGGCATTGCAGCGGTAAGTCCAGGCCCTGCAAGAAGAGCTACGCAGAGGACGTGAGCCGAGAAGGGATGCAGACAGTGAGGATGAAGTGGAAGAGGAGAATGAGTTTGAAGAAGAGGAAGAAGATGTAGATCCGGCCCAGGCCAGATTGTACAAGGCCATATCCCAGATCGGGAAGAGGCCAAAGTTAGAAGTTCCTACGTATTTTGGGAACTTGAACCCAGAGGAGTTGATAGACTGGGTGAATGATTTAGAAGAATATTTTGAATACAAAGAAGTTGAAGACCCTAACCGGGTCAGATTTGCTAAGACCCGACTGAAGGGTCATGCTAGCATTTGGTGGAAGGGGGTACAGCTGAAGAGAAACCGAAGAGGAAAGGAGCGGATAACCAGATGGGACAAGATGGTGGAGAAATTAAAAAGGCAGTTTATTCCTGTAGATTATGAACTAGACCTATTACGTAAAATGCAGAGTTTGAGACAGATGAACAGAACAGTTCAAGAATACACGGAGGAATTTTACAAGATCTCCATCAGAACCGGAAATTTGGAAGCAAGCAAGGAAAAAGTGGCCCGTTACATTAATGGGTTGAGACCGAGTGTGCAGGAGGAGTTGAGCTTGGTTCGGGTAAGCACCATCGAAGATGCTTACCAATTTGCTTTAAAGGTTGAAGAAAAGTTGAACAAAAGGTTTGACAACAAGCAAAAGGTGAAAGGACCGGGAGGAAAGAACGGTGGAAAGAAAGAAGGAAAGGAAGAGAAGAAAGAAGAGGAGAGCAGCAGCCGAGGTCAGAAAGAAGAAGATGAAGACCCAAAACCGCAAGTTCAGAATGATAACTACCCGAGAGGAAGGGGTAGATCTGGACGCGGGAATGAAAGGGGAGTATTTCGTGGAACATGTTTCCACTGTGGTGAAGAAGGGCATCGTGCATTCGAGTGTCCACAACACCAGAAAAATACGAACAAGAAATCGGTGGGTCCCACCAGAGCAGTTGTGGCAGTTGAAGATGCTGATTCAGAACATTCTGAAGAAGCTAAAAAAGGAGAAGCCATGATTGTGAGAAGGACCAGGCTGGTGGAAGAAGACAAATCTGAACAGAGGAGAAGCCTATTTCGTACCCGGTGTAAGAGTGCAGGCAAAGTTTGCAATGTGATCATCGACAATGGAAGTACAAACAACTTAGTTTTCGAGGATATGGTTACTAAGTTGCAGTTGGAGAGAAGGAGGCACCCACACCCGTATCGGATTGCGTGGTTACGAAAGGACCACCGAGCTTGGGTTCGGGAATAGTATTTAGTCACGTTCCAGATCGAGAGATACTAGGATGAAGTCCTGTGTGATGTATTCCCCATGGATGCTTGCCATTTGCTATTGGGAAGGCCATGGCAGTTTGATCGGAATGCAGTGCATGATGGCCGTGCAAATACTTACTCCTTGGTGAAAGATGGAGTGCGGCACAAGTTGAAGCCATTGCAGACAATGGATGAGAAGGTGTGCAGCAATGCCAGAATTTGTCTGGTAGAAGGCAGAAATTTTTGCCAAGAAACAAAATTTGAGCAGGTTGTAAAGGCCGATGACTGTTTGGAGGAGTTACAAGAAACACGGGCCGAACATCCGAGAAGTGAAGGTCACTTCTCCAATTACCCGGGGTGTCTGATGCAGGAGCATCCGGCTGCAGTCGAGCAATCGTGCATTTTCCAGCTTGGGGGAGGTTTGGCAAAGCAATTTTTTGGTTTGAGGAAGTTTTGTAAGGCAAAGGGGAGAGGGGTCGCGAAATCATGACATGTCGCGATTTCGCGACCCCAAAAGCTGTAGAGTGTCTTTGGCGGGTTTCATCGTGATATCGTGACGTCGCGATATCGTGACCGGTTGGCACCGTAGTGGAGAGGAGCTTCAGGCGTCGCGATATCGCGACGTCATGATATCGCGACCGATTGGCACCGCAGTGGAGAGGAGCTTCAAGCGTCGCGATATCGCGACGTCACGATATCGCGACCGGTTGGCACCGCAGTAGAGAGGAGCTTCAGGCATTGCGATATCGCGACGTCGCGATATCGCGACCGTCTTCAGAGCAAGACAGAGGAGAAGAGCCCTGTCGCGATATCCCGACAAGTCGCGATATCGCGACCTGTCACAATATCGCGGCAAATCAGAAGCTGCCACGTGGATTATTTCGAAGGCAGCACCGAGGGCTAAGACAAAGCCAGAATCATAGCAAAGGACTTCGGCAAGGTGAAGACGAAGGTGGAGGGGTCGACCGTGACCAAGTAAGGTCAAGGCCGAAGAAAATAGCGGACGGCCATGTAAGGCCAATTTCGACACGTGGCTGCCATGTGTATCAAACAGTTGTGAAGGGCAGCACGTGTATCAATTATTTTTCATCAAGAAGAAGGCATGGTCAGAATTACAAGCGGTCGGCCACGTTTAAGAAAACAAAGATAAGGAATGCGGAGGTGATAGCATTGAAGAGACAACAGGACAGAAGACAGTCTGACCGGAGCGGTGGTGCAGGTCAAGGAGGCCATTAATGCAAGCTCCGGGTAGCTCGGGCAGATGGCCCATTTATGTCGAGATTTAAAAAAAAACCCGGAAGGGGGGGAAATTTGAATTCGAATTTTTGTTAGGTGAAGGCATTAATTGCCGAGAGGATCGGGGGCCTCGTTAAAAAGCCCAAAAATTTGTAATGAAAAAAAAAAAAAAAAAAAAAAAACGGTGGACCGGAGAATAGAGGAGGCAGTACAGTGGAAGAACAGAGCCGAACTCGGCCATTGTAAGCCTACGGGCTGTTTCATTCAATCTTGTAAAATATATATTTTTTTAATTTTAATGAAAAGGAAGAGTTTCTTGAAGTGTTGGTTCTCGGTGCCCCGTCAAAACATCTAGAGCTAGAATAGCTAAATCGTGTTTTTGCTCTTGGTTTCTGCAGCTGCAGTGGTATGGGCTGCAGGGGAGCCCCTTAAGATAGAACAAGTAGACGTAGCACCTCCAAAGGAAAAGGAATTCAGAATATACTTCCTTGTGCCACACGAATCTCGTTTTCTGGCAAGCAAAGGTCTGCCCCTCATTCAAATCACCCTCATTCAAATCAGCTAGGGAACTTCCTGTATTGCAGGGCCAGACTCCCCTCATTCAAATCAGCTGAAAAGGGTTTGTAAACAGATGATACCCTTCTCTTCCTGTATTGCAGGGCTAGACTCCCCTATTTCCCCGTATCTTTGGACATGAAGCAGTCGGGTAAGTTACCATATTCCTATCTATTTCTCTTTATATAAAACACAATATCAAAATGAATGGGGGTATATCATAACATTATGCGATATGCAAAAAAATGGATAATAATTACCTAATTGATTGGAGTTGGCATTGACATTTGGTAGAGTGGTGGAAAGCATTGGAGAAGGGGTAACTGATCTGAAAGAGGGTGACCCTCGTGCTTCCTGTCTTTACCGGAGAATGCAGAGAATGCGCTCACTCCAAATTGGAAGAAAGCAATGTGTGGGAATTATATGTTAGAGAGGTAGATCGGTAAGTGTTTGTTTGGTATAACATTTATTAAGAAGATATGTAGGTTCAAATTTTTGGGGTAACCTATTTACAAAGGTAGTAGTCTATATGAATTCTCTGAATACGTCTTATATGGAAAATGATGGTACGTCCCTTCACACCAAATCAAAATAATGAAAAGAAATAAATTTGATAAAATAGTCCTAAACTAAAAAATAATATAATTGTACTATTGAGAATTAATACAGACAGAGGAGTTATGATAAGTGATGGAAAATCGAGGTTTTCAATCTGAGGAAAACCGATTTATCACTTCCTTCGCACGTCTCCTTTCATTGATTACATAGTTGTACACGTAGGCTGTGTTGCCAAGATAAATCCCACTGCTGCTCTTAACAAGGCCTGCATTTTAAGCTGCCGCGTCTCTACAGGTAAGACGTTAGCATTAATCAATTCATCCCTGATTCCACTTCCATTTATCAATTTTTATTTATTTATTTTCACAATTGTTTCGAGCGCAATAAATCAGGAATGGGTGCCGCTCTAAATGTGGCAAAACCAAAGAATAATTTCATTGTTGCAGTGTTTGGTCTCGGAGGCGTTGGACTTGCCGTAAGCGTCTTGCCCCTTCATGTTTTAGTCAAATAAATTAGTCCTATTTTGTCATGGGTACAATTTCATTTTCATTCGTGCAGGCCGCAAAAGGAGCAAGAATTGCCGGAGCTTCTCGAATTATAGGAGTTGATTTAATCCCTGGAAGATTCGAAAAAGGTTTTATAATACCCATCAAGAATTTGATCTCCCTCTTGTGTGTTGTGTATGCATATTAACCCTCCCAGTGGGGAGCAATTATAGCTAAGTGCCCTCAATTGAGGGTGGGGTGCGAAGCAAGTACAGCCAAGTGCAAGTGCCCTCAATTGAGGGTGGGGGTCGGGAGCAAGTACAACCAAGTGCAGCGCCCTCAATTGAGGGTGGGGGTTGGGAGCAAGTACAGCCAAGTGCAAGTGCCCTCAATTGAGGGTGGTGGTGGGGAGCAAGTATAGCCAAGTGTAGCATTGAGGGTGGGGGTGGGCAGCAAGTACAACCAAGTGTAGCTTGAGGGTGAGGGTGGGGGTGGGGAGCAAGTACAACCAAGTGCAAGTGCCCTAAATTGAGGGTGGGGGTAGGGAGCAAGTACAACCAAGTGCAGCTTGAGGGTGGGGGTTGGGAGCAAGTGCAGCTTGAGGGTGGGGGTGGGGAGCAAGTACAACCAAGTGCGGCTTGAGGGTGGGGGTGGGGACCAAGTGCGGCCTCAATTGAGGGGTGGGGGTGGGGACCAAGTGCAGCACTTGGCCGTACTTGCTCCCCACCCCCACCCTCAATTTAGGGCACTTGCACTTGGTTGTACTTGCTCCCCACCCCCACCCTCAATTGCACTTGGCTATACTTGCTCCCCACCCCCACCCTCAATTGAGGGCACTTGCACTTGGCTGTACTTGCTCCCCACCCCCACCCTCAATTGCACTTGGCTATACTTTCTCGGCACCCCCACCCTCAATTGAGGGCACTTACACTTGGCTGTACTTGCTCCCCACCCCCACCCTCAATTGAGGGCACTTGGCTGTACTTGCTCCCCACCCCCACCCTCAATTGAGGGTGCAGCACTTGGCTGTACTTGCTCCCCACCCCACCCTTAGGGGATCAAGTACAGCCAAGTGCTACTTGGCTGTACTTGCTTCCCACCCCCACCCTCAATTGAGGGTGTTGCACTTGGCTGTAGTTGCTCCCAACCCCCACCCTCAATTGAGAGTGTTGCACTTGGCTGTACTTTCTCCCCACCCCCACCCTCAATTGAGGGCACTTGGCTGTACTTGCTCCCCACCCCCACCCTCAAGGGAGCAAGTACAACCAAGTGCTGCACTTGGCTGTACTTGCTCCCCCACCCCCACCCTCAAATGAGGGTGCAACACTTGGCTGTACTTGCTCCCCACCCCACCCTTAGGGGAGCAAGTATAGCCAAGTGCTACACTTAGCTGTACTTTCTTCCCACCCCCACCCTCAATTGAGGGTGTTACACTTGGCTGTACTTGCTCCCCACCCTGCACTTGGCTGTACTTGCTCCCAAACCCCACCCTCAATTGAGGGTGTTGCACTTGGTCGTACTTGCTCCCCACCCCCACCTTGGGTGTGGAGCAAGTACAACCAATTAAGGGTGGGGGTGGGGAGCAAGTACAACCAATTGAGGGTGGGGGTGGAGAGCAAGTATAGCCAATTGAGGGTGGGGGTGGGGAGCAAGTATAGCCAAGTGCAACACTTGCTACACTTGGTTGTACTTGCTCCCCACCCCCACAAGTATAGCCAAGTCCAGCACTTGGCTGTACTTGCTCCACACCCCCACCCTCACCACCCTCAATACTTGCTTGCACTTGGCTGTACTTGCTCCCCACCCTCGCAAGTACAGCCAAGTGCAACACTTGGCTGTACTTGCTCCCCACCCTCACCACCCTCACCACCCTCATTTGAGGGTGGGGGTGGGGAGCACGTACATCCAAGTGCAGGGGAGCATGTATAATCAAGTGCAACATTTGAGGGTGGGGGTGGGGAGCACGTACATCCAAGTGTAGGGGAGCAAGTACAGCCAAGTGCAACGTTCAAGTGCAGGGGAGCATGTACAACCAAGTGCAGCATTTAAGGGTGGGGATGGGGAGCACGTACATCCAAGTGTAGGGGAGCAAGTACAGCCTAGTGCAGCACTTGGCTGTACTTGCTCCCCTACACTTGGATGTACGTGCTCCCCACCCCCACCCTCAAATGCTGCACTTGGTTGTACATGCTCCCTTGCACTTGGATGTACGTGCTCCCCACCCCCACCCTCGAGCACGTACATCCAAGTGCAAGGGAGCATGTACAACCAAGTGCAGCACTTGGCTGTACTTGGGGAATGTATAACCAAGTGCAACATTTGAGGGTGGGGGTGGGGAGCACGTACATCCAAGTGTAGGGGAGCAAGTATAGCCAAGTGTAGCACTTGGCTGTACTTGCTCCCCTACACTTGGATGTACGTGCTCCCCACCACCACCCTCAAATGCTGCAATTGGTTGTACATGCTCCCTTGCACTTGGATGTACATGCTCCCCACCCCCACCATCGAGCATGTATATCCAAGTGCAAGGGAGCATGTACAACCAAGTGTAGCACTTGGCTATACTTGCTCCCCATCCCCACCCTCAAAATGAGGCACTTGGCTGTACTTGCTCCCCACCCCCACCCTCAATTCCCACCCCCACCCTCAAATGAGGGTGGGGGTGGGAGCAAGTACAACCAAGTGCAGCACTTGGTTGTACTTGCTCCCACCCCCACCCTCATTTGCACTTGGCTGTACTTGCTCCCCACCACCACCCTCAATTCCCACCCCCACCCTCATTTGAGGGTGGGGGTGGGAATTGAGGGTGGTGGTGGGGAGCAAGTGCAGCAAGTGCAAGGTGGGGGTGGGAGCAAGTACAACCAAGTGCTGCACTTGGTTGTACTTGCTCCCACCCCCCACCCTCATTTGAGGGTGGGGGGGGTGGGGAGCAAGTACGACCAAGTGCTGCACTTGGCTGTACTTGCTCCCCACCCCCACCCTCATTTTGAGGGTGGGTGTGGGAGCAAGTACAACCAAGTGTAGCACTTGGTTGTACTTGCTCCCCACCCTCATTTTGAGGGTGGGGGTGGGAGCAAGTACAACCAAGTGTAGCACTTGGTTGTACTTGCTCCCCACCCTCACTTGAGGGTGGGGGTGGGAGCAAGTACAACCAAGTGTAGCACTTGGTTGTACTTGCTCCCCACCCCCCGGAGAAAAATGAGGGTGGGGGTGGGGAGCAAGTACAACCAAGTGTAGCACTTGGTTGTACTTGCTTCCCACCCCCCGGAGCAAGTATAGCCAAGTGCTGCACTTGGCTGTACTTGCTCCCCACCCCCACCCTCATTTTGAGGGTGGGGGTGGGAATTGAGGGTGGTGGTGGGGAGCAAGTACAGCCAAGTGCAAATGAGGGTGGAGGTGGGGAGCAAGTACAGCCAAGTGCAACACTTGGCTGTACTTGCTCCCCACCTCCACCCTCATTTGCACTTGGTTGTACTTGCTCCCCACCACCACCCTCAATTCCCACCCTCCACCCTCAAAAATGAGGGTGGGGGTGGCGAGCAAGTATAGCCAAGTGCTGCACTTGGCTGTACTTGCTCCCCCACCCCCACCCTCATTTGCACTTGGATGTACTTGCTCCCCACCACCACCCTCAATTCCCACCCCCACCCTAAAAATGAGGGTGGTGGTGGGGAGCAAGTATAGCCAAGTGCTGCACTTGGCTATACTTGCTCTCCACCCCCACCCTCAATTCCCACCCCCACCCTCAAAATACTTGGCTGTACTTGCTCCCCACACCCACCCTCAATTCTCACCCCCACCCTCAAATGAGGGTGGAGCACTTGGCTGTACTTGCTCCCAACCACCACCCTCAATTCCCACCCCACCCTAAAAATACTTGGTCGTACTTGCTCCCCACCCCCACCCTCACCCTCAATTCCCACCCCCAACACTTGGCTATACTTGCTCTCCACCACCACCCTCAATTCCCACCCCCACCCTCAAAATACTTGGTCGTCACTTGGTTGTACTTGCTCCCCACCCCCACCCTCAAAATACTTGGCTGTACTTGCTCCCCACACCCACCCTCAATTCCCACCCCCACCCTCAAATGAGGGTGGAGCACTTGGCTGTACTTGCTCCCCACCACCACCCTCAATTCCCACCCCCACCCTCAAAATACTTGGCTGTACTTGCTCCCCACCCCCACCCTCACCCTCAATTCCCACCCCCACCCTCAAAATGAGGGTGGAGGTGGGAAGCAAGTACAACAAAGTGCTACACTTGGTTGTACTTGCTCCCCACCCTTAAGGGAGCAAGTATAGCCAAGTGTCCACCCTCAAAATGAGGGTGGAGGGTGGGGAGCAAGTACAACAAAGTGCTACACTTGGTTGTACTTGCTCTCCACCCTCGAGGGAGCAAGTATAGCCAAGTGTAGCACTATGTTGTACTTGCTCCCCACCACCACCCTTAATTCCCACCCCCACCCTCAAAATACTTGGTTGTACTTGCTCCCCACCCCCACCCTCAAAATACTTGGTTGTACTTGCTCCCCACCCCCACCCTTAATTCCCACAAATTGAGGGTGAGGGGTGGGGGTGGGGAGCAAGTACAACCAAGTGCAACACTTTTTGTACTTGCTCCCCACCCCCCACCCTCGGTGGGGGTGGGGAGCAAGTACAACAAAGTGGTGGGGAGTAAGTATAGCCAAGTGCTCAAAATGAGGGTGGGGGGTGGGGGGGGAGCAAGTACAGCCAAGTGCTGCACTTAGCTATACTTGCTCCCCACCCCCACCAAGGGTGGGGGTGGGGAGCAAGTACAGCCAAGTGTAGCACTTGGCTGTACTTGCTCCCCCCCCACCCCCACCATCATTTTGAGCACTTGGCTGTACTTACTCCCCACCACTTTGCTGTACTTTCTCCCCACCCCCACCCTCAATTACTTGGTTGTACTTGCTCCCCACCCCCATCCTCAATTGAACTTGGTTGTACTTGCTCCCCACCCCCACCCTCAATTACTTGGTTGTACTTTCTCCTTACTGCACTTGGTTGTACTTGCTCCCCGTTGCACTTGGCTATACTTGCTCCCCACCCCCACCCTCAATTCCCAACCCCACCCTCAAAATGAGGGTGGGGGTGGGGAGCAAGTACAACCAAGTGCTGCACTTGGCTATACTTTCTCCCCACCCCCACCCTCAATTACTTGGCTGTACTTGCTCCCCACCCCCACCCTCAATTGAATTTGGCTGTACTTGCTCCCCACCCCCACACTTGGTTGTACTTGCTCCCCACCCCCACAATGAGGGTGGGGAACGAGGAGTGGGGGTGGGGAGCAAGTACAACCAAGTGATGCACTTGGCTGTACTTTCTCCCCCACCCCCACCCTCATTGTGGGGGTGGGGAGAAAGTACAGCCAAGTGGTGGGGGTGGGGAGCAAGTACAACCAAGTGATGCACAAGCAAGTACAACCAAGTGATGCATTTGGCTACACTTTCTCCCCACCCCCACCCTCAATTGAATGAGGGTGGGGGTGGGGAGCAAGTACAACAAAGTGATGCACTTGGCTATACTTTCTCCCCACCCCCACCCTCAATTGCACTTGGCTGTACTTGCTCCCCACCCCCAAACTTGGCTGTACTTTCTCCCCACCCTTGAGGGTGGGGGTGGGGAGCAAGTACAGCCAAGTGTAGCACTTGGTTGTACTTGCTCCCCACCCCACCCTCAATTACTTGGCTATACTTGCTCCCCGTAGCATTGGTTGTACTTGCTCCCCACCCCCACCCTTAATTACTTGGCTGTACTTGCTCCCCACCCCCACCCTCAATTACTTGGCTGTACTTGCTCCCCACCCCCACCCTCAATTGAGGGTGGAGGCACTTGGTTGTACTTGCTTCCCACCCCCACCCTCAATTGAACTTGGCTATACTTGCTCCCCACCCCCACCCTCATGTAGCACTTGGCTGTACTTGCTCCCCACCCCACCCTCAATTACTTGGCTGTACTTGCTCCCCATAGTAGCACTTGGTTGTACTTGCTCCCCACCCCCACCCTCAATTACTTGGTTGTACTTGCTCCCCACCCCCACACTCAATTGAACTTGGTTGTACTTGCTTCCCACCCCCACCCTCAATTGAACTTGGCTGTACTTGCTCCCCACCCCCACCCTCATTTTTGTTGAAAATGCTTCATTAAGATCGAGATATCTATCTTTGTTGTTGCAAGACTTAGGGTTTAGGAAGGTGCTACTGGAATATGATTCATTGAGCCTAGTCAACCTGATTAAGTTGGACAAAACTCTCAATTGACACCTTTATAATATGGTGGCTGAAATGAGACAAATCCTACAAAATATGGAGGAAGTCCAGATCACCCACATTTGGAGAGAGGGTAATAAATAGATAGACGTCTTGGTCAATTGGGGTGTTGCTCACGTGGGAACGTCTGATTAGAGGTCTAATTTCCCTGATTAGCTTACTGACTTAACCATTACTAAAATTTCCTGATTTGATCAGGGTGCACCTAGGGGAATGGATTATCTTGTGCCTAGCTGATTTTCAACATCTCATCTTCTAGGGCTCCTCACCTGGTCATGCTCCCCACTATGGAATCTGGTGTTTTTGCCAGGTTTCCTTTGTGGCTGGTTGAGTTGGCACTCTCTATGCTATTTTCCCTCAGGTTTCTAGTGGATTCCTATTCATGTTGTGATCTGTGTGCTTCTTTCTTGGTAGTTATCGCTTGATCTAGTCAATAAAAATAATTGATGATAAACAAAGGTCCATCCTAGGATATCTTAAGATCATTGTTGAATTCATAGAGGAAGTGATTCAAATTTTGAAAAACCTAATGAATTTTGCTTTGTCGGGGTTTAGTTCTCAGATGATGCCCCGTGATTTACCACCACCAAAGTAAACATCTGATTTACCACTCAAAGTAGTTGGGAAGCTGCTTTTTCACCAGCCTTAAAACTCATTTTGAATTAGTATGTTGAAAGTGGTTTGGGATGAACTATGTGTAAATGCATCCAAACAATTTTAACCTATATTTTTTACAAAGATTAAAAGTAAAGTAGTCACATGAAGGTAAAATTAATCAATATGTTAGAGCATTGATATAGATTTGATTTATTATATGAGTTTTTGCTATGAGTTGAACAATCACAATAAGTCATTCTTTGTTTTTAAGCATTTTAATTCATATTTATTTTGAATATATATCCACTTTATCCATTATCTAAATTATATCATGAGATTTTTTATCATATACCATGATCATTTTGTTGTGACTGTCGCACAACACACCCCAAATTTGGGGATCCACTTGATTTTTTTTTATTTGCTTTGAGTGGTTTAGATGGTTCTTTGGTTTACCAAACAAATTTGTAGGGTTGATTGCAAAGGTCTAATTTTTTATGCCATAGAGAAAATCGATGTCATTTGAAAATCTTCCTTGGTTATGGTTTTAACTCTTATATTCTGGAAGGTTCTAGCAATCAAAAGAGAAATATTGTAGGGTTGATCATTATTAATCTAATAGTGACTCAAATTTGCATCTAGTCGGTTAAATTCTCATCAATTCATGCATGGATAATATTAAAATGTTGCTCAGTTATACTTTTATTATTAGGATTACATTTTTTATTTCTTTATATTGATGTATTACATCATATTATATTGATATATATTGTTATAATACATCAATATATAATAAATGACTATGGCTAATTATTTTTTTCTATATATGGTTTACATATTATCAATTAGCCTTTCAAAAAAAAGGGGGACATTGCTAACGAATTGCCAATTCGAACTATCGTGCAATACCCAAAATTGACATGGCGGTAGCCTAGACCTAAACATGGGTGATACATGGACTGCTAGAGGTGGACTAACGACATGAAATTGGATTGATGATGAGGATGTAGACGAATATGAACTTGGACCACCTAGGATAGTCAGGGATGATGACATGGTGATGATGCAGATGACAAGGATGTTGACTATGCAGGATGTGATAGCAGAATATCTAGATGATTGAGTATGACAAAGCAGATAAGTTATGATGAGGATGACCACACATGGTCACTTCATGCGAGGCTAGGCAAGGGAGAAACCACTGTAAGGTGGTCATATGTTACTATGTACTTGATTTGTTTTATACCACCATATATAGCCGCCCAAAGCTAATCAATACCATATTTAAAAAGAGCAACATGTAATTTTGAAGGGCCATATAATGATAGTCATTTAGCACTATGAATTTGGATAAAACAAATATCATGAGGTGGCCAAGGAATATATTCACTCATCGTCTAGGATAAATCAATGAGGTGTTGATTTTTAGGTTTATCACTGGAGGAAGTATTGATAAACAAATTATGTAGTTGGCAAATGATTTGTGAACACCTTGTGTGTGGTCGTTTAAAATCCCAAGTAGTGCATGTTTGAAGGAAATAATAAAATGTTGTATAAAGTTAAAATGAAAGGAAATCACCACATGGATATTGTGGTTATAAAGTGAAGAAGGAGAACAAATGATTGGAAAAAGAAAAAATGAAAACAAATGTGTGCATGGAGGAATTGAACACGTTTGAAAACCGAACAAAAGTGAAAATAAGGCTAAGGGTTGGTTCTGTCAAAAAATTTAAATATCATGCAATCCAATGAAGAATGGGTTGGATTTTTTTTGGAATAGGGGAGCGTGAAGAGAATTGGAAGGTCTTAAAGCTACTGCAAACACTGATTTTTCCACCTTGAATGTAGCCAAAGCAGGTTTTGAATAAAATTTTAATTTCACATCTTTCTCATGCATGTATTTTATGATGTTTTATGCATGGATATGGTAGCATCATTAATGTTTTTAATGCATGCTTTTATTCCTCAGAATCTTACACTTAACCAAATTTAGATTGTGTGGATGCATGTATAACTTGGTTTTGTTTTAATATTTTAGAATATTTCATTTTATACAGAATAGGAGAAATTAATTTCTTTGATCATTTTTCGCACTTTGTTTCATATAATTTCAGATTTTTCATTTTTTTCTCTAACCTTAGATTTTGTTGTTATTTATTTTCCGTTTTATTTTCTTTAAGTTTCATCAAGTACTCAAAGCCCTAAAAGGTTATATCGTTTTGCACACAAAAAAAAAAAAATTGGGTTTTTAAGTAATTAGAACATCCAAATAATTTTGTTTCTCAAGACTAACTTGTTAAATTATTTGGATATTTTTAATTAAAGCATTTCTTGAGGTTCCAAAATAGATTCTAGCACTCCACAAGATTTATTATTTTGAAATTTGTTTAATAGAGCAAGATAAAAATTTGTTAACAAATCAAGATTAAATCCATTCTCAAAGCAAAAATAAATTGAATTAAATCACCATTCTAGGATTCACATTTCAAAGTTAGATTTAGTCATTTTATTTCATGCTCAAACAAAGCTTAACAAAAGAAGATAAAATCTACTTAAAACACTTTGAGATAAAATGAATTAAATCACCATTCCAGGATGGTCATAGAGGACCAATAATGTTACATTTTCTTTTTTTCAAATTTCATGAACAATAAAGAGCATAGAAAATCAAAGTAATACCAAACCACAGGCCCCTTGTTAACAATTACTTGCACCTCTAAGGTATTTCAACACATTTTGCATATTAAATTTGGAACTAGAAGATCAATAGCGGGAATGGCATCCTGGATTGGTGGTTATAATAGCCCATTAAACATTCTTGGAGTAGCCAATGAGATTCCTAAAAATATAGAAATATATTTAGCCACGTATAGGCATGATGGAGTGAGATCGGTTGAGGAAAACATTCAAAAATACATAAATACTTTAATTCATTTACAAGTTATGCGTGAAGATGTTACCTGCAGAATTTTTCCATATACATTAGATAAATTTTCTTATGATTGGTATATCAACTTACCTGTAAATTCTATCACTTCTTGGACTCAACTAGAAGTAATATTTCTCAATCATTTTAAAATTGTTGACCTAGTTAAGACATACCATCAGTTTATATCTATCCATAGAGAACCTAATGAATCCTTGATATTATTTAGTGATATGTTCCATAATGTGTATACCAAACTAGTTATAAATTTCATCATTTCATAAGAAGAAGCTATTCAGAGGTACATTGGATCCTTAGACCCATTTACTTCTATGTTTCTAAGGAGAGTTTTTAAAATTACATCTTTATCCCAAGCATTCAACGAGGTAACAACATTGAAACAACAATTTATTTCTCAAGGGGTTAGTGTGGGTCAATTATCATGACTTAGACCTAAACCGCTCTTAATAAAATACCAAAAATGAGTTAGGCTAATGCACAACATTTTCCTATGATGAACTATGTTCCAAGAGATATGTATCCCAACTAGTACCAACCTATCAATATGGAACCCTTGAATCAAATGATGACTAATGTGAGTAATCAACATGATAAAATTGACTATCTAGATGTTACAACTACCTTAGATATCATCCAAAATGAGGTGGAAGTTTCAAATTCAATACCCATCAATGAATATGGTGCTAATCAAGTTAATCAAAATGTGGAGATTGATTCAGTTTTGCAAACATATTAACCTTTAGAAAAGAAGTTAAACCTGAAGAAGGTTATAGCCTGAAGGAAATTTAATCTAAAGAAGAAAGTGAAGATGGCATGAAATATGGAATGGAATCTCATCAAACGTTTCAAAAAGATAATGATTCTACTATTATAGAAAAATAAAGGAAACCACTCACTTTTTTCCCATTTGATGTGCAAGAAATTAAAAGCCTTGTCCCATATAATGATCCTATAATGCCTATGTTACCTCGGGTAGAGAAAACTCCAAAACATGAGTGTTTCAAATTTGATATAGTTGATGATCCAAAGGAAAATTTTTCTTTATGCAAGACAAATTATGTAGTGGTTCAGGAAGATGTATCATCTAACACATCCGTTAACCAACAAGATTTAGGGTTTGAAAAGGATGGGCATATGTTTAATTTTGTGACTAATTTTACTATTTTTGAAAAATATATGATCAATGAAGATGAAGGGATACAAGATGATGATGATGAAGACCATGAGGAAAAAGAGGGAATCACAAGGTTCATCAAGTCTTGGTAAATGGAAATGTGCAAAATGTAGAATCTCAGCCTTTATGTTCAACCATTCGAACTCTAGGTAAAAAATTACATAATTATATGTTGGACTCGAATATTGTTGATAATGAAATATCATTTTAGATGAACCAAGAATTTTAGTTGATTCCTACTCACATCAGTGATAAGGTTGCTATGTTAAAAAAATAGAGACAAATGTTTTCGAGTTACTAGATCGAGTTCACAAACAATTGGTTGTTGAGCCTAGGATACAAAATTATAATGATCCTCATATGTCAGATATCCTAGATGCTTGTAGATTATTGCATGGTTATGAATGGTATGGCAATCAAATTCTCAAAAATAAGGGTAAATTTGGACGAACTAATGTTTAATATTAATGATGATAATAGTATTTGGAACAAGGAATTGACAATGGGAACTCACACAATGCTGAGATAAACTGTGATAAACATCCCACATAGTAAACATAAAGTAATTCAAAACCAGTGATGGGCTCATGAGTTTAATGGATAAAATTTAAAATATGGTAGTGATGGGATTGAATCAAATTGGTGGGGTGAAAGATGAAAAATAAAGGCCTTTGAGGTTTTAGATCTAATGTAGTTATGGTATCATACCTATCAAAATTAGCATACCCATCATTATGGGCATCTTTCAAATTATGTTTATCGTGTTTGGGATCCTGGAAAATTTCATGTATAAAAATCCTAAGTCTTGTTTTGTAAATAGTCTTGTATATAGTATTTTGTTTTCATGTGTTTCTTTTACAGTGTTTAGATATAGTTTTATTTTATTTGCTTGTTTTGCGATCTTTGGTTGCAATCAAGATATAGCTGCCCAAAGCTAATCAATATCAGATTTACAAAGAGCAACATGGAATTTTGAAGGGCCATATAATGATAGCCATTTAGCACTATGAATTTGGATAAAACAAATATCATGAGGTAGCCAAAGAATATATTCACTCATCTCTTGGGAAAAATCAATGTGGTGTTGATTTTTAGGTTTATCACTAGAGGAAGTATTGATAAACAAATTATGCAGTTGGCAAATAATTCGCGAACACCTTGTGTGTGGTCATTTAAAATACCAAGTGGTGCATGTTTGAAGGAAATAATAAAGTGTTGTATAAAGTAAAAATGAAAGAAAATCATCACATAGATATTGTGGTTACAAAGAGAAGAAGGAGAACAAATGATTGGAAAAAGAAAAAATGAAAACAAACGTGTGCAGGGAGGAATTGAACACGTTTGAAAACCAAACAAAAGTGAAAAGAAGGCTAAGGGTTGGTTCTTTAAAAAAAATTAAATATCATGCAATCCAACGAAGAATGGGCTAGAATTTGTTTGGAATAGGGGAGCGTGAAGAGGATCGGAAGGTCTTAAAGCTACTACAAACACTGATTTTTCCACCTTGTATGTAGCCAAAGAAGGTTTTGAATACAATTTTAATTGCACATCTTTCTCATACATGTATTTTATGATTTTTTATGCATGGATATGGTAGCATCATTTAATGTTTTTAATGCATGCCTTTATTCCTTAGACTCTTGCACTTAACCAGATTTAGATTGTGTGGACGCAGGTGTAACCTAGTTTTGTAATAATATTTTAGAATCTTTCATTTTCTATAGAATAGGAGAAATTAATTTCTTTGATCATTTTTTTGCACTTTGTTTCATATTATTTCAAAATTTTCATTTTTTTTCTCTAACCCTAGATTTTGTTGTTATTTATTTTCTGTTTTATTTTCTTTAAGTTTCATCAAGTACTCAAAGACCTAAAATATTTTATTGTTTTGCACAAAAAAACTAATAATAATGGGGGTTTTGAAGTAATTAGAACATCCAAATAATTTTGTTTCTTAAGACTAACATGTTAAATTTCTTGGATTTTTTAAATTAAGGCATTTCTTGAGGTTCCAAAATAGATTCTTGCACTCCACAAATTTTATTATTTTAAATTTTTTTTAATAGAGCAAGATAAAAATTTGTTAACAAAGAAAGATAAAATTCGTTCACAAAGCAAAAATAAATTGAATTAAATCACCATTCTAGGATTCACATTTCAAAGTTAGATTTAGTCTTTTTATTTCATGCTCAAACAAATCTTAACAAAAGAAGATAAAATCTACTTAAAACACTTTGAGATAAAATGAATCAAATCACCATTCCATGATGGTCATAGAGGACCATTACATTTTACTTTTTCAAATTTCATGAACAATAAAGAGCATAGAAAATTAAAGTAACATCAAACCATAGGCCCCTTGTTAACAGTTACTTGCATCTCTAAGTTATTTCAACACATTTTGAATATTAAAGTTGGAACCAGAAGATCAATAGCGAGAATGGCATCCTGGATGGGTGGTTATAATAGCCCATAAAATATTCTTGGAGTAGCCCATGAGATTCCTAAAAATGTAGAAATATATTTACCCATGTATAGGCATGATGGAATGAGATCGGTTGAGGAACACATTCAGGCATACATAAATACTTTAATTCATTTACAAGTTATGCATGAAGATGTTAACTATAGAATGTTTCCATATACATTAGATGAATTTTCTTATGATTGGTATATCAACTTACCTGTAAATTCTATCATTTCTTGGACTCAAATAGAAGTAATATTTCTCAATCATTTTAAAATTGTTGACCCAGTTATGACATACCATCAGTTTATCTCTATCCATAGAGAACCTAATGAATCCTTGATATTATTTAGTGATAGGTTCCATAAGTTGTATACTGAAATAGTTATAACTTTCATAATTTTAGAAGTTATTCATAGGTACATTGGAGCCTTAGACCCATTTACTTCTATGTTTCTAAGGAGATTTTTTAAAATTACATATTTATCCTAAGCATATAGTGAGGAAACAACATTGAAACAACAATTGATTTCTCAAGGGGTTAGTGTGGGACAATTATCATTACTTAGACCTAAAGCACTCATAATAAAATACCAAAAATGATTCAGGCTAATGCACAACCTCTTCCTATGATGAACTGTATTCCAAGAGATATCTATCCCAACTAGTACCAACCTGTCAATTTGGCACCCTTGAATCAAATGATGACTAATGTGAGTAATCAACATGATAAAATTGACTATCTAGATGTTACAACTACCTTAGATATCATCCAAAATGAGGTGAAATTTTCAAAGTCAATACCCATCAATTAACATGGTGCTAATCAAATTAATCAAAATATGGAGATTGATTCAGTTTTGGAAATATATGAACCTTTAGAAAAGAAGTTACACCGTAAGAAGGTTATAGCCTGAAGGAAATTGAATCTAAAGAAGAAAGTGAAGATGGCATGAAAGAAGAAATGGAATCTCATCAAATGTTTCAAAAAGATAATTATTCTACTATTATAGATAAATAAATGGAATCACTCACTTTTTTCCCATTTGATGTGCAAGAAATTGAAAGCCTTGTCTCATATAATGATCCTATAATGCCTATGTTACCTCAGGTAGAGATAACTCTAGAACATGAGTGGTTCAAATTTGATATAGTTGATTATCCAAATGAAAATATTGCTTTATGCGAGACAAATCAGGTAGTGGATCAGGAAGATGTATCATCTATCACATCCCTTAACCAAAAAGATTTAGGGTTTGAAAAGGATGGGCATATGTTTAATTTTATGACTAATTTTATTGTTTTTGAAAAATAGATGATCAATGAAGATGAAGGGCTACAATATGATGATGATGAAGACCATGAGGAAAAAGAGGGAATCACAAAGGCTCATCAAGTCCTGGTAAATGGAAATGTGCAAAAGGTAGAATCTCAACCTTTATGTTCAACCATTCTAACTCTAGGTAAAAGTTTACATAATTGTATGTTGGATTCAGATATTGTTGATAATGAAATGTCATTTGTGATGAACCAAGAATTTTAATTGATTCCTACTCACATCAGTGATAAGGTTGCTATGTTGAACAAAATAGAGACAAATATTTTTGAGTTACTAGATCAAGTTCACAAAAAATTGGTTGTTTATCAAAGAATACAAAATTATAATGATCCTCATATGTTAGATATCCTAGATTCCTGTAGATTACTGCATGGTTATGAATGGTATGACAATCAAATTCTCAAAAATAAGGGCAAGTTTGGATGAACTAATGTTTAATCATAATAATGAGAATAGTATTTGGAGCAAGGAATTGACAATGGGAACTCACACAATGCTAAGAGAAACTGTGATAAACATCCCACATAGTAAACATAAAATAATTCAAAACCAGTTGTGGACTCATGAGTTTAATGGATCAAATTTCAAATATGGTAGTGATGGGATTGAATCAAATTAGTGGGGTGAAAGAGGAAAAATAAAGACCTTTGAGCTTTTAGATCTAATGTAGCTATGGTATCATACCCATCAAAATTAGCAGGCCCATCATTATGGGTATCTCTCAAATTATGGTAATCGTGTTTGGGATCCTGGAAATTTTCATGTATAAAAATCCTAAGTATTATTTTGTAAATAGTCTTGTATATAGTCTTCTATTTTCATGTGTTTCTTTTATAGTGTTTAGATATAGTTTTATTTTATTTGTTTGTTTTACGATCTTTGGTTTCAAATTTTTTTTTGGCTTTGTTTTATTTATGTACTTTGTATTTATGTTAGTTCACATTAGGTTAGGTTTTGGTTATTTTTAGGTCTTATGCTTTTGGGTCGGTTACTCTGATCGAGGTAGTATTTGGTGATAGCTACTAACTCTTGGTTTCTCTTTTGATAGTGTTCCTTTGTCATGTATGATGGATGACCTAGTTTGGAATACATGGAATTGAGGAAAAGGAAGTTGAAATAGTTTAGTGATCATTCTTAGATTTTGGACTAAGATGGTGGATTTTGGAATAGTAAGATATTTCACTAAATCTCCACATATAAATCACTACATTAAAGGACATTATTTGAAATATTGAAGGATAAAGTTATTTTGATTTGCAAATTAAGGTAAAAATTTAACACATTCCATATTTAGCCTTAAATGATCTCTAACCCAGTTGGCATACAAATTTTACAAAGTAATTAAATTCTTAGTAATAATAAAAAAGAAATATGCAAAATCAATATCATGCTTGGGAGATTCAGATAATATCTACCAAGGCTATAAACGCTTGGACGAAAGTAGAGCAAGCTGCAAGGTCTAGAAGAGATCAAGGTCATCTCCATTAGGGATATAGATGTCTGGATAGCAGTGGAGCAATGCAGAGGCATATATTTATAAGTGACATTTCATAGCCTAAATTTGAAACAAATGATGGAATCCATATTGTTTTAGGAATGCCAAAATGAATCACAATTCACACACTAAGCAAAGGCAAATGGTTCATTTTTTTTCATTTGAAGCTATAGACCCCCAAATTCTTTGGATATTGCTAAATAATTATTATTTCACTTATATTTGGTTTTCTTGGTTTCATATTGGGTTCTTCATCTGAAATGCTTAGGAGAATTTCCTAGTAGAGTCACCATTTATTGTGACTATCACACAACACTCCCCAAAGTTGGAAACCCACTTGTAATTTTTTTTGTTATTTACTTTAAGTGATTTAGATGGTTGTTTGGTTTACCAAACAAAATTTTAGGGTTACTTGCAAAGGTCTAATTTTTTATGCCATAGAGAAAATCGATGTCATTTGAAAATATTCTTTGGTTATGGTTTTAAATCTTATATTCTGGAAGGTTCTAGCAATCAAAAGAGAAAGAGTATAGGGTTGATAATTATTAATCCTAATAGTGACTCAAATTTGCATCCAGTAGATTAAATCCTCATCAATTTATGCATGGATAATATTAAAATTTTGCTCAATTATGCTTTCATAGTTATACTTTTATTGTTAGGATTACATTTTATTTTATATTGATGTATTACATTATATTATATTGATATATAATGTTATGATAGATTAATATATAATAAGTGGCTATGGCTATTTTTTTTTCTATTTATGGTTTATAGATTATCAATTAGCCTATCAACAAAAATGGGGATATTGTTGATGGTGGACTGCCAATCTAGACTATGGTGCAGTACCCAAAATCGACATGGCGGTAGCCTATACCTAAATACAAATGACACATGGACTACCAAAGGTGGACCAATGATGAAGACTTAGACCTAAATTCTCATCAATTCATGCATGAATAATATTAAAATGTTGCTCAGTTACACTTTCATAGTTATACTTTTATTATTAGGATTACATTTTTTTCTTAATATTGATGTATTATGTCATATTATATTGATATATAATGTTATAATACATCAATATATAATAAGTGTCTATGGCTAATTTTTTTCTATATATGGTTTACAGATTATCAATTAACCTATCAACAAAAAGGGAGAAATTGCTATTGGTGGACTACCAATCCGGACTATGGTGTAGTATCCAAAACCAACATGGTGGTAGCCTAGACCTAAATACAAATGACATGTGGACTGCCAGAGGTGTATTGATGATGCAGACTTGGACCGATGATAGGGATGTGGATGAATATGGACTTAGACCACCTAGGAAAATCAAGGATGATGATGTGGTGATCACACAAATGATAAGGATGTTGACTATGCAAGATGTAACAAAGAAATATCTAAATGGTCGAGTATGACAAGGCAGATAAGCTATGACAAGGATAACTACACATGACCACTTCACGCAAGGCTAGGCAAGGGAGCGACCACCACATGGTAGTCATATGTTATTGCATTTATGATTCATTTTATACCACCATATCACACACTACATCCTGAATGTGGGATAAATCCAGTATCAACAACCCAAGAGAAGAGATTGTTTCATCATTATTTTTGATGGGATTTGACCATGATAATGGTGGAAAATCATAGTGGAATCCTGGAAAATAAGTGATGGTATACAAGTTGGATGTCATGGAAAATTGATGTAGCAATACACCCGACTCTAACCATGGTGAGATTGAATCCACTGATGGGAGAACATGTGCTTGATTGAACTTGTTGTGCAATGAAGGATGTAGATACAAAGTATTCAGTGAGATATATCAATGATGGTGAGGAATGGTATCAAAACAAAATCTCTTCCCATGTACAATGCTTTATTAAGCAAATTCATAGTGTATGATAGATAGTTTGCATTCGTGTCAACTTCAATGCAACCCAATAGAATATGAGTCATGTCAATTAAGGGAGATGGAGGAAATGTAGAAATATGTTAAACATTGGTAGATTTCCTTATGATGAATCACAATAATGGATAGAGGGTTGAGTGCATTGACCATTCATGGAAGTCCAGATTGAGCAAGCAACAAGACAGGATTGAAATTGCATTGTGCAATGGACGTACTAGCCTACGAAATATTGCATCGATGATAGTGAGGTCGAGTACACAAATTGAGAGTGGGTAGTGGATGAGAATACATCATATCTCTCCATAATGTAAATGAGTAAGGTGTGTCCTTCATGAACAAATGGATGAAAATGGATTCAAAATATACCATTAGAAAAGCATTTACCAAAATGGAATCTTTAGCCACCCAAAGCTAATCAATGTTAGAATTACAAAGAGCAAAGTGGAATTTTGAAGGGCCAGATAATGATAGCCATTTAGCACTATGAATTCAAATAAAACAAATATCATGAGGTGGCTAGTGAA
Source organism: Wollemia nobilis (assembly GCA_028583015.1). Classification (NCBI taxonomy): domain Eukaryota; kingdom Viridiplantae; phylum Streptophyta; class Pinopsida; order Araucariales; family Araucariaceae; genus Wollemia; species Wollemia nobilis. The sequence goes on from JAQPPZ010016949.1 coordinate 1,366,081, forward strand.
TATACGCACTCATCACCTAGTAAAAATAAATGAGGTGTCATATTTTAGGTTTATCACAAGAGGAAGTATTGATAAATGAATGATACAGTTGGCAAATGATTGACAAACACCTTGTGTGTGGTTGTTTAAAATCACAAGAAGCGCATGTTTGGAGGTAGTAATAAAGCGTTGTATAAAGTAAAATTGAAATAAAATCATCACACAGACATTGTGGTTACAAAGCAAATAATGAGAACGGATGATTGGAAAAAGAGAAAATGAAAATGAACAGGTGCATGGAGGAATTGAAAACGTTTGGAAACCAAATAAAGGTGAAAAGCAGGCCAAGGATTGGTTATTTCAAAAAAATTAAATATCCATGCATACCAATGAAGGATGGGTTGGATTTTTTTTAGAATAGGGGAGCGTTAAGAGGATTGGAAGGTCTTCAAGCTATTGCAAACATTGATTTTTCCACCTTGTATGCAACCAAAGAAGGTTTTGAATATAATTTTAATTGCACATCTTTCTCATACATGTATTGAGTTTATTTTTATGATGTTTTATGCATAGATATGGTAGCATCATTTAATTTTTTTAATGCATGCCTTTATTCCTCAGACTCTTGCACTTAACCAAATTTAGATTGTGTGGATGCAGGTCTAACCTGGTTTTGTTTTAATATTCATAATCTTCCATTTTCTGCAAAATAGGAGAAATTAATTTGCAGTAGTTCTCTTAGATATTTTTTTGCACTTCGTTTCATATTATTTATGTTTTTTTTATTTTTTTATCTAACCCTAGCTTTTGTTATTTATTTTCCATTTTATTTTTTTTTAAGTTTCATCAAGTACTCAAAGCCCTAAAATGTTATATTATTTTGCACAACAAAAAAATAAATAACGGGGATTTTGAAGTAATTAGAACATCCAAATAATTTTATTTCTTAATACTAACATGTTAAATTATTTGGACATTTTTAATTAAGGCATTTCTTGAGGTTCCAAAACAGATTATTGCACACCACAAGTTCTATTATTTTGAAATCTTTTTAACAAAGAAAGATAAAAAAATAATTAACAAAGTAGGATAAAAAAATTTCACAAAGCAAGAATAAAATGAATTAAATCAACATTATGGGATTCACATTTCAAAGTTAGATTTAGTTTTTTTATTTCATGCTCAAACAAAGCTTAACAAAAGAATATAAAACCTACTTAAAACACTTTGAGATAAAATGAATTAAATCACCATTCCAGAATGGTCATAAAGGACCATTAATGTTACATTTTCCTTTTTTAAATTTCATGAACAATAAAGAACATATAAAATCAAAGTAACACCAAACTACATGGCCCTTTTTAATAGTTACTTGCACCTCTAAGGTATTTCAGTACATTTTGCATATTTTCACAAGCATTCAAGCACACATTAAGCAAATAAGAACCTTGGAGAAATTCTAAATTTCTTTGCAAGAGAGGGTTTTCTAACAATACCCTGACTATGATGGTGATTTTGCAAGTGGTAAAAATTATCACTCAACACATTTCTTAGAAGAGAATTAGATGAAACATTAGATTTTTTTTAATATATGAATAGGATAAAAATAGATTAAAAAATACTCTAATATGTACTTTTTAAGAATTTTTATTAAAAAACTTATGGAAAAAAATATTATTATAGATGGTATTTTAAGGTTATCTATAAATATCTTGTTCTATGATGCTAAAGTTAGATATTTTAAACAAAAAAAAATTATGTTAAGAGTTATAAAATTCTAAAAGATAAACATGAACTTGATCCCAAAATCACAATAATATCAAAATATTATAATAATGACTTGAAAATATCAACTTAATTTCTCTGAACCGATGAAACTAAAACAATATTTGAAAATAAAGTCATTTTAACTCTAAAATTTAGAGATAAAATAAACCAAAATGTATGTGGATATGATTGTTATCATTATCCATCAATAATACTAAGAAAATATACTTGTCTTGGTGCTATCTAAAATTAAAAAGAAAACTTGAGGGTGAGTGTGTAGTTGAGTTGGTGTGAGGCTACCAGTTGAGGTCTATGATCCATACTGTGGGTCCATTCAACTTTGGTTCAAATTACACTAGCTACCATAAGCCCTTTTGATAATTTTTTAGAGGGCTTCATCTGGCCTAAGCCTCACCATGGCAGAGAGGGCTTGAGAGGGCATGAGCCTCACCGTGGTAGAGAGGGTCTGAGCCTCATCATGGAAGAGAGGTCTTGTGAGGGTTACCTCTATGAGGGATTCCTCCATGAGGGTTTCACTCTCGTTCTAGATTCGACACTTTGAAACCTTTTGAGCGGGATGTCTCTTTTCTCCTATTCTAGATCTAGCTACTAGTCATGCTTAGTTTCTCTTCTATGGTTCATGACCAGCATGTTTTTCTTGTTGGGGGTCTTGCTGGTATGTTCTACTCTCTTATGGTTTTGACATTATCACTCTTATCTAGGATAGAGGGCCGAATGCTGACCCAAACCTATAGGGGTGATACTAGGTCATTATAATGCAGTGGAAAATTATGGTTGTTGACTACTTGGTTGGCTCTCGCTCTGGTTTGTGCGTGTGTTGGGTGGTTGCGTTTCTTGGATTGTTTGCTAGTTTTGGAAACTTGGTTCGATTGTGCAACATTTCTTCTAGGTTTTGTGGTTTCATGTTTTTTTGTCTTTCTAGGGAGAGGAAATGGCCATCTATCGACCCAAACTCATTGGGGTGAGCTTGGTATGGTGTTTGATTATAGAAATATAATGGGGTTCCCTTGTATGACTTTAGCTCTAATGGCTTGGCTGCTCTGGTTGGATGGTGCTTGGATGGTTCTATTACTAGGGTTCTCTACTAGTAGTGGTTTCATGGCTGGTTTGTATTGCTTTCTTCTAGGTTCATTAATTTCTTGTTGTATCTAGCTGTTCTAGGAAGACAGGGCAAAATATCGATCCAAAACACTTGGGCTAAAAGAGGGTTGTTATGCTGTGGTGGTTTTTGGATTTCCACCCCATTTCTTTGGTGGGTTTCCTAGCTTCGATGGTCTGCAGATATCTCTTTCTCTAGTTCTAATAGTGGTGGTGTGTTTGATCCCAGGGTTCTAAGGTTTATATTTTTGGGATCTTACCCTTCTCCCTCTCAGGTGCAATACAAAATTTTACTATCTAATTTTTCTTGTACCTGAGAGTGGTTGCTCTTGAAACTTTTTTGCTTGGCTCCAGCGAGAATTACGGGTTTCATGGAATTTCTTGTGCAAATATCCTAGATGGTTTTTATATTATGAATTTTGTTGGTCAGTATTTCTAGTGTTGTTTTCCTAAACTGGATATTCTCATGAGGGGTTGTTATGTGATTTTTTGGATAGATTTGTTGATTATGATGATAGGATTCCTCTATTATAATTTCATGTTAGACAGAAAATGCTTCTGTTTGGGTAGTTTTTATTTGTAAATTTATTTTTAAGTGGTAGCATTTTCATTATTATGCTATTTTTCTTCATTTTTTTAGATTCAGAGCACACGGTGGTTTGACCATGGGATAATCTCTTGTATTTTCTTGATAAAAATCTATTTTTTATTTGCTAAGAGGTTTTTTCATTGGATTTTCAAGTTTGATTCATGGAATCTAGCTTAGTCTTTCTTGATGTCTTATTGCTAGATCTAAGGTTTGGGGGTGCCTTTCAAAACCCTACTTGTAATAGGTTTGGGGACCCTTTTAAAACCCCTTCTACTATCAATAAAAAATAAAATAAAAATAAAACCTTAGAATTTAAATTATCAAGATTAAACTTCTAAAATTTAAGCTTTACCTTTTTTTCTATGTAATGAAAATTTTAGTATATTAATGTACAAAAATCAATTTGATTACACTAAAAAATCTATCATTATAGTCATGACTATTTTATAGAATTATGTATTCACATATATTAAGGGTTTGATTATAAATTGGATATTGAATATTATAATTATTATTTGTGGTAGATGCACACTAATTTATTGACTATATTTTATTATATTGATGAATGGTTGACTGGTGATTTATTATTAAAAATGAATATGCAAAACATATATGTCATGCATAGCTATAGAAAGGAACATGGTGGCTTGTGATAAGTTCTCCTCCATAGGAATGATTTATCCTCAAATAATAGAGAGAAAATTATAATCATTAACAAAATGTGGAAACTTTCTTGAAACTTCTTCCTTTAGACAACCTTTCCACTTAATTATTTATTTGATCATAACTTGAGAATGTGAAGACCATGTACATGATCCCAAGTTATCTTTTAGGGTATGTATGATTGCATTGATTTTGTTTTTATAATCACGTACATTTAGGACATCTATTTGACTAAATATAAATTCTTTAGGTTATGGGTCTTCATATCCACATAAGGTAGTGTCATTTTGGAAGATGCGTTGTAACTATTATTATAACACCATTATGCTAAAGGTAATAATAAACATAACTATTAGAATACTATGACATGTATATTATAATTTGATTCTACTTTATATCTTGTATGTCTTTTACTATGGAGATAGGTTTTATGGCACAACATCTAGAAATAATTGTAGAATTTATTTTTCTAATAATATTTTTTACTTTATACATAGATACAATTTTTTATATAATAATATTTTTTTATCTTATACCTTATATTTCAAATATTTTTGAATATTTTACAATTATCATTTTAGGTTAGCTTGTTAGATAATGGTAGAGTATTTTTATCTCTAACTTCAATTTCATCTCTTATATCTAATTTTTATCCCACCCACATAATTGTATATTAACTCGTTGCCCATTATATTAATTAACAATGTTGATAATAACTCAATTTTTGAGGTGTATTCATCGACCAACCTTTACTATCTTATCTAAGCCAAATAATTAAAATAAGCACTCTCTAGTTATTCAAAATGTTTATTGAAATCTACAAGAGTTCATGCTCATGTTTATACACCATTTGATATCTTCACATAGATTTTTTTTAGTAAATTTTAGTACACAAATTTGAGTATTTGTATTGAATGATCAATTTTATGCATTATACTATTGATTTATTTATTTAAGTATATTAATAGCTACATTTTAAGAAACTTGGTTAAGATCGATTTTGATAGTTATATTTAGATAAATATTACCAAATTCAAAGGATTGCTTTTAGAAGTAAATACATAGATAATGATTTCAATGAACTTGATACCTAACTTTATTTTCTGAAATTTTCTTGTATGTTGTTCATGCTTGACATCATATCTTATATGAATTGATTTGCATTATTTTATAAAATAACATGTTCAATGTTGTTTTGTCATTTGAAATGTGCTTGTTATAAAGATTCTACCATTTATTGTAACTAAGTGTTGTTTATGCTTAGAATTTTCATAGAGCAAATACGATTTTATAATTGTTTGTAATCATTCATTGACTACCTAGTATCTTTTCATGAATAATTATACACTTGATTTATCCTTATTTTTACTTATTTACACAAAAATTTAAAATTTCAGTCAAATTTAATAAATTTACTATTTGTATTTATTTTTTAATCAATAATATATTTTATAGTTTTATATATAGTTTTAAACTTTAAAAATAACTTTGAATTCATAATTTATAATCTATAACTTCTTGGAAGAGAGCATATGATTAGCATATGGAGGGTATATACATACATACATACATACATACATACATACATACATACATATATACATGCATATATACATGCATACATATATACATAAAAACAGACATACATATGTATGTGTGTGTATCAATCTCCTTTAATATAATACTTGGGGTCAAGAACAAAAGAGATTAGGAGGTAAGGCCCTCACTTCTATGAGGGTTGGTTGTGCCTTTTTAAACTACATAAGAGGGGTAGAGAGAGCACACTTTGAATATGCACTCAACCTTATTTTTTTATATTTATTGAGGGACAATTTTCAATTAATGAGCTCTTTTTTAAGATATCCTTAGAATTAGAAGATCGGTTAAGGATCCCTTTTTAAAATAGAGAGTTTCACTATTTATTTATTTAAGGTTAACCTTTTGAATAAATAGGAAATAAATGTGCTTTAAAACTTATAAGGATTGAGGGCTCTTGAAAACTAGGTTGACATTTCTTTATATATTAGTTGAGGGTTTGAGATTAAGCATTTCTTTCCTCTTTAAAACATATTAATATTGAGGGTTTACTTCAAGTTATAAAACCTTGAATTAGGATTGAGAGTGAATATATATAGGTACCATGAGGGATACCATAGTGGTATGTCATTGGATTTTTATTAAAGAGACCCAAGTTCAAACCCCAATACAAGGGGACTTAGACCCCTCATAAAAACTTGTGTTTTTCACTCAAATTTTTTGTCTTAGTGAGAGATACCATAGTGGTGAGTTCTTGGGTTTTCATTCAAGAGAATAAAGTTCAAACCCAATAAAAGGGGATAGTGTTAGAAATAGATTATATTCTATCATTTGTGTTATGTAAACATATCTTCCAATGTACATACTTAGGACATTAGATTACTTTAGGGTAAAGTTATCTAGTTACTTCATGCAATGTAATAAATGCACAAGTGTCAATGTGTAAGCTGTATATGTGCAATTTTTCCCTTGCACAGCTAGGTAGAGTGTTGACCAAGGAACCTATCTTCCTATATAAGAAAGACCTCATTGTTAGATAGATATGAGAAGGAGGACATAGATAGATAGAGCTGATTATAACATATTTGTAGGTAGTAGTACAGTGTTGTGTGGATCACCATATATTGGTGATGGGTACAATGTAGTTCAGTAGCTTCATTAATGGAGTATTCATTTCCTCCATAGATACGTTGTATTCATTTATGATATTTTTATTTATAGCATTCTTTAGTCATATCACAGATTTACTTTCTCTTATATTATTTTGCATCTTATGATTGCTATCTCCCATTGCTCATTACATAAAAATTTAATAGTGGTATCAGAGCCATGGTAGATCTAGCCTATGTAGATCAATAGGAAAACCACCATTATCATTTAGCCTAAGTTTTTTTATCAACCTGATGCACTGCTAGACCAACCATTATAAAAAAGTCTCTAGAGAGTCTAAGTGTTAAAATTAGGAAAAGTCACAAAGTTAGGACTAAAAGAAATCTTAGTTCTAGAAATACTAATATTACATTTAACTTGAGTCTTCTCATAGAGTTGCAAGAAAAAATCGTGAAGACTAGGACTCAGAAACCAATCCACTAGATTGATAGATCATCTAGTGAAGATTTTTCATGATATCTAGAATTTTTTAACTACAGCCTAAAGTTTATTTTGTTGCAAAAAATTAATTCTCAAATGATTGGAATTCCTCCTAAAATGAGAAGATCAAAACTTTCAGCACCTAAAGAAAAATTTAAGGATATCAGGAGAAGATCTCATTGAAGAACTTCTAGTCTTGGAATATGAAGAAGAAGAAGGACTATGAGAGTCTTGCTTGAATCTAAAAGTAGTAGAATCAGATATCTAGAAGAAGATCTCACCACCAACACTTCCAGGAGTAGAAGGTTGAAGACAAGATCTCAAGGAAGACCATTAGAAGATGTAATATCAAAGACCTTGGAAAGATCTCATCGAGCATCCAATAAAAGGATAGGAGAGCCTTACTATAGAAATTCTCAAAGGATAAATCATTGGAGAAATCCACTACCAAGGAGAAGACCCTGATAGTGAATAACTTGGGACAATTTTTGCCATCCGATAACAAGCCCAAGAGAAGAATTTGGCAAGGAGTATCAAATCTAAGAAGAGGAATTTGGCAAGAAGTACAAAATCTAAGAAGAATAATTTGGAAAGGAGTGTCAAATCCTATAATAAGATCTTGATTGAAGCCAAAATTCAAAAAGAAGACTTGAAGATAGAAGAAGCTTACAAAATCTTGGAGATTTGAAGATTACCTCTCACATCAATAAGACACCACTTAAGAAATAAAGACTTCTCCAAATATCCAAGAGGAGTGTTAGAAATAGATTATATTATGTCATTTGGGTGATGTAAATATATCTTCCAAGGTACATACTTAGGACATTAGATTACTTTAGAGGGAAGTTATCTAGTTACTTCATGCAATGTAATAAATGTACAAGTGTCAATGTGCAAGTTGTATATGTGGAATTTGTCCCTTGCATAGATAGATAGAGTGTTGGCCAAGGAACCTATCCTCATATATAAGAAAGGCCTTATTGTTGGATAGATATGATAATGGGGACATAGATAGATAGATCTACTTATAGCATAGTCGTAGGTAGTAGTACAATATTGTGTGGATCACCATATAATGGTGATGGGTGCAATATAGTTTAGTAGCTTCATTAATGGAGTGTTCATTTCTTTCATAGCTACATTGTATTTATTCATGTTATTTCTTTTAATAACATACTTCATTAATCTCATAGATTTACTTTATTTTTTATTATTCTACATCTTATGATTGCTATCTCTCATTTCTCATTACATTAAAAGCTAAAAGTGGTATCAGATCCATGGTAGATCTAGTTATAGTGGATCAATAGGAAAACCAACATTATCATTTAGTCTAACCTTTTGGACAAATTGATGTGATGTTGGACCAACCATTATCAAAAACTCTCAAAAGAGTCTAGGTGGTAAAATTAGGGAGAGTCAAAAAGTTAGGACTAAAAAGATCTTAGATTCAAAAATACTATTTTACACTTGACTAGAGTCTTTCCATAGAGTTACAAGAAAAACTTGTGAAGACTAGGACTCAACATTCAATCCACTAGATTGACAAATCATCTAGTGAAGATCATTCAGAATATTTGGATTCTGTTAACTATTGCCTAAAGTTTATTTTGTTACAAAAAATTAATTCTCAAAGGAATGAGACTCCTACAACAGAGATCTAGGAGACTCCAAATTCATTGCTTGAATATCGTTATACCTTCATAGTATAGATATTTTTTCCTTGTGCAAGAGAAGAATACTATAGAAGAATTTTTTTGGTGAAGAGTTATGGTGAAGTCAGGATACTGAAGATATCCATTATTGGATTGAAGAACTTCATAGCTAAATAACAGATTATATAAGTCTTGATATAAAAAATCCATAGAACCCCTTAAATAAAAGGCCATAGAAGCCTTGAAGAAGAAGCCATAAAATTCTTGATACTGAAAAGGCCACATAAGCCTTGATACGTAAAATGCCATAGAAGAATTGATACTGAAAAAGCCACATAAGCCTTGATACTGAAAAAGGCCATAGAGGCCTTGATATTCAAAAAGGCCATAGAATCCTTGATACTAAAAAAAACCACAAAATACTTAATCTTGAAGAATAATTTGAAGTGAATATCTGATTTAGAAGTAAATTAAATATTTTTGTACTAATATTTTGTTGTAGGGAAAGAAGATTCAGTGAGTTGAGAAACTTCCTACAGGAAAATTAGGAAGAGTATCTTCTTCAAAATTAATCTAGCACCTAAAGCAAAATCAAAGATATCAAGAGAAGATCTCATTGAAGAAATTCCAGTATTATAAAAAGAAGAAGAATAAAGACTAGGATAGCCCTACTCGAATCCAGAAGCAACATAATCATAGATATAGAAGAAGATCTCACCACCAATACTTCTAGGAGTAGTAGGTTGAAGAGGAGGTCTCAAGTAAGACCAGCAAAATTTGTAAGATCAGAGACCTTGGGAAGGTCTCATCGAGCATCCAAAAAAAGGGTAGGATAGCCTTACTAAAGTAATTATCAAAGGAGAACTCATTGGAGAAATACTACCAAGGAGAAACTCCTGATAGTGAAGGACTTGGAACAACTATCGTCGTCCATTAACAAGCCCAAGAGAAGAAGAATTTGGTAAGGAATGTCAAATCTATGAAAAATAATATGGCAAGGAGTGTCAAATCTATGAAGAAATTTTTTCAAGGAGTGCCAAATTTGAGAAGAAGAATTTGTAAAGGAGTGCTAAATACCAAAAGAAGATCCTACTTGAAGTTAGATTTCAATAGGAAAACTTGATGATAGAAGAAGCTCCCCAAATATTGGAGCTTTGAAGATTACCTCTCACAGTAAGAAGGCACCACTTCAGAGACAAAGACTTGTCTAAATATACAGTAGAAGGAGAACACAAGAGAAGAACAAGTCACCAAATCCGAGGATACCATAGTGGTATGTAATTGGATTCTCATTAAAGAGACCCAATTTCAAACCCCAATACAAGGGGATCAAGATCCCTCATAAAAATTGTGCTTTTAACTCAAATGTTTTCTCCTGTGAGGGATACCATAGTGGTAAGTTCTTGGATTTCATTCAAGAGACCCAAGTTCAAACTAAATAAAATGGGACTGTGTTATAAATAGAGTATATGCCATCATTTGGGTTATGTAAACATATCTTCCAAGGTATATACTTAGGACATTAGATTACTTTAGGGGGAAGTTATCTAGTTACTTCATGTAATGTAATAAATACACAAGTGTCAATGTGCAAGTTGTATATGTGCAAGTTGTCCCTTGCATAGCTAGGTAGAGTGTTGGCCAAGGAACCTATCTTCCTATATAAGAAATACCTCATTGTTAGATAGATATGAGAAGGGGAACATAGATAGATAGAACTACTTAAAGCATATTTGTAGGTAGTAGTAAAATGTTGTGTAGATCACCATATATTGGTGATGTGTAAAATGTAGTTCAGTAACTGTATTAATGGATTATTCATTTCCTACATAGCTACATTGTATTCATTTATGATATTTCTAATTATAGCATTCTTCAGTCATCTTACAGATTTAATTTATTTTATATTATTTTTCATCTTTTGATTGCTATCTCCCATTTCTCATTACATAAAAAGCTAATAGTGGTATCAGAGCCATGTGAAGATCAATATGAAAACCACCATTATCATTTAGCCTAAGTTTTTTGCCAACCATATGTACTGCTAAACCAACCACTATCAAAAACTCTCTAGAGAGTTTAGGTGGTAGAATTAAGGAGATTCACAAAGTTAGGACTAAGATAAATATTAGTTACATAAATACTAATGGTGATGGGTACAATATAGTTTAGTAGCTTCATTAATGGAATATTCATTTCTTTCATAGCTACATTGTATTCATTCATATTATTTTTATTTATAGCATACTTCATTCATCTCATAGATTTACTTTATTTTGTATTAATTTGTATCTTATGATTGTTATCTCCCATTTTTCATTACATCAAAATCTAATAGTGGTATCAAATACATGGTAGATCTAGTTATAGTAGATCAATAGAAAAACTAACATTATCATTAAATCTGAGCTTTTGAACAACCTGATGTGTTTTTGGACCAGCCACTGTGAAAAAATCTCAGAATATTCTAGGTGGTAAAATTAGGGAGAGTCACAAAGTTAGGACTAAAAGAAATCTCAACTCCAAAAATGCTAAGATTACACTTGACTAGAGTCTTTCCATAGAGTTACAAGAAAAACATGTGAAGACTAGGAATCAACATTCAATCCACTAGATTGACAAATCATCTAGTGAAGATCATTCAAAATATTTGGATTCTGTTAACTATCGCCTAAAGTTTCTTTTGTTACAAAAAAATAATTCTTAGAGGAATGAGACTCCTACAATAGAGAGCTATGAGACTCCAACTTCATTGCTTGAAGATTGTTGTGTTGAGTGTTAATTTATCATATTACAAATAATAACACGTAACTTAGAGTCTCGAACAAAATACTCTTTCTTGCAAAGAAATAATTTATTTTATTTTCCTTCCTTTTATTATTTCTCCAAGTTTCTTTGTGAAACAGCTTTTACGTATATAAAAATGAATTTCAATTTAATACATACAACTGATATATCCCAGAATAACTCAAATCTTGCAGATAGCTGTTAACAAGGGGCCTTTGTTGATTCTCAATGAACTTTATAATCTTGACTTGTTTGATTAATCAAAAATAAACAAAACTCCTTTGATGTTCTAATATTCATAATTTATTCTAAGGTTAACCTGTTCGTTTTATCTCTATTCAATAGTTCTGTTATTTCAATGTTAGTCTCTGACATGAAATTAAGCATATCAAGGAATAAAACAGAAACGTTATTTTTGTGTCAGCTGGAAAATAATGAAGGATATTAAAATGGTTAATGATCTCCTCCCTGCAAAATCCCAAGTTAAGAGATGAAGTCCCCAAAACAACCAAACCGATCAGATCTGTACTAACACACAATCTAATCATATCAGATGCAAGACTCTAAGGAAAAGAATATAACTACATCATTCTACCATTCACCTATCGTAACCCATCCCATGGCGTAAACGAAATAGATACAAGATAAAATGATGCAACGAAAATCCTGACAGAATTTGCATTTGGCCTCTTCTGTTTCATAGCCGCGATAACGCGACATGTCGCGAAATCGTGACATGTCACGATATCGCGACATGTTCTTGGTCCGTACGCCCACAGTAGCTCATTGTAGCGATATCGCTACCGACTTTGCTTTGCCTTCTTTTCAAAAAGTGGTAGCGATATCGCTACCACTTTGGTTTCGAGCCTTCCTTTCAAAAAGTGGTAGCGATATCGCTACCACTTTGGTTCCGAGCCTTCCTTTCAAAAAGTGGTAGCGATATCGCTACCACTTTGGTTCCGAGCCTTCCTTTCAAAAAGTGGTAGCGATATCGCTACCACTTTGGTTCCGAGCCTTCCTTCGATGAAGTGGTAGCGATATCGCTACCACTTTCCTTCGAGCCTCCGCTTCACGAAGTGGTAGCGATTCGCTACAACTTTTCCTTCGAGCCTCCGCTTCATGAAGTGGTAGCGATTCGCTACCACTTTTCCTTTTAGCCTCCACTTCATGAAGTGGTAGCGATTCTCTACCACTTTTCTTTCGAGCCTCCGCTTCACGAAGTGGTAGCGATTCGCTACCACTTTTCTTTCGGCAACTTGTAGCGAGATCGCTACCATTCTCAACTTTCCGTACGCTTCCAAAAAATGTGTCGCAATTTTGCAACATCTCTTTTCTTTTCCGTCGACACGTCGTGATTTTGCGACATCCTTTTTGTCCTACCACCGACACGTCGCGATTTCGCGACATCCTTTCTGTCCTGCTGCCGACACGTCGCGATTTCGTGACATCCTTTCTGTCCTGCCGCCGACACATCACGATTTTGTGACATCCTTTCTGTCCTGCTACCGACACATCATGATTTTGTGACATCCTTTCTGTCCTACTACTGACACATCATGATTTCATGACAGATTTCAATTTTTTGCAGCGATGGAGAGACAGGTCGCGATTTCACGACATGTCGTGATATCGCGACATGTCACGATTTCGCGACCCTTTCAACACTTAGGCATTTATCTTCTTTTCTTCATTTTTAGCATCCGGGTCTTTGAGATCTTCCTTAAAACCTGCAAAAACAAAGGTGGGTCCCCACTTCTGGGGTGTGTTGTGGATGAACCACAACAAATGGCGACTCTGTTGTCAAATGCTCTTGAGCATTTTAGTAAGAACCCAACCTAACACAAATCACAAATTTGAAAACATGGGTTAGCCCATAATCAATATAACTAATGCCAAAAATCAGAAGTACATGAATTATCAGAATCATCAAGTACTAGCTCGGTGTGTGCAATGAATTCCTTTCCTTATCATTTGAATTTGATCCACATTCCATCATCGGTTTTGCATGAAATGCATATGCAAAATTGTGAATGATTTGTGTATCCTATCGAATATGCCATGAGAAAATGCATAGTCACTCTTGTAGTATTATGTGCAAACATTCAAGACTGCCAAACCCTCTTAGGATCCACTAGTGAATGGTTCATTATATCCCAAAGTTGGTTATGAGTCCCTACTATCTTGAACCCATGTGCAAGTGGATGTGAAATCAGAACTTTGGGGAATCAGACTCCCAACCAACCGAGATGAGAGTTTAACCCTATCCTTACTATTCTGATTTAGAATTCTTTACCTCACTTTGAGCAAAATAACTAAACCAACCATGGAAGAAATGGTCATGCTAGTCTAACCCTCTTAGACAATCAGTGGTCTTGTTTTTTTAGGCAAGACATGATGCCATGCATGGGCCTATCTAACCCCATAATCCAAAACTTATCTTCATTTCTTTGGACCTTGGGGATGACTACCCATCCCTTGCAGAGGACAAGTAGTACGATCCTTACAATCCAATATAAGGATGAGATGGGAAAAATTTATTTATTTTACTTCTTGGACCTTGGGGATGACTACCCATCCTGGTTAGGGACAAATAGTATGATCCTTACAATCCAAGATTTTAAATGTAAGTGGAAAATATTAATCTTGTTACTTAGACCTTGGGGATGACTACCCATCCTTTGCAGAGGACAAATAGTATGATCCTTACAATCTAAGACTTAATACGAAATGAAACATAAGAGCTTTGGGGAATCAGATTCTCAACCAACCGAGATGAGAATTTATGCCCTATCCTTACTACTCCATGTGGGTCCAATCAAAGCTTTGGGGAATTAGATTCTCAACCAACCGAGATGAGAATTTATGCCCTATCCTTACTACTCCATTTTAGGCTTTAAGCTCTATGGAAGTGGTCAAAACCACTATTTTTAGGATCATGTTGCATAATAGGATAGACATGAAAACCATTTTCGCCCAACCTTTTCCTCCAAGTTAGGTTTTGATCATTTTGCTCAAGATCCCTTTTAATGTATGAAACGTGCTTGGTCCTAGATACTTCAAGACTCGGTTTCCAACCTTAGGATTTACTTAGATTTATGTTATAACATAACCCTAAGAGGATTCAACATACTCAAATGAATTGCACCTAAGATGCATATGCCACTACGGTGAAATGTATGAAAAGTGAGATGAACATGAATGCATTATTTCTTGAATTGCAAATGAGATGATTTGTCATGCAAAACTGACTTTTTCATGCATCACAAGCTTCAAATGATCTAAATTAACTGTTTGTATTACATGTGGAGCTTTTACAACATGATTCCAATGTTTCATATTCTCCCAATATTAGGCATGTGTTCAACATCAAGTTTTTATTCCCTTTTTTATTTATTTATAAGGCAATGAAAAGGAAATCAAAGGAACACCACCGCCTAAATGTCCAACCTGCACACAAACGCAAAAACCCAACATTAATACAAGAAAAACCTGAAACAAAAATGAATACATACTAACATATCAAATCTGCACATCAAAAAACTAAATTACAGCATTGACACAAAACTAGATATCTCCTGAAACACACACTTAAGTATCAAATCTGCACACAAAGAAATAGATCACAACATTAATACAAAGCTTAGACATGTCAAAACAAAAAAAATAATACACACCTAAACATGAAAAATGAAAGCAAGAAATTACAGTGTTATTACATATAATACAAAGCCCAACTACCTCATGCTTGAAAGTAATGCTTCAAGTGCAACCCATTGATAGGTAGTGCCAAATCCTTTCCATCCAAGGTTTTTAGTCTAAAACTATTTTCCCCTAGGATCTCTGAAATCTGGTAGGGACCTAACCAAAGGTAATCAAATTTATCATGTTCCCCCTTCTTCTCATGTCTTTTGTCCCATAACAGCACTAAATCTGAAATTTTAAATGCCTTGGCCTTAGACCTTTTGTCAAACCATATTTTTACAATGTCTTGGTGTTTACTAAAATGAAGCATAGCTTCATCCCTTTTTTCATCCAAGCGCATTAATTGCGTTAGTCTAGACTCAAGTTTATCATTAGTTCCAAAATAATCTTTCATGAAGTGCAGCGTTTGTAATCTGAGATTTGCAGGAAAAAGGGGATCTTGTCCATAAACTAGATGGTAAGGAGATGTCCCTATTGCTTCTTTGACTCTGATTCTATCAGCCCAAAGGGCCAACTTAAGCTTATTGTGCCAGTCCCGCGGATTCCTTTCCAACAATTTTTTTATGACAGTCAACAAATTCTTATTGGATGACTTGGCCAATCCGTTACCTTACGGGTAATAATTGGAGGAGAACTTTAAACTCACGTTGTTATCAAATGACCAATTAGCAAACTCTAGAGAGGAAAAGGCCGAACCATTATCACTTACGATGGAGTTAGGCATCCCGAATCTAGTGACAATGTTATCTTCTAAAAATTTAATGACCACCTCTGTAGTAGCATTCTTTGTGGGGATAGCTTCGATCCATCTCGTGCAATAATCCGTAGTCGTCAGAATATATTTGTGAGCATCGGATGAATTGGGGCTGATAATCCCAATAAAATCTAGGCCCCATTGCGTGAAAGGTCTGGACTCGATTACGGACTGTAAAGGCATGGAAGCGTTTCTATCTCTATTGGCTGCAGTTTGACATATGTGACATGACCTCACATGAGAATGGGAATCCTTGAATAGTTGAGGCCAATAATAACCGGCTCTGAGGATTTGATGGGCTATGGCATTAGCAGATCCATGCCCTGTCCCATGTTTACCATGAAACTCTTCAAGTATTTGCACTGCCTCCTCTTGATCAACGCAACGAAGGTAAATACCTTCATGGTTCTTTCTGTATAATGTGCCAGATCTAACTAGAAAATTAGCAGACTTCAAATGCAAAGCTCTACATTGAGTAGCATTCAAAAATGATGGACACCTACCATTTAGTAGATAGTACACCAC
Source organism: Wollemia nobilis (assembly GCA_028583015.1). Taxonomy (NCBI): domain Eukaryota; kingdom Viridiplantae; phylum Streptophyta; class Pinopsida; order Araucariales; family Araucariaceae; genus Wollemia; species Wollemia nobilis. The sequence goes on from JAQPPZ010016949.1 coordinate 1,382,747, forward strand.
ATCTGCATACCACTCCTCCTTGGTTACATCAGTGACTTCATAATGTTGACAAGGAATTGCGAGATCCTGCTCTGCGATTGCCTTAGCTAACCCTTGCCCCCGCACTATCTTCATCGATTGAATCTCCAGATCAAATTCCTGCAAAGTTGAAACCCACTTACCACGCTTCTCACCTAATTCATTCTGAACAAACATGGCTTTGACAGCAGGATCTGGGACGATAGCAAAGACCCTATTATGGACTATGTAGTGCCTGAAATTTTTTACAGTCTTAACCAGCGCATACATTTGCTTGTCTAGGGTAGAATATCTTAGTTTCGCATCTTTGAGAGGACTACTCAGGAAAGCAATGGGATTTTCAATGTTGCCTTCACTCTTCTGAGTTAAAACACTTGCAAAGGAGTGATCTAAAGCAAATGTGTAGATATAGAAAGGCTTCGTATAATCGGGACTCACCAAAACCGGGGCTTTAGAAATAGCATCCTTGATATTATCAAAAGCCTCTATCCTTTCATATGTCCAAATGATCTGGACCTCTTTCTTTAGCATGTCGTTCAAAGGTCTTGCTATCTCTGCAAAATTTACGATAAATTTTCTGACAAAATTGATCTTTCCGAAAAATGATCTCAACCCCTTCTTACTATTGGGACGAGGAATTTGCTATATGGATTCTATTCTCTCAGGGTCAATGGAAATTCCATCCTTAGATATTATATGCCCCAACAGTTTTCCTTATATTACCCCGAAGATGCACTTCTTTGGGTTGAGAGATATACCATGTTCCCTGCATCTTTGAAAGACTTTCTTAAGATCCCTGACATGGTTTTCCCTGTTCTTAGAAAATATAGGAATGTCATCGACGTAAACAATGATGCACTTACCAATAAGCCCTTTAAAAGCAAAATCCATAGCTCGCTGGAAAGTGGCACCTGCGTTCAATAGTCCGAAGGGCATTCTCCTGTATGCAAAGGTGCCCCATTTTGTCGTAAAAGCAGTCTTCATCCTATCACTAGGATGGATAAGGACCTGATTATATCTCGAATAACCATCCAGGAATGACATCATCTCCGACCCGTTTACCTTTTGGAGTATTTCATCGATGGTGGGTAACGGGTAGTTGTCCTTTTGGGATGCCTTATTGAGATTTCTGAAATCAATGCACAACCTTATTTCTCCACTCTTTTTCCTCACAGGGACTAGGTTAGCAACCCACATGGAATGCCTAACGGGAAAGATGATCTTAGCTTCTAACAGTCACTTCACCTCTTTCTCTATCAAGGGTTCTAATAATGGATTAACTCGCCTTTGTCTTTGCCTGAAGGGCTTGGACTCTGGCTTCAGTGGAATCGTGTGCATTATGACATTTTGATCATAGGTTTTCAACTCCTTATAACTCCAAGCAATGCAATCTATGTATTCTTTTAATGCATTTGCTATGGAATCCTTCTCCTGCTTGGTACATGCTTTTGCTATGAATACCTCCCCGAGGATTTTTTGCACTTCCAATGTTAACCAAATCATAGGCCTCTCCAGGAGATGGAACCCTTTTACCTTTTCTTGGTTTGCATCCGATATCAAAGATTTTTTCTAATGAAGCTATCTCATCAGGCATCCTGTTGTTTTTTACAAGATTTTTATCTTTCGAAACTACCTCCTCTACGTCCCTTTCTTCTTCATCTATGTACTACTTTTCAAATATACCAGAATTAGTGACAAAATGAAATATGTTCCTATCACTATCAAATACTTGGAAGTTCGTAACATTATCTAGTATCGAGGGACAAGGGACCAACTCTATAGAGAACTTCTTGCATTTCTTATGGTCCACTGGCTTCAACATACTTGCTGCTACAGCTAGGGAGTCTGCCAGATGATTGCCCTTTCTCGAGATCAGAGAAATGTTAAAGGCGTCAAACTCATCTATTAAATCTCTGACCCTAGTTTGGTAAAGCCTGAGCCGCCTGTCCTTGCATATGTATTGTCCCCTCACTTGTTTCACCACCAGTTCCGAATCACCAAGGAATTTGATATATTTAATTTTCTTCCGAATGGCCAGCTGTAGTCCAAGAATAAAAGCCTCATATTCTGCCATATTGTTGGTGGTAGGGAACTGTAGTCTGTATGCAGCGAATATAGGCTCCTGGTCCGAACATGACAATTCAACACCGGCTCCTGCTCCTTGTCTGGACCTGGATCCATCAAATCTTAAGGTCCAAATGTCTTGATGTTCTTCAGTAAAGTTGCGCCCAATCCTTTTGTCATGGGTATTTTTGAGTGCTTCTATGTCCAAACAGTATGCTCCCAAATCAGCTTCAATGTACTGGATCTCGTTCGGCTTGTTGTAATCTATGATCATCTCTTTGAGTCGGGGTTCACTGTCAATTTGAATTTGATTGGCCACTCCCCTCCAAGGCAGCCACATGTGTGAAGAGTCTGTCACAATGTAACCATTTAGGTTCTTACTCCAATCTCTTCCCAATACCATGCCATATTTGATAGGAATATCGAGCACCAATATGTCTATGCGTTGTTGGACTCTGGGTTCTGAATTGACTTGAATATGCACATCACCCAGCTCTCTCCTACTGCCTCCATGGTTGACCTGTCCAACTGCACCACCCTGCTCCTAGAAGGCTTTGGTGTAAGTCCCAATCTTTTACAGATTTCTAAGGGCATGATAGTAGCCGAGGCCCCTGAGTCTATTAAACAATTGTGCAATTTTTTACTTGCAATTCTAATGGTTACCAAAAAGGGAGGTATATCTCATTTTTCTTTTTGTACAACCACTTGGGACTCAGCACTTTTAGCTTCATGAACTTGTGCAGATGGATTTAATCCTTTTGGTGAACTCACTTCTTGGCCTAATAATCGGGCCATGTCATACATTGATACATTGGCCCTATTCTTCTTCATATCTTCCACCAAATCGTAAGTGAGCTTTTCTGGATTTGGCAAGTTTTGCATCATCTTAGACTTTTTGACCTTCAATGGAGGAGGGGGATTGACATCTCCTTTAGGGTCAGGAGGGAGTAATTGATTATTCGGAGGAGCAGAGGAAGTTTTGGGCTCTTTAGAACTCCTAGTGTAATATTTGTGATTTGCTTTCCCAAAACGTTTATTTGTATGAACTTCCAAAGCTTCTTCATCTTCGCTTCCAAAAAATTCTACATCCTCCTCTTCTTCACTTTCATGGGAATGTATGACCTCTGTTAGCATAGACTCCGGTTTCACGTGGCCACAGTGCGGGCAATCATTATCACAAGAACCTGCATCTCCACATTCTTTCGAAATGTCTACCTGGTTGGCAACGGGATTGGGTACCCGCCCGTTGTTAGGCTGCATGTTATACATTCCTTTTCCTCTATGATTGTGAGGTCGGTTATGGCCCATGGCCTGATCAACTTTTTTATTGACATTCCCCACTGTTACCAACACCTTGGCCACTGTTTCTTTCATATTTTATATGGCTACTTCGGACCCTTGTGGTTGAGGCACTGCAATTGTAGGTCCAGCTGTGTTGGCTGCATTAGCCACCTCTGGACTGGGTACAATGGCTTGGGTTTGGGCAGGTGGATTCCATCCTGGATTCCCATTTTGAATGGCTTGAGTTTGGGCAGGTGGATTCCATCCTGGATTCCCATTTTTAATGGCTTGAGTTTGGGCAGGTGGATTCCATCCTGGATTCACACTTTGAGCAGGTGGATTCCATCTTGGATTCACACTTTGAATGGGAGTGATTGTTGGATAAGTTGCTGAGCTTGGCGTGTTAATTGGAGCAAACCCCGACATGGTCAACAGATTATTGCCCATACCGAACCCATGCAAACCCATCGAGTTATTTTGAATCAAACTCGTGTTTGAACAAGTGACATTCGGATAACCCGACAATGGCGTAACTTGGGTGGGTGTTTGGAAGTTGTTCAACATCGAAGCTTGTGGTGCTACTACCTGGTTCATCATGGCAAATTGGCTGTATGGGCCATATTGTCCCATCCCAGTCAATTGAGACAATCCTGCGCCTGGCAGGTTCATCTACTATTCGAGAGTCATTGTTTCTGCATAAGCCAAAGGAAGGATTGTAACCTGAGGGTTCCTTCTAGTCAACAAAGATGTTAAATGATCTAAGGCTCTGAAGTATAGCTGCAAGGCAATTGTAGGGTCTATCGCAAAGTGACGAGTCACATTCGTATATAGCTTTTGAAATCTCTGATTTAACGCTCGAATGGGTTCATTGGTTTGTCTTTTGCAAGATACGAAGAAATTGTATGTCATGGAGGGATCTACTATCTGTCTTAATTGACCTATGAATGCAGTTTCTAGCTGGGCCCATGAAGTTATGGACCCTGCTGGAAAATTTTGATACCATTCGTTAGCAATGTGGTCTAGACTAGCAGGGAAAACTTGACAGGCAACATCCTCGTGAGTAACCCCCTACCTAAACATGTAATATTTATAGATCTGGACATGATCTTCTGCTGTTGTTGGACCATCATGAATGAATTTGGGTAATCCCCTTTCAGTTTTTCTAGGCAAGTCGTGGACTGCCCCGGGAATATCTAAAGGGGAACTCTGAGCACCATACCAAAGGGCAGGTGGCTGTTGTTGTTGTTGTTGTTGGGCCATGTTATTCAAAGGTGTCAATCCTATGGGAACAATTGGAACTCTTGGAACTGTGGAGACAGATACAACTAGTGTTACTATCCCACCTGAACTTAAGGGTTCAGGCCCACTAGAGGTACTTGAGTCCAAAGAAATCCCTAACTCAAGTATACTGGGTGGTATTTCGACTTCTAAGGTTTTGTTTTTCGGCCTCCTAGCAGTGGGAGAAAGACTTTGGAAGATAGTTTCCCCTGTGGTTTTAGACCTAGTAGCAATGTACTCAGGTTGGCCCAGCTTGGAAACTCTAGGACTCTAAAAGATTTCTCAACTCTACTGCCAGATAAAATGTCTGGTGTTACACCTGCAAGCACAATAGGTGGAAACAAAACTACCCATGTTAATTATTAGAACAAATCAAAATTGCAAAGCAATACAGAAGGCCCTCCTTCTAGCGCCAAAATGTTGAGTGTTAATTTATCATATTACAAATAATAACACGCAACTTAGAGTCTCGAACAAAAGACTCTTTCTTGCAAAGAAATAATTTATTTTATTTTCCTTCCTTTTATTATTTCTCCAAGTTTATTTGTGAAACACCTTTTACGTATATAAAAATGAATTTCAATTTAATACATACAACTGATATATCCCAGAATAACTCAAATCCTGCAGATAGCTGTTAACAAGGGGCATTTGTTGATTCTCAATGAACTTTATAATCTTGACTTGTTTGATTAATCAAAAATAAACAAAACTCCTTTGATGTTCTAATATTCACAATTTATTCTAAGTTTAACCTGTTCGTTTTATCTCTATTCAATAGTTCTGTTATTTCAATGTTAGTATCTGACATGAAATTAAGCATATCAAGGAATAAAACAGAAACTGTTATTTTTGTGTCAGCTGGAAAATAATGAAGGATATTAAAATGGTTAACGATCTCCTCCCTGCAAAATCCCAAGTTAAGAGATGAAGTCCCCAAAACAACCCAACCGATCAGATCTGTACTAACACACAATCTAATCAGATTAGATGCAAGACTCTAAGGAAAAGAATATAACTGCATCATTCTACCATTCACCTATCGTAACCCATCCCATGGCGTAAACGAAATAGATACAAGACAAAATGATGCAATGGAAAGATTGACAGTAAAACAATAGTTTTGGCTTCGATCTCCTTTTGATTTTACACATAAAAGTCGTGTTACCAAAGAAAAATCCTTTATTTCAATGAATAATGCTTTTTGTTACAGTCTCCAGCCCCTGTATCCATCTACATTTCTACTATTTAACCTTTCTATCGCGCGTTCTTGGCTGCTCCATGACGCTTCGTTTCAACTCCCGGGACCCTTCACTTCAATTCCCGCCTTTTGGTATTCTAACCTTTGCATGCAATCGTAACGCTCGATCTACGGCCAGTAACTGTTGTTATGAAACGTTACTCTGGTTCTGTCATTTCCGCCATGTGTCCTGCATCTCCTGCACCTTTTGTAATGCTTTCCCACATAAATCCTGATAGAATTTGCATTTGGCCTCTTTTGTTTCTAGCCGTGATAACGCGACATGTCGTGAAATCATGACATGTCGTGATATCGTGACATGTTCTTGGTCCGTACGCTCGTAGTAGCTTGTTGTAGCGATATCGCTACCGACTTTGATTTGCCTTCTTTTCAAAAAGTGGTAGCGATATCGCTACCACTTTGGTTCCGAGCCTTCCTTTCAAAAAGTGGTAGCGATATCGCTACCACTTTGGTTTCGAGCCTTCATTTCAAAAAGTGGTAGTGATATCACTACCACTTTGGTTTCGAGCCTTCCTTCGATGAAGTGGTAGCGATATCGCTACCACTTTGGTCTCGAGCCTCCGCTTCACGAAGTGGTAGCGATTCGCTACCACTTTTCCTTCGAGCCTCTGCTTCACGAAGTGGTAGCGATTCGCTACCACTTTTCCTTCGAGCCTTCGCTTCACGAAGTGGTAGTGATTCGCTACCACTTTTCTTTCGAGCCTCCGCTTCACGAAGTGGTAGCGATTCGCTACCACTTTTCTTTCGGCAACTTGTAGCGAGATCGCTACCATTCTCAACTTTTCGTATGCTTCCAAAAAACGCGTCGCGATTTTGCAACACCTCTTTTCTTTGTCATCGACACGTCGTGATTTTGTGACATCCTTTCTGTCCTACCGTCGACACATCATGATTTCGTGACATCCTTTGTCTTGCTGCCGACACGTCATGATTTTGCGACATCCTTTCTATCCTGCCGTCGACACGTCATGATTTTGCGACATCCTTTCTGTCCTACTGCCGACATGTCACGATTTCATGATAGATTTCAATTTTTTGCAGCGATGGAGAGACAGGTCGCGATATCGCGACATGTCGTGATTTCGCGACCCTTTCAACACTTAGGCATTTTTCTTCTTTTCTTCATTTTAGCATCCGAGTCTTTGAGATCTTCCCTAAAACCTGTAAAAACAAAGGTGGGTCCCCACTTCTGGGGTGTGTTGTGGATGAACCACAACACGTTGTACCTTCATAGCGTAGATATATGTTCCTTGTGCAAGAGAAGAATACTATAGAAGAATTTTTCTGGTGAAGAGTTGTAGTGAAGTCAAGATATTGAAGATCTCCATTGTTGGATTGAAGAACTTCACAACTAAATAACAGACTATATAAGTCTTGATATAAAAAAATCCATAGAACCCTTAAAGAAAATGCCATAGAAGCCTTGAAGAAGAAGCCACATAAGTCTTGATACTAAAAAGGCCACATAAGCCTTGATACTTAAAAGGCCATAGAAGTCTTGATACTGAAAATGCCACATAAGCCTTGATATTGAAAAATCTCACAGAGGCCTTGATATTAAAAAAGGCCATAGAATCCTTGATACTAAAAGAGGCCACAAAAGCCTTAATCCTGAAGAATATTTTGAAGTGAATATCTAATTTAGAATTAAATTAAATATTTTAGTACTAATATTTTGTTGCAAGGAAAGAATATTCGTTGAGTTGAGAAACTTCCTACAAGAAATTTAGGAAGAGTATATTCTTCAAAATTAATTTAGTGCCTGAAGCAAAATCAAAGAGATCAAGATAAGATCTCATTGAAGAACTTACAATATTAGAAAAAGAAGAAGAATAAGGACTAGGAGAGTCCTAATCGAATTCAAAAGCAATAGAATCATAGATCTAGAAGAAGATATCACCACCAACACTTCCAAGAATAGAAGGTCCAAGAGAAGGTCTCGAGGAAAACCAGTAGAAGTTGCAAGATCAAAGATCTTGGGAATGTCTCATCGAGCATACAAAAAAGGCTAGGATAGCCTTACTAAAATAAATTATCAAAGGAGAAGTCATTGGAGAAATACTACCAAGGAGAAGCCCCTGATAGTGAAGGACTTGGAACAATTATTGCCATCCAATAAAAAGCCCAAGAGAAGAAGAATTTTGTAAGGAGTGTGAAATCTGTGAAGAAGAATTTGGTAAGGAGTACCAAATCCTAAAATAAGATCCTTCTTGAAGTTAGAATTCAACAAGAAGACTTGATGACAGAAGAAGCTCACCAAATCTTGGATATTTGCATATTACCTCTCATAGCAAGAAGGCACCGCTTCAGAGACAAATACTTGTCTAAATATACAGCAGAAGGAGAACACAAGAGAAGAAAAATTCACCAAATCCTAGGATACCATAGTGGTATGTCATTGGATTCTCATTAAAGAGACCCAAGTCCAAACCTCAATTCAAGGGGACCATGATACCTCATAAAACTTGTGCTTTTAACTCAATTTTTTTGTCCTGTGAGGGATACCATAGTGGTAAGTTCTTGGGTATTCATTCAAGAGACCCAAGTTTAAACTAAATAAAATGGGACTGTGTTAGAAATAGAGTATATTCCATCATTTAGGTTTTGTAAATGTATCTTTCAAGGTACATACATAGGATATTAGATTACTTTAGGAGGAATTTATCTAGTTATTTCATGCAATTAAATAATTGCACAACTTTCAATGTGCAAGCTGTATATGTGCAAGTTGTCCCTTGCATAGCTAGGTAGAGTGTTGGCCAAGGAACCTATCTTCCTATATAATAAAGACCTCATTGTTAGATAGATATGAGAAGGGGGACATAGATAGATAGAACTGGTTATAGCATATTTGTAGGTAGTAGTATAGTTTTGTGTAGATCACTATATATTGGTGATGGGTACAATGTAGTTCAATAGCTTCATTAATGGAGTATTCATTTCCTTCATAGCTACATTGTATTCATTTATGATATTTCTATTTATAGCATTCTTCAGTCATATTATAGATTTAATTTCTTTTATATTATTTTGCATCTTGTGATTGCTATCTCTCATTTCTCGTTACATAAAAAGCTAATAGTGGTATAAGAGATATGGTAGATCTATCTTGTGTAGATCAATAGGAAAACCACCATTATCATTTAGCCTAATTTTTTTGCCAACCTGATGCACTACTAGACCAACCACTATCAAAAACTCTCTAGAGAGTTTAGGTGGTAGAATTAGGGACAGTCACAAAGTTAGGACTAAAATAAATCTTAGTTGCAGAAATACTAATGGTGATGGGTGCAATATAGTTTAGTAGCTTCATTCATGGAGTGTTCATTTCTTCCGTAGCTACATTGTATTCATTCATGTTATTTCTATTTATAGCATACTTGATTCATCTCGTAGATTTACTTTCTTTTATATTATTTTGCATATTACAATTTCTATCTCCCATTGCTCGTTACATCAAAAGCTAACTATGGTATCAGATCCATGGTATATTTAGTTATAGTAGATCAATAGAAAAACCAACATTATCATTTAGCCTAAGTTTTTGGACAACTTGATATGTTGTTGGGCCAGCCACTATCAAAAAATCTATGAAGAGTCTAGGTCATAAAATTAGGGAGAGTCATAAAGTTAGGACTAAAAAACATTGTAGCTCCAAAAATACTAAGATTACACTTGACTAGAGTCTTTCCACAGAGTTACAAGAAAAACTTGTGAAGACTAGGACTCAGCATTCAATCCACTAGATTGACAAATCATATAGTGAAGATCATTCAGAATATTTGGATTCTGTTAACTATAGCCTAAAGTTTATTTTGTTACAAAAAATTAATTCTCAAAGGAATGGCACTCCTACAATAGAAATCTAGGAGACTCCAACTTCATTACCTGAAGGTCGGCATACCTTCATAGTGCAAATATTTTTTCCTTGTGCAAGAGAAGAATACTACAGAAGAATTTTTTTGGTGAAGAGTTGTGGTGAAGTCAAGATATTGAAGATCTCCATTGTTGTATTGAATAACTTCACAGCTAAATAACAGACTATATAAGTCTTGATATAAATAAATCCATAGAACCCTTAAATAAAATGCCATAGAAGCCTTGAAGAAGAAGCCATAGAATTCTTGATACTGAAAAGGCCACATAAGCCTTGATACTTAAAAGGCCATAGAAGTCTTGATACTAAAAATACCATAGAAGCCTTGATACTGAAAAAGGCCATAGAGGTCTTAATATTGAAAAAGGTCATAGAAGCCTTGATACTAAAAAGGCTACAGAAGCCTTGATCCTAAAGAATAATTCGAAGTGAATATTTGATTCAAAAGTAAATTAAAGATTTTCATACTAATATTTTGTTGTAATGAAAGAAGATTCAGCGAGTTGAGAAACTTCCTACAAGAAATCTAGGAAGAGTATCTTCCTCAAAATTAATTTAGCACCTGAAGCAAAATCAAAGATATCAAGATAAGATCTCATTGAAGAACTTCGAGTCTTAGAAAAATAAGAAGAATAAGGACTAGGAGAGTCCTACTCGAATATAAAAGCAATAGAATCATAGATCTAGAAGAATATATCACCACCAACACTTCCAAGAATCGAAGGTTGAAGAGAAGGTCTCGAGGAAGACCAGAAGAAGTTGTAAGATCAAATACCTTGGTAAGGTCTCATCGAGCATCCAAAAAAATGCTAGGATAGACTTACTAAATAAATTACCAAAGGAGAACTCATTGGAGAAATCCACTACCAAGGAGAATCCCCTGATAGTGAAGGACTTGGAACAACTATTTCCATCCAATAACAAGCCCAAGAGAAGAAGAATTTGGTAAGGAATATCAAATATGTGAAGAATAATTTGGCAAGTAGTACCAAATATTGGAGATTTGAAAATTACCTCTCATAGTAAGAAGGCACCACTTCAGAGACAAAGACTTGTCTAAATCTACAGTAGAAGAAGAACACAAGAGAAGAAAAAGTCACAAAATCCTAGGATACCATAGTGGCATGTCATTGGATTCTCATTAAAGAGACCTAAGTTCAAATTCTGATACAAGGGGACCAGGATCCCTCATAAAACTTGTTCTTTAACTCAAATTTTTTGTCCTGTGAGGGATACCATAGTGGTAAGTTCTTGGGTTTTCATTCAAGAGACCCAAGTTCAAACTGAATAAAATGGGACTGTGTTAGAAATAGAATGTATTCCATAATTTGGGTTATGTAAACATCTCTTCCAAGGTACATACTTAGGACATTAGATTAATTTAAGGGGAATTTATCTAGTTACTTCATGCAATTTAATAAATGCACAAGTTTCAATGTGCAAGTTGTATATGTGCAAGTTGTCCCTTGCATAGCTAGGTAGAGTGTTGGCCAAGGAACCTATCTTCCTATATAAGAAAGACCTCATTGTTAGATAGATATGAGAAGGGGGACATAGATAGATAGAACTGGTTATAGCATATTTGTAGGTAGTACTACAGTGTTGTGTAGATCACCATATATTGGTGATGGCTACAATGTAGTTAAATATCTTCATTAATGGAGTATTCATTTCCTCCATGGCTACATTGTATTCATTTATGATATTTCTATTTATAGCATTCTTCAGTCATCTCACAGATTTAATTTCTTTTATAGTATTTTACATCTTTTGATTGCTATCTCCCATTTCTCATTACATAAAAAGCTAATAGTGGTATCAGAGCCATGGTAGATCTAGTGTTTATAGATCAATATGAAAACCACCATTATCGCTACTAGACCAGCCACTATCAAAAACTCTCTAAATATTTTAGGTGGTAGAATTAGGGAGAGTCACAAAGTTAGGACTAAAATAAATCTTAGTTGCATAAATACTAAGATTACATTTTATTGGAGTTTTTTCATAGAGTCGTAAGAAAAACTTGTGAATACTAGGACTCAACAAGCAATTCACTAGATTGATAGATCATCTAGTGAAGATCATTCATGATATATAGAATTTTCTATCTATAATCCAATGTTTCTTTTATTGCAAAAATTAATTCTCATATGATTGGAATTCCTCCTACAACAAGAAAATCAAAATTAATTTAGCACCTAAAGAAAAATCGAAGGAGATAAGGAGATCTCATTGAATAACTTCCATTATTGGAAGATGAAGAAGAAGGACTAGAAGAGTCCTGCTCAAATCCAAAATCAGAGATATAGAAGAATATCTCACCACCAACAGTTCCAGGAATAGAAGGTTGAAGAAAATGTCTCAAGGAGTACCAACATAAGTTGTAATATCAAAGACCTTGGAAAGGTCTCATCGAGCATCTAGTAAAAGGCTAGAAGAGCCTTACTAAAGAAATTCTAAAAGGATAACTCATTGGAGAAATCCACTACCAAGGAGAAACCCCTGATAGTGAATAACTTGGGACAATTTTTGCCATTCGACAACAAGCCCAAGAGAAGAAAATTTTGGTAAGTAGTGCCAAATATGAGAAGAAGAATTTGGCAAGGAGAGCAAAATATGAGAAGAATAATTTGGCAAGAAGTGCCAAATCCTAGAAGAAGATTTTTCTTGAAGCCAGAATTTGACAAGAAGACTTGAAGACAAAAGAAGCTTACCAAATCTTGGATATTTGAAGATTACCTTTCACAACAAGAAGGCACCACTTTAGAGATAAAGACTTCTCCAAATCTATAGTAGGAGTGTTAGAAATAGATTATATTTTATCATTTGGGTGATGTAAATGTATCTTCAAAGGTGCATATATAGGACATTAGATTATTTTAGGGGGAAGTTATCTAGTTACTTCATGCAATGTAATAAATGCACAAGTGTCAATGTGCAAGCTATATATGTGCAAGTTGTCCCTTGCATAGCTAGATAGAGTTTTTGCCAAGGAACCTATCTTCCTGTATAAGAAATACCTCATTGTTGGATAGATATGATAAGGGAGACATAGATAGACATATATGATTATAGCATAGTCGTAGGTAGTAGTATAGTGTTGTGTGGATCACCATATAATGGTGATGGGTATAATGTAGTTCAGTAGCTTCATTAATGGAGTGTTCATTTCCTCCATAGCTACATTGTATTCATTTATGTTATTTCTATTTATAGCATACTTTAGTCATCTTGTAGATTTACTTTATTTTATATTATTTTGCATCTTGTGATTGCTATCTTCCATTGCTCATTACATCAAAATCTAACAAGTGGTATCAAAGCCATGATAGATCTAGTTATATTAGATCAATAAGAAAACCAATATTATCATTTAGTATGAGATTTTGGACAACCTAATATGTTGCTAGACCAACCACCATCAAAAAATCTCAAAAGAGTCTAGGTGGTAAAATTAGGGAGAGTCACAAAGTTAGGACTAAAAGAAATTTCAGCTCCAAAAATACTAAGATTACACTTGACTAGAGTCTTTCCACAGAGTTATAAAAAAAACTCATGAAGACTAGGACTCAACATTCAATCCACTAGATTAAAAAATCATCTAGTGAAGATCATTCAAAATATTTGGATTCTATTAACTATTGCCTAAAGTTTCTTTTGTTTCAAAAAATTAATTCTTAGAGGAATGGGACTCCTCCTACAAAATAAAGGTAGGAGACTCCAAATTTGTTACTCAAAGGTCGGCATACCTTCATAGTGCAGATATAAGTTCCTTGTGCAAGAGAAGAATACTACAAAATAAGACTTTTGATAAAGAGTTGTGGTGAAGTCAGGATACTAAAGATCTCCATTGTTGGATTGATGAACATCGTAGTTAAATAATAGAATATATAAGCCTTGATATAAAAAAGCCATAGAAGCCTTGAAGAAAATGCCATAGAAACCTTGAAGAAGAAGCCACAAAAGTCTTGATACTAAAAATGCCACATAAGCCTTGATACTTCAAAGGGTATAGAAGTCTTGATACTGAAAATGCCAAAAAATCCTTCATACTGAAAAGGCCATAGAGGCCTTGATATTGATAAGGTCATAGAAGCCTTGATACTAAAAATGCCACAAAAGCCTTGATCCTAAAGAATAATTTGAAGGGGATATATGATTCAGAAGTAAATTACATATTTTAGTACTAATAGTTTGTTATAGAGAAAGAAGATTCAGTGAGTTGAGAAACTTCCTACAATAAAGTTAGGAAGAGTATCTTCTTCAAAATCAATTTAGCACCTCAAGAAAAATAGAAGAGATCAAGAGAAGATCTCATTGAAGAACTTTTAGTCTTAGAAGAAGAAGAAGAAGGACTAGGAGAGTCCTACTCGAATCCAGAAGCAACATAATCAAGGATCGAGAAGAAGATCTCACCACCAACACTTCTAGGAGCATAAGGTTGAAAGAAGATCTCAAGGAAGACCAGTATAAGTTGTAAGATCAAAGACCTTGGGAAGGTCTCATCGAGTGTCCAAAAAAGGCTAGGATAGCCTTACTAAAAACATTATCAAAGGATAACTCATTGGAGAAATCCACTATCAAGGAGATGCCTCTGATAGTGATGGACTTGGGATAATTATCACTATCCAATATCAATCCCCCCACTACTACACAAATACACTCTTCCTTGGAAATTTTTGAAATGGAAATTCATCCTCATATAACTCAACTTTGCTCTTGGAGGAGCAGGTAATTGAAGAATCCATTTTACCTTTGCTCTTGGAGGAGGTGGCACTTGAGGAAGCCATTTTACCTTCTACAACTTTAGAAATTCTCAAGCTCTACAAACTCTCCTAGCATTCACTCGACTCAATCCTCTAGCTCTCTACACTTATCAAAATTGTTCATTGTGCTCATTGTGAATATTGAAGTGTTTTTAAACCACCTTTCACACTAAGGGAAATTAAGTCCATACCAATTATCTTTGTGCTTCTTACACACTCAAATGACCACCTCACCTTCCATAATTATCTGACCTATTATGGATCTTTGCCCTCTTATTCAGTTTATGTGATTGGTCATTGGATTGAGAACCTGTTTAAACATGGGCCGTTGGAAAAATCACATTGTCTTAAATCATGTGCCTAGATAGATCCAAGAAAATACTTGTACTTTGTCCAATGTTCTTGTAACTCTTCTGATTAGTCTTTATGTGAGTTAGTAGATCTTCATTAAATCACACATATTTATATCATCAAGATTTTCTTGGTTAGAGGGACCACAAAATATTTTTCATTGATGAGGCACCACTCCGCATGGGTTTTCTTTGTATCAGCTAAAAATCCTCAACCATTGATCTATCATTAGTTGAATTCCTTCAGTCGTTCATTCATCATCAACCAAACATCCTCAACCATATATTTTTCATTATCTGAACTTCCTGGGCCTTCAATATCCTTTTTTTCTTCTTGGTCAATTTACTTCTAACCTTGTATTTTCCAATCTATCAGATGATTTCTAGTTGTTGATAGACATTAGACCGAAGCTTTCTATTCGTATCTCAATTTGGTCAAAAAATAGTTAGCTAGAATTATCATATTTCATAGAACGGGAGCATGGGGGGAATGTATATTAATATACTTTGACCTTAGAAATTGTACTTCAACCTTTGGAAAACTCATTAAATTTTGACCTTAGGAAAACTCATGCGACTAGGACATGAAACGATAAGAACAAGGGAATAATGCGTTAAGTTTTTTGCATATTTTCTTTGATTTGAATATTTTGACCTTAGCTTAAGGTTCTGGAAGAAAATAATGCAAGTATGATAGAGGGGTGTGAGACATGTATGAACCCTTTAGAACTTGTTTGAATTTGTATTTTTGACCTTATTACAAGGAGAAGGTAAGGCTAGTCTTACGATAGACCTTAGGATATTAATATTATTATCTCAAAGTCGAACCTAGGAGAGGGAAATTTTTTTTGTAACAAGGTGTTATTAAAAAAATCACATGCCTTGGTTAGCTTCCCTTTTGACCAGTCCTTGTCATTGACTTTGCTTCAACCGATTCACTTTACGTCATTCATCAAGGTTATTATGCTAGTAATCTGGTTTCAGTCGAAGGTCCTAAGTTGCATGTCACTTTTTTGACCAACCACGTTGATCCTACTTTTGACCAAAATATTTCGAGCCTTTGATTCCTTTTTTGATTGAAATTCTCTGCCATAGATCTTCATTCATCCAAATCATTTCTGGTTGTATCTGAAGCATTGTTGGTTGTACTTATTACTTTTCAAGGAAGATGAGTTTGACCTTAAGGAATGGTATGTTTTTTACTTAGAAAAATATGAATGGAGGGGGAGAATGTGCATGGACCCTCAGAATATTTTCAAACATGAAGGTTATTCAACTTTATTCCAATGGTTTTATTTATGAAGAGGTGGATTAGGTGGACATAACTCAGGCTTATATCTTTAAAAATATCAAAATAGTCTAAACCTAGGATAGTGGAAGAACGTGCATGGACCCTCGTAGAATACTCAATTAAAATTTTTATTTTGAGGGGTATAAATTAGACTCATGGGGAAATTCAAATGTTTTTAGGCTTAGGTTTAAACACTTCTAGGGAACATGACATCAGTGGAAAAAGAAAGGGGGGCTAAAATTTTGATGTTGATCAAACACTTGAGACATTAAAAATAATTACATATCTTGTATGATGGCATTCAGACGTCAAATTTGACTAGAATGTTTGACCTTGTTTCAGTCAAACTATCTTCAGTTTTTCATATTCCATCGGTTGAGTTGCTCTGGACCATTTTTCTATCTTCAACCAATCAATTTTGGGCCATCCATTTTACTTTGATCGAATTGTTCTAGACTATTGATCTAGTTTCGATCGATCACCTTCGATCATTTAATATCATTGGCCCTACTTTCAATTGAATATTTTGATCTTTCAATTTTTTGTGGTGATCCATGGATTTTCTTTCAGCCAAAATATTTCAAGGCCTTAGACTTAGGGAAAGAAACAATAAAAACCCTTTAAACCAATGGAAAAACACATGAATATTTAGGCATAACTTACGAGGATGTATGGTGGATAGAGGTGAAAAATAATGTGCAAATGACCTAAGGTTTTTTGACCTATGAAATGGGAGGAAAATTCCATAGGGAGAACCTTAATCTCCTAAAACCTTGATATTTTTTATAATTGATTATTTTGAAGGATTTAAAAGAATACAAATGCAAAATGGAAAGACTTAAGGTAAAAGGCTTGTGATGACAATAGAATGATTGGGGAAGTGTGAATCAAATGATTTATGGTTAGGCCGTGGTTTATGATTTGGACTTTAGGAATTTTTATGGGAAAAATTGATGGTGAAGCAAAAGTATTTTATGGAATGAAGGAAGACCTAGAGAAATGATGAAAATTATAACAACCAGAAACTCTCAAGCATTAACCTTAGGGATTAAGAAATTTTTCTTTGATAACTATCTTCTTTGACCTTTTAACAATAAACACCTAAACTCTAGGACTTTACAAGACCTTCTAATTTTTAGCATTAGGGGTATTATTCAAGTTGTATTTTAAGATACAACAAGGTAGTTATTCAGTTGTCTTCTATGAGGACATCATAAAATATCTATATCATACTATAGCGGCTAAAAACTGCCTCAAAAAAATACCCTCTTAAGGTCTAAGAGGGCGGTTTAAAATCATCCTCTTAGGGCTACGAGGGTGATTTAAAAATGTCCTCTTAGGGCTAAGAGGGAGGTTAAAAAATATAAACCGTCCTCTTAAAGAGAGTAGCTAAAAAATATACGACCATATTATTTTTTCTTACTTCCATGATACAACCATATCATTATACCTAAAAATCAAGGATTATTTCATCAAGTGTATGTCAATGTACTTAATGACCTATCTCCATTGACTAAAAATCAAGAATACCTTCATAAAATGTTGTTTGCTACTTTATTGTCATCTAATTCAACAACATTTATCATTATGCTCTCTACGGTATCTATCTTACATCTAATGTAGTACTTTTTTTTAAAATTCAAGACCTCATCTTGTAATTATAAATTATTACTTAGAAAATGGTTTGTAGGTACGTGGAGTTGCCAAAAAATTTCTACCATCACTTCTACATGGTTTACGGTTTAAGATCAAATAACCTCATATTTATTGTGTTTCAACCATAAATTTGTATGGTATTACATATGACTTTTATTGCAGATAATTTAGTTTTAATTTTTAACTAATAATCGGATCCCCTCTTGATTTCTAGCCTTGTTTTGAATGTGGTGGGGTATGTTTTAACCATTATTTTTAAATAACATAGTTCCTCTTCAAAGCTTTCTACTTATTATATCATCAAGAAAGAATTGGATAAAACTCAAATCATATCAGTATATTTACCTCAAACTTTTTAAGGGTTACTAAAATTTTTTTATTGATTTTTTAATTAGTTCTTGAAAGTTATTTTAACATAAATTATTGGCAACCAAAAAATATATAGTATTTTTGTAAAACAAGAGGTAAGTTGTCATAATTATGTATGGAAAATAAATGGTAGTAAGAGCTCTGGGGACCGGTTTAAACTTGTTCCTATTCCACACCATAAATTAAGTAACAAGATAAGATATTGTACATAATGATATCAATAAAAATAAACTTAAAAACTATATATATATATATATATATATATATATATATATATATATATATATATATATATATAACAAAATAATGATCTGCAACGATTGCCTACTCATCTTAGCTGCTGCAATCTTTACCCTTCTACATTATGTAGAATATAAAAGCATCCAACTATAATTATAGCCTGTAACTCTTGATAACATCTTAAATCACTACATAGACCTACTATAAGCAATGCCCTTAGTTTGTGATATGACATCCAACTTTCATGTGACATGATATCCCACCCTTAGTTTACTCATTTTACTTACAACAAACTAGACAACCAACTCAATACCCCTTTCCTTTCCATTTTTAACCAAAACTTCCTAAAAATCAATGAAAATAGAGGTATTTGGTCCAACCTCAGTCTGTATTGCAAAAATTTAATGTAAAAGACTAACATGGCCACACAACCGAATTAAAGCTAATGCCACATATATGTGGGAATAAAATTACATACTGTATTAACAAAATTTCAAAGACTATATTAACCAGAATTTGCTTTTGTTATATAATTCCAAAGCATCTATTTATAAAAAAATTCAACAACAAAGAAAAAAGTCACAATGCAGACGAAAGAATTTTGGTGTAAATAATAAAATTCTCAGCATAATTCTTCCCAAAAATTGACCTCAAACCAAAAATACTAGCTGACTTCAAAAATATAAATGTAATTTAATAAACCAACCATAATAATAAAAGTTATAGGAGAGCAAACTTTACCTTCACAAAGACTCTAATCATGGCCAAAAATGATGGCTCTCCACAAATCGACCTCAAACCAAAAATACTAGCTGACTCCGAAAATATAAATGTAATTTAATAAACTAAAAGTTGTAGGAGAGCAAACTTTACCTTCACAAAGACTCTAATCATGGCCAAAAATGATGGCTCTCCACACAACCATAATGATGGATGATAATGGTTTGGACGATATTCCTAAAAAGTGCTCGCTTTGGAATCGTGTATTCGTATCTCAGCCAAGGCAAAGCTCTTATGGAAAATATCAATGAGACCAACTGTAATGTTATAATTATATACTCGGCCCCGTTTTGTTTTTTTTAACCCTATTTTCCTTTCATTTCAGTTTTGAGGGTGGTAGCGGATCAAGCGTCTACTGTTCATATGCACTGACTGAAAGCCCCGTGTGATAGAAAATCAATTGTGCTATGACATCAATCTTTTGGTTTCCGCCACTTTCAACGAAGTTATTAACATGTTGATGAAATATTCTGTCATTTTACTGGTCATTGGACCTTCTAAGTCATTCTTAAATAGATCGGACCTTTAACGTGCACCTTCTTCGATACATTGCAGATAAGTGCTTATTAAACACCTTAATTTCCTTAAGGTCGATAATCCACTCACACCATTCTGAATGATTGTGAACGATTCTTTCTCTAGTAATTGAGAACCCTAATGATGAGGAGTTGTGAACGATTCTTTCTCTAGTAATTGAAAAGGAAACAAACAAAATATAAAACAAAAGATAATCTATACAAGAGAGCTTTGGGTCAAGTTATGAATAAAGACAAGGCTAAGGTTTTCTTTTTTCAATGGTGATAATTGGGTGCAAACCTGTATCCTTAAAGGTTTGGTCCTCTTTAAATACCTTGGGCTTTCAATAGTAGAGAGACATTTTGGAAAGGAATCTGGAAGGACTCTTACATATAATATTTTATTTAAGTTTTCTTTAGTGTTTAAAATGTAATTTATTTTTTTTAGTGAGATTTTTAAGTTTTTATAGACACCTTCACCTTTTATATTGTGTATTTATTCTTGAGTTATTTTTTCTTATTTAAGTAATGTATTGATTATATTTGTTTCTAGAAAGTATTGTAAAATCTAAAATAGTAATAAAGCAAATTTGAATCTCCATTACTTGATTGTTTATCTTTGATAATTTATTTTCTATGATAATTCTAAGGGAAAATGTTATTTGGAAGTAGTTGGAAGAAGCTTTGCATGTTACCAATAGGATTTTTAAGGGTTTGCTTGTCAAAACCCTAGGTGGACTTCGATCTTGAGGACCTCATTAGGAGATGGATGCCTTTACTACTACATGGAGTTTTTTAGTTTAAAATGATTTGGCAGCTTTTCTACTATACTGGAGAGAGAGGATGGCTTGATTGGTTACGTCTAAGAAAAATATTGTGTAGAAAACCATGGCATACATTAATGAACCATACATATTTTTATGTCCTTTGTAAAATTTCAAAGAGGGTTCAAGTTCAACACTTTTCATCATCTTACCTCCAAGTACTTGTTTCATCACATCAAAATATTTTTTCCCTCTATTTTTCAAAATTTAGAATTTAAAAGATGGAATATTCTATTGAATATTCCACAAAGAGGAAAAACATGGCACAAGTGACACACATGATTTTTGAGAGGGGTCATGGAATGGTTTGACATGTCAAAGAGTTCGGTGTCCTCCACGACTATGTTTAAGAGCTTCCTTAAGGAGAATGCCTTACTATTAGTTATGTGCATTTGTGCATAGGGTATTATGGCTTAGAGTAGAAGGCATTAGGTCTTGGGACATAGGAGGTTCAAGTTTTAAAACCCATGCCCATTTTTTTAAAACCTCGATGATGTCAACACTATGCTTGATAACATCACATCATGTGAAATGATACTTGATTTGAAGATCAATGATGTGGAAGGTGATATGGAAGGCAATGACATCACACCAACTGATGTGATGCATGATGATATCACTCTTGGATATGTGATATATGACATGGTAGATGATGACATCACATCTGGTGACATAGCTCATGATAAGATTATAATTTATGACATGGCATCTAATAACATCACACCTAGTGACATGGCAAATGATGTGTCATGTGATGAAATTACACCTACTGACATGGTGGATTATGACATCATACTCGATAACAACGATCTTAAACTTGATGAAGTGGTATTTGATGGAATGAAATTTTATGTCATGGTAGTTTATGATATAACAAGTATTAACATGGCATGTGAGAATATATTAGTAGTCAACGTGGCAATGACCAATGTGGTAGATAGTATAAGGTGGACATAAAATTTTAGGTATAAAAATGAGTTCAACTAATCATATTTTTTCAACTCAATGAGTCACATATTCCAAAATTTATAAAATCAATAACAAACATGGTGAATTACAAATTCTAGAAGGCATATAGAAGTGACACATTAAACACTATGGTTCACTAGTACCCTATCTAATGGCTTGCATAGTTAGCATCCTAGTGGTACCCCTACATAGAACAATAACACTTGGTGGTGAATAATTTATTATTCCTATATCAAGTCCATATACAATTGGCACCCCCTCAAACACTCAATAAATGACATGTGGCACTCTCCCATTCACTATAGTTACATATTTTTTAATTTTAAAAGGAATTAGACGTATTTTGTATGATGTTAGAGCCAAATTTATAAGGCCATAACTTTTGCATATGAAATAATTTTGAGCCTTTTTCAAATGATATGAGTTTTTGATCTCTCTGCATTGGTAGTATTATTTTTATTCATAACATTTATAGGAGGTTGCTTTTGATAGGAAAGTTATAGATCTGCATGCACCCTTATTGAATGGTCTAAATTATTCCATTTCAAAAATCAATATTAAGGTTTTTCTATGGAGTAAGGGATTGCTCAAATATGTGGATGATATATCTTTAGCAACTGATCCTAATGAGATAAAACAAAAGGAGGATTTTGGTGTAATTGATCTTCAAGTTGACGAGTAGCCTATTTTATTTTATAATAAAAAAGGATAGACAAAAAAGGAGTGTTGATATTGCTCTCTTCTATGATCAAGATGGGGACAACCATGATTATGAGATCTCTCAAACACATGTAGTTATTCATTCAACATATTGGACATCCATTTATTTTTATGAGTGGATTGTAGATTCAAGGACAACTCAACACATGACTAAGCATTATCATATCTTGCATGACTATAGCATATAACAATTTAGAGAGTGTGTTATCATTGGAATTGATTCATCTATATGGATGGTTGGAAGTGATGAAGGTAAAAACTAGATTTTCTTTATTTTATGACCTTCTTCATGTCCCTAGTGTATACCCCAATATTTTATCTATTTATAACATCAACCATACAAATAATAAGGTAGATTTTTGGTTGGATCAATGGATGATCAATGCTATTGATGATTATTTCAAGACAAGTGCCTCAATATATTATGATGCGTTAGATCATATGTACAAGCTTGGTTATCATATGATTTCTTCTTCCTCCTCTAGGAAGAAATATTTTGTGGTTGTAGTATCATAGGTAAATGATGTTAGTCAATGATGGAACACTTGACTTGGGCATCTTAGTTATGAATATGTTATGAACCTCTCTTATCATTACAATAAAGTATTCATCAATATGTAAAAATATTTAACATACAACCATAAATAAATTGCACAATAAATTCCACACAATAAAATAGACATTGATAATATCTTTGAGGTATGACAATACCATGCAATACTCCTTATTAGAAGTAATCCACTCCATAAGATATCCAGCTCCACGAGCCAATACTTATACAAGAATACTTCATACATATATGATTCTATGACATACCAATTTCAAATTTGATATGTAGTCTTCCTCACTCAATAATTAATTTATGGTTCTTACCATTATACAATACAATATTAAATAATTAAGTACCTATATTTGAAGAAACACATGCTTATATTGAGAGGGAGGGTGAACAATATAAGATAAGACTTTTCCTTTTAAACCGGTAACTACAATAATATGAATGCAATAATAAATCAATGCACAATTTTCATACACATAAAAGACAAGTATTTACGTGGAAACACCCTTTCAGGATAAAACCATGGTAAAATATTGCTTTTATTTTCTTCAACAAAATTAATGGGAACTAACCCATAGGAGATACCAATCCCCTTATACAAGTTTGTGGACACCAATCCATATGAAACATCAATATTATACAAGTTCGTGGGCACAAACCCACAAGAGACACCAATATTCTTATACAAGTTCATGGGCACCAACCCACATGAGACACCAATCCCCTAGTACAAGTTCATGGGCACAAACCCACAAGAGACACCAATCCCCTAGTATAAGTCCGTGTGCACCAACCCATGATAGTGACCAATATCCTTAAGGAGCCAACCTCAGTTGTGAAAGTACCAACCTTCTACTCATAAATATGGTCCAAAACTTTGCTCAAGTATGCTAAAAATCTTATCAATAATACCATCAAATTTTGCTCATAAATCTGATCCAAAACAGTACTCAAGCCTGCTCAAAATCTGATCAATAACTCTGCTTAGGTCTGATCCATAATATTATGAAGTCACTGCTTCTTGTTCTTGCTAGCTATATCTTCAATAGTGCAATTATTTTGATGTGTGTGCTAGTAATATCTTCAATATTTGCATAGAAAGCTCTACCACCTTCTATATTCCATATTTATAAATAATCCACTTCACTTTGAAATTGAGGTGATTTCAAAGATCTTTATAAATAGTTCCTCCTTTAAATACTTCTAAGGTAATTAAATTAACTTATACCTTTCACTAAAGTTGACTCACATACCTTTTATCATTGCACACATTCTGTTTATGCTCCAACACTTCAATTATTAAAGCTAGTACAAAAGTTGAGCAAAACTTTAGCAGGTTGCCAAAGGAATTTGAACCTCTAACCTTCAACATCGTAGCACCCTAATTCTGACTTGTGATCGACTGGGCTAACCTAAAGGTTGAGACTAAAGATCAAAATAATATATTCATACCTTTTGTTGCCTATTGTTTCTGATGCAGTGCATGGTTTAGATAACTCTACTATCGGCTCGACTTGGTCCTTTCACACCGCCATCATTGGGAATATTATTATGCTTGCATATTGCTTTTTGCATTCTATCTTAGTCAATTTAGCTCTAATTCGGTAAATACTTTAATTTGACCAAGATTTTTTTCCTTGAGAGGTTTCTTTGATTGTAGGATTCTCTTCCTATAAGACCCTTATCATAATCCACATGAGGTTTTATAGGTCATATTAGCTTTTCATTCCTGTGCTTGCTCTTACAACCACTCTTATACCACTTAAAAGTATCTATAGCTCTATCATAGATATTTTCCTTCACGTCATTGTTGCCTTTGTGTAATTCCTACTATACAAGCTCTTTCAATCGTTGGTTCCAAGTACAACGAAAACTCCCCTCACCTCTACATTTTAAAATTTAAACTTGGTCTGCTTCGTTGGTGCCTCCAAAAACCTTTGTTTGTCTAACAATCATATGCTTTGTATTGGTTGAAAAGCAATTTTGCTCCTCGACGATGAATTTGGTCATATGCAAGTCAAATACAAATATCACCTATGCTCTTCCTGTAAGTTGTATTCTTCTGCTTTGCTATTTTACCACTCAGAGGATCCAACTAATTTCATTCACTCCTTGAACATCTTACAACACAACACATGATACTGCCAACACCTCCAAACTTTCCTCCACCCTCAAACATTTGCCAACACCCCCAA
Organism: Wollemia nobilis; assembly: GCA_028583015.1. Lineage (NCBI taxonomy): Eukaryota > Viridiplantae > Streptophyta > Pinopsida > Araucariales > Araucariaceae > Wollemia > Wollemia nobilis. Next base: position 1,407,760 of record JAQPPZ010016949.1, read on the forward strand.
AACCAATCAAATCGCTCCATGATTTATTCTGTTGCACCACAACTTCTTCGCTCATCGAAATCGAGGATATTCAATAAAAAACTTAATTTGAAATGAAATCCAACCCTTGTATTTATATGCAACCAACATAATTATCCTGACATCGGCCCACTCGACTTTATATTATAAAATCACATCTATAATATAATATTTGAATAATTAATTTTTTATTCAAAATATATTTAAATATTTTGATCTAAATATATCAAACATTTGGCTCAAATTAATTATAAAAATATCACTTATATATTTAAGTATTTAATTTATATATTAAAGCATACTTATATAATTAATCATCCTTGGGGATACATCTCCTTTGAATAATTTTCCCAAACATACCACCACTTGCTAGTAACCAAATCGACCTTTGACATCAATGAAAACTCAATAATTCTAACAATATCCCCCTTTGTCATTGATGGTAACCCTGAAAAGAAATTGTCCTTTACTGCAATATGATCACAAGCTGCTCCCCCTGACAAGTTGGTCCCCCTTACTAAAATTATCTCCCTTTGACATCAATGGAAAAGGCTCCTTGGGGCTGAAATATAATACACATGACAACGCCTCCTTTCTACCTGCTCTTCTTGAGACAATCAATAATGAGATGGGAGTGTAACTCCCAAATTACTATGCTCCTTTTTCTTGTTCTACTTTATTTTTCTAAACTTTGGAGGGCATATACTTTTGAATATTTTGACCATCCTCCTTATTTTATTTTGTAATTTCAGGGAAGACGGTTCTACACCATTTAGCTTTATGTCCAAAATTATTACATTTGTAACAAATGATGTTGTAGTCCATGAGAGGTGCAAATAAATTGAAATTCCTCTTGGTGAAACCAAAATTATTTTTAGCATGGACACTGCAATTTACAACTTTATGACCAAATTGGTGACATGAAAAGCAATAACCATGAAAAAATATTGAAACTTGTCTGATTGCCTTGGAGGAAATGGTCGCATGGTTCTCTCATTATTGTTCCTGTTATGGTCCTTGGTCCATGATGATGCTTTATTTTCTTCCTTCTTGATGCTTCCACTTCTCAACACATAAGCATAGGTCTTAGGCTCTTCTTTAATTATTTTCTTTGATGTCCCTTTTCCTTTTGAGCTTAACTACATTTTTGTTTCTTTTGACTTTATTCAAAACCAAGTCCAATTTATAATCAAAGATCTTTGTGCTTTGATAATATCATCCATAATTTTTGTGCTTTTCTCAAACTGATGTAGCTTATAATTATATTCTTCCACTTACTTCCTCAGAGAGACAATATCGTATTCCAATTTTTCACATTCCAACTCTTTTGCCTTTAACTACTCATACATACCTTCTTCAATTCACTTTGCCTCTTCAATTTTTAATTTTAAGTCGGTGAGATGTTGTGAAAGCTTTGCCTTTGTCTTCTCATCCTCTTGTACTTGAGTATTCAATCTTGAGTTCTTTCTAAGACTTTTCAACTCTTCAAGAGAAAAAACAAGTTCCTCTTCTATGTCAACTATGGCTTCCTCTTCATTTTATGGATCTTTCTCCTCTTCTTGTTTTTCAACAATAGGAGCATCTTCTTTCACCTCCATGGCCAAAAATAGAATTTCTTCTCTTTCACTATCGGAGAGAATTTCATCACTATTGTTGGAATAATTGTTTGCTTCTTCAACATAAAAACTCTTTTTGTGTCTTTGAAAGATCTTCCTCGCATGCTTGCTTTGACCATGCCTATTTTTCTTTTTATGATAAAATTTTATTTTCTTCTTTTTCTTGTATTTATCTTCTTAACTACTACTACTTCTAGCTTATGGGCACTAAGATGCATAGTGATCACTATTACCACAATTAAAACATTTCACAATATGCTTACTTTTATGTTTTCTTGGTCCCTTCTTATTTCTTTGCACAAAGTTAGCTTCTTCTTTGTTTCTCGATTCTTCACTTGACTCTGAATATTTATTCTTTGTCTTATTTGAAGCTTTAAACGTGACCTCTCGTTTGGATGTTTGATCTTTTTAATTCCTCATCTCATAGACTGTAATAATTTTGTGTAGCTCATCCATGCTTAAGGTTTTAAGATCCTTCATTTCTTCAATCGCCGAGACATTTGCATCAAACCTCATGGGAAGTGACCTTAATATTTTTGAAAAAATATTAGAGTCATCAATACTTTCTCCAATTCCACAAATGGTGTTGATAATTTCATCAATGCAGAGAATATATATGGCAATATCTTCCTCATATTTCATCTTCAAGTCTTCAAACTTCCTCCTATGGGTTTGAATTTTTACCATTTTAACCTTATCATCTCCTTCATATGTTCTTTGTAACTTGTCCCATATTTATTTTTGTGAGGTGCATTGCATGACTTTCATAAACTTTGATTCATATAACCCGCTTCATATTGCATTCATTAACTTGGTATTGTTTTCAAATGGTTTCTTGTCATTTTGATCCATGGGAGGGGTTGCAGGTGGTTTGAACCCATCCACAATATATTGACATATATTGTAGTTGTGTGCCATCAAATAGGTTTGCATTCTCACACTCTAGAAAGTATAGTTAGTCCTATTGAACAATGGATCCCTATTTGGCAAAAAAACTTCTTGGTAAGCCATATGTATTCTTATAATATTTTCCTTCAAGCGGTTAGGATTTCATGAAGGAACTCGCTCTGATACCAATTGAAGAAATGCATTCTTATACTAAGGGGGGTGAACAGTGTAAGATAAAACTTTTCCTTTTAAACTAATAACTACAATAATGTGAATGCAATAATAAACCAATGCACAATTTCCATACATATAAGATATAAGGATTTATGTGGAAACACCCTTTCGAGATAAAACCACAACAAAATATTGTTTTTATTTTCTTCAACAAAATTCGTGGGCACCAACCCACAGGAGACACCAATCCCCTTATACAAGTTTGTGGACACCAATCCATAGGAGACACCAATCTCCTTATACAAGTTCATGGGCACCAACCCACAAGAGACACCAATCCTGTTATACAAGTTCATGGGCACAAACCCATAGGAGACACCAATCCCCTAGTACAATTTCATGGGCACCAACCCATGGGAGACACCAATATCCTTGAGGCATCAACCTTAGCTATGAAAACACCAACCTTTTGCTCACAAATCTAGTCCAAAACTCTACTCAAGTCTGCTCAAAATCATATCAATAATACCATCAAATTCTGCTCACAAATATGATTTAAAATACTACTTAGGTCTACTCAAAATATGATCAATAACTCTACTCAGTTCTACTTCATAATCTTATGAAGTCACTGCTTCTTTTCCTTTCCAGCTATATCTTCAATAGTGCATTTTTTTTTTATGTGTGTGCTAGTAATATCTTCAATATTTGCATAGAAAGCTCTACCACCTTCTATATTCTATATTTATAAATAATCCACTTCACTTTGACATTGAATAATCCACTTCACTTTGATATTGAGGTGATTTTAAAGACCTTTATAAATAGTTCCTCCTTTAAATACTTCTAAGGTAATTAAATCAACTTATATCTTTCACTAAAGTTAAATCACATACCTCTTATCATTGCATGTATTTTGTTTTTTCTCCAACACTTTATTTATCAAAGGTAGTACAAAATTTGAGTAAAAATTTAGTAGGTCACTCAAGGGATTTGAACCTCTAACCTTCAACACCATAGCACCCTAATGCTGGCTTGTGACCAACTAGGCTAACCCAATGGTTGATACTAAATATCAAAGTAATGTATTCATACCTTTCGTTACCTATTGTTTCTAATGCAGCGCATGGTTTAGATAACTCTACGATTAGAAAGACTTGGTCGTTTCACATCACCATTGCTAGGAATATTATTACGCTCTGCATATTTCTTGTTGTATTCCATCTTAGTCATCTTGGCTTTGATTCAATAAATGCTTTAATTTGACCAGGAATTTTTGCCTTGAGAGGTTTCTTTGACTACAAGATTCTCTTCTTACAAGAACTCTATCATAATCCACATGAGGTTTTATAGGTCATCTCATCTCCTTATTCCTGTGCTTGCTCTTACAACCACCCTTTTGCCAGTTCCAATTATTTGTAGCCCTCTCTTAGATATTTTCCTTCACATCACTGCTACCTCCATGTAATTCTTGCTATGCAAGCTATTTCAATCATTGGTACCAAGTATAATGAAATTTAAATTGGATTTGCTTTGTTGGCACCTCCAAAAACCTTTGTTTGTCTAACAATCATATGCTTGGTATTGGATGGAAAGCAACATTGCTCCTCGACGATGAATTTGGTTGTATGCGAGTCAAATACAAATATCTCTTATGCTCTTCCTAGAAGTTGTGTTCTTCTACCTTGCTATTTTGTTGCTCGGAGGATTCAACTAATTTTATTTGCTCCTCGAACATCTTACAACACAAAAAATGATACTGCAAACACCTCCAAACTTTCATCCACCCTTGAACATCTGCCAACACCTCCAAAACCAATAAAATTGCTCCACGCTTTATTTTACCGCATTATCGCTTATTTGCTCATCGAAATCGAAGATCATCAATCGAAAGCTTAATTTGAAATGAACTCCAACCCTTGTATTTACATGCAACCAACATAATTATCTTGAGGTCGATCCACTCAACTTTATATTTTAAAATCACTTCTATAATATAATATTTGAATAATTAAACTTTTTATTCAAACTATGTTTAAATATTTTGATTTAAATATATCAAACCTTTGACTCAAATTAATTATAAAAATATCACTTTAATATTTAAATATTTAATTAAAATATTAAAGCTTACTCATATAATTAAATCATCCTTGGGGATATATTTGCTTTGAATAATTTTTCCAAACATGCCACCACTTTTCAGCAACCAAATCAGTCTTTGACATCAATGACAACTCAATAATTCTAACAATATTGGGTACCTAACATCCCATCCCCTTAAAAAATGTTTCATCCTCAAAATATTAGAAGAGGCTAAATAATATAATCTTCTGAGCCATATTGAGTACTAGTATCAATCTCGATCATCCATCCATCCTCGTAAAACTATGGTTGGTGGTGGTGTTCGTTGATGCCAATGCCATGTTTTGGAAGCATAAATTTCATTTTTTTCATCCATACCTACTTGTATTTATGACCAAATTTTGGACTCCTCTGGTTTCTTATATGTCCTTCATAGCTCCTTTGTTGCTCTATGCCTTGTCTCCATGATTGTTGCCTCTCATGGTGGTGTGGGTGGTGATATACTCCAACCTTAGCCTATTGTTCTACCTATTTTTGTTCTTCTATATTGCCCCCTTGTTTTGGTTCATATTTTGTTTTTTTCTACATGATATTTGTTACTTCCTCCTCTATAAAATCTATTTTATGATCTTCTACAACTTGTGTCCCTACCATAATTTCTTGATTTTCCATTGATTCTTGCACCTTAGACTAAGAGATATCTTGCAATATTATCTTCTTCTTCTTCTTCTTGTACCATAACTTCATGAACTTCTTTTGCACATTAATGTTAATAGCACCCAAAGAATGCAACCAAGGATAACCAAGAACAATATCTACATCATTCATCTCACTAACAAAAAAAAATTGATATAAAACATATTTATCCATGGTGAGCTTCAAATCTTCAAAAAAATTGAATATTTTTACCCTCAAGCTATATGTCTTTGATTTTATTTGTTTGAACTTGCAACCTCTTAGTCAAATACATATTTGTTAAAATTATATTATATTTTATTTTGAATGCAACCATGTTCTTGCAAAATACAATTATTATATTCAAACAAATATTTTTTTATCATTGTTTAGCCTTGACACAAAAAGTGTAGTTTCCTTAGCATGTGCATTATTATCCTATTCTGTTGATCTCTAGTTGCTTAAAATTGCAAATTCAAATTCTTCCCATGTATATGTAAGATTACGAGTACTAGAAAACTCCATTAACTAGGATGAAGATTTTCCTTGTAGATTAAAAAATTAATACTTTTCCAAAATATTAGAATATTGTGAAGACTTAAAATGTTGTCACCATTTCCAAGCATCACTATCATCATCTCTATTGAATATTGACAACACCATGATTTTTTCAAAGCATCTAGGATTTTAAATAACTAAACTTTATCAAAACTTTGAGATCTCATCTATTTCTTTCTTCAAACAATTAAATCTGTAAATTTTCTTCAAAATAAAACAAATGACAACTAACCTTCTTAGCTATATCAAGCGTTATAATTTTTTCCCTTTGCATAAAATTTTCGTTTAGCCCAAAAAATATCACCAAAAACCCAACTTGCAACAACTGTAACTCCCTCAATATTTAACAAAATTTAACAAATAAGTATTAAATTTTGTAGTACTCAAATTAACCTACATGTTGGTGCAATTTTTTTTTTTTAAATGACTATGAAAAAATTAATACGAATGTTTTCCTCCAAAAAAATATCTTGCATCCAAAAAACAACCTCAATAGGTTAAATTCAAACAAATATAACTCTCTCTCAATATGTAATAGAATTTTACAAGTGAGAAATCATTTTTATAGTACTCAAAATAATATACATGCTGGTGCAAAAATATTTTGAAAATGATTGCTAAAAGAAATTAATATGAATTTTTTCTTTTTGAAAAACATTTCGTAGCCAAAAATAACTTCAACAACCCAAATTCAAATAGTTGTAACTCTCAATACTTATCAAATTTTCAAAAGTGAGTAGTCATTTTTGTAGTACTCAAAATAATCTACATGTTGATGCCAAAATATTTTGAAAATTATTGCTAAAAAATATAATAGGATTTTTTTAATTTAATAAAATGTGTGGCCAAAAAACAACACAAATAACCCAGCTTCAAACAGTCAAATTTCTTAATACTTATTAAAATTTAATAAATGAGAAATCATTTTTATACTAAAAAATATCTACACAATGATGTAAAAACCTTCTGAAAATGACTACTAAAATAAAAAATATGGCCTCTACAAAATATAACATTTTTCTTAAAAAATGTGCCCTAGATCTGTAAAGACAACCCCACTTTCCCAAAATCGTCGCACTAATACCAAATGTTATGAACCTCTCTTCTCATTACAATAAATCATTTAAAAATATGTAAAAATATTCAACATGTAAATAAATTGCACGATAAATTCCACACAACAAAATAGAGATTGATAATACCCTTGAGGTAGAGCAACATCTTACAATGCTCCTTATTGGAAGCAATACACTCCATAAAATATTTAACTCCATGAGCCAAGACTTCTACACAAATACTGAATACATATATTTTACAATGGGGGTACATATCTCTTTATAGAAGAGTGTGTTGGTTCACCTTCTATTAGTTACAAGATCACCCATGTGGTGGTTCACCTTTCCATGAGTTACAAAGTGCATAATAATATGACAATATTCCTTATGGCTAAAAATGACAATATTCCCCAACTGCTACATATATGATTCTATAACATACCTATTTCTAATTTGACATATAGCCTTCCTCACTCAATAATTAAATTATGGCTCTTACCATTATACAATACAATATTAAATTATTAAGTACCTATTTTGGGTACCTAACAAAATCTTTAAGGTACATGAATTGACATCAATTGGCTACTAGGATTCCTCTTATCTCTACTCCTAGTGGTTTTTGTGAGTTTTATATTTTGGGGAAGCATCATTGAGATTCCTTTCCAAAAGGGACTACTAGAATTGTTGCATGACCCTTGGAGCTTATTTATGATTATATAATTAGACCTATAGGGGCACCATCTCTTTCCAAGAATAAGTACTTTCTTACTTTTATCAATGATTGATGTCTATGTGTGTGTTTGTACATAATTTATACTAAATATGAGGCTTTAAAGAAGTTAAAGGACTTCAAGGCACCTATGGAGAATCAAATTAAGAGTTAGATTAAGTTCTTGAGGAAATTTTGAAGAAGGTAAGTATGCGAGTAATGCCTTTACTAAATTTGTTTATCTTCATAGTATTACTTCTAAGAGGATTGTACATTATATCCAGAGTATAATGGAGTTGATGAGTGGAAGAATTGGGTTATTATGGAGATGGATAGATTTATATTGCATGCCAAGCCAATGGATCCTAATTTTTGAGGCAAAGTATTAATTTTTGCAACATATATTATCAACAAGAACCCACTTGAGCTATTCAAGGTATAATTCCTCTTGAGAGATTAATATGTAACAAGCCTGATGTATCTTAATTTTTTATAATTGTACCTACAACATGGGCCTATAATCCCAAAGATATTTAAAATAAGAAGACACTAAATATTCATAGATGTGTTTTTGTTGGTATTTTAATACCTCCAAGTCCTATTAGCTCTATGATCTTGAGAGGTAAAATATTATCATTCAATGATGTATGATCTTTAATGAGGTTCTTACAACTTCTCCTTCAAGTCCTCTTCTTGGTATTTTGGATGAGGATTCTTCTCCTTTAGTTTCTTTGATGGTTCTTAATGTTCCCTTAGATATTCTTATTAGAACCATTCTAGTTGTTCCAACTTCTTCACCTTATGAATATTTTTTTAGTTGTCTTTTGATTTGAATCCTCTTCTGACAACATCATCTCTAGCACCTCCAATTTTGGATGCTCAAATAGATGATATTAACCCTTCTAAGCCTTATTCAACTATGAATTATGTTAAGGTGGATGATGAACTTAGATTCGATGCTTTAAGTTTAGATTTGGATGTTGCTTCCCTACAAGATGTGTCATAATATTTCACAATTCATTTGACACCGTAGTGGGTTTAGACCCTCCTTAAAGATGCTCAACCCATTCTCTCTTAGGAGTATCATCAAAAAAATCCCTCTTGGGATTTGATCTTGAATTTTGATAAACCTAGAGATTCCTTTATCTACTATAATATGGTTCATCTATAATAGGAGGATGCTATGCTTACGAAGTATGAATCCATAACACATAATCAAACATGGGAGCTTATTCCTCTTCTTAAAGGAAAGAATGTTATTGGGTGAAAATAGTTATACAATACCAAGTACACCTTTTGTGGTTAAGTATAGAAGTGCAAGGTATGTATTGTCATTAAATATTCTCTTAGAAGGAGGTAATTGAATACATAGATACATTATCCCTAGTTTATCAAATGGATTCTATTTGGAAAATTATTTTTATAGCTACTTTTTATAGTTGGAAGGTATACTTGATGGATATAAAAATTGTCTTCCTTCATGGTGAGCTAAAATAATAGGTATACATGCAACAACCATCGAGTTTTGAGTTTGATGGATCAACACCTATAGTGTGTTGTTTGACCAAGTCCTTGTATGGTCTTAAGTAGGCACCTCAAGCTTGGTATGCAAAGGTCCATTCATTATTGATCAATTATAGGTTTTAATATTGTGATGTAGAGCACGATGTCAACATCAGGGATCATGATGGTAAAACATTAGTGATTGTGTTGTATAATGATGACCTACTCATTACAGGTGATTCACTTTATTTTATATAAGAGATAAATTCATGGCTTCATGATACTTTTCATATGATAGACTTAAGGATTTTGTATTAATGTTTGGTCATTTATATTGACCAATCACATTTTGGGATCATTATCTCTCAATCCAAGTATACCTTGGATTTTTCTACAATATTTTATGATGGAATATTATAAATTTGCTAAAATTTTCTTTGCTTTTGGATTAAATCTATGAGAAAATTAAACTACTCGTTTAGTGGATGCTACCTTGTATTAGTACTTTGTAGTGGTGTACCTTATTTATGCTTAGTAAAATATTTCATTTTCCATTAGCTATTATTCTAGGTACATGTAAGCATGTCATGAGAGTCACTAGATAATAGCTAAGTAGATCCTTTAGTACATTAAAGTAAATACTAGTGGAGCTCCACTATAGGGTTTGATTTCTATCTTGGATTTGGCCTTATGTATTCATATGTTAGATGACAGTCCACTATATCTCATTCTTCTATATAAGTAGAATATTATACTTCCAATAAGGTTGCTAAGCACATTTAATGGATGCTCATGATTTTAGAGCAAATGGATATTTCGTAATAGTTTATAATCACTCTTCATTATGACAATCATAACACCATTTTATCCATAATCTCATATTTTTCTACTAAACCAAACATATTGATATTTGGATCCACTATGTGTAATGGATTTATTCTTGTGGTATGCTTGATCTAGTCTGTGTCATCAACAATGTTAGAGTATATTACATCATTTGGATTATGTAAATGTACCACCTTCGGTACATAGTTAGAGTAGGAGATTACTTTAGTGGAAATTTAGCTAGTTACTTCAAGCAATGTAATAAATGCACAAGTTTCAATGTGCAAGGTTTCCCCTTGTACAGTTAGGTAGAGTGTTGGACAAGGAACCCATCTTCCTATATGAAGGGCCTCATAGTGATTATATATCATAGTAGGTAGTAGTAGAGTAGAAGGTAAACTCCATTGGTGATGGAGTACAATGTAGTCCTTTAGCATATATTCATGGAGTACTTCATCCATTGTTGAATTGAATTAATTTTGTCATTTCTATTTATAGTTGTAGACACCTAAAACACATCATGTTGAGCGCAACTACTCATATGGACATGTTACAAGACCATATGGAGGATCTTGGATAGACTCCAAGATAGAGCAATGGTTCTAACCACTCAATTTAGGCTCCTTGGCCTAATCAGTCTGAACCACAGTCCAGACCTATGATTTATAGGCTGAACCATGGCTAAGACCTGTGGTTTACAGTCTAGACCATAGCTGTGACCTATGGTCTTAACTGAAGTTTAGTTGGTCTTCATCTGAGCCAAATTATTTTGAACAACCATTTGATCTAGAAGAAGGTTGTTAATGGAAGGAATATTCTAGAGTTTTCTATTCCAACTATCCTAACCACCCCTTCTTGATCTTGGCTTCTCCAGTAAGACACCCTCAATCCTAGGGCATCCTATAAGTACCCCCTCCAAATGGGGAGAGAAGATAAAGAGTTGATTTATCAAGTGAGGAACAAAGCCCTATCGAATTGCATACTAAGTTCATGCATTGGAGAGGTCCACTTTTCTATTCACCTAAAGATCAATTTGCCATGGAAGTTCTAGGAGCCTAGATGATGGCAAGCCGAGATTCACACAACAAAACTTGAAATTATTTCTCTGTAAATTGCTTAACACAGTCTTACAATACCGTCTACCGGCATAATTCTTCCCCCTCTCAATCTCAAACTCACCATCCCTTCCCTTACAATTTTCTGAGTTTTTATCGAGGTCTCGACCCTCTAGGCAATTAATGCCCCCACCTGATCGAATTCATGAAATAAAATATGAAAGTTCGCTTCCTCTGCCAAGTTTTCAAATTTCCTTCCATCAATGGGCAACTGCCCCGATCCGCTATGGAAGCTTGCATTAAAGACCCCCTTGCCCTGCAACCACCGTTTTGGTCAGACTGTTCCTCTGAACCGCTGTCTCATCCATAATGCCCATGGCCTGCAGCTGTCGCCTTGTCAGAATATTTATCTGCAACCGTTGTCTCTTTTCCCGCGCGCGTGGCCTGTCCACGTGTCCATTTTTGATTTGTCTTCAACTGGTCGTGATATCGCGACATGTCGCGAAATCGTGACATGTCGCGATATCGTGACCATTTTGCCTGCGAGCCCTTTGCCTCGGTTTGTGTCGCGATATCGCGACAGTTTTTGCCTTTGCCTTGGTCTTCCTTTCGCCTTCGCCTTTGCCAAAATAACGTCGCGATATCGCTTTCTTCTTTCCCGATATCCGAAACTCCCTCCGTGCCTTTGCTTTCAAAACGTCGCGATATCGTGACGTCGCGATATCGCGACGAAAACTCCCTCCGTGCCTTTGCTTTCAAAAACGTCGTGATATCACGTTTGCTTTCAAAAACGTCGTGATATCGTGACAAAAACTCCCTCCATGCCTTAGCTTTCAAAAACGTCGCGATATCGCGACGAAAACTCCCTCCGTGCCTTAGCTTTCAAAAATGTCGCGATATCGCGACGCGATATCGCGACAAAACTTCAGACTTGCCTTAATTTCTTTTAGATGCCATGATTTCGCGACAAAACCTTTGCCGTGGTAAAGAAAAGAAATAAAACAGAATACAAAATACTTAGAAAATTTGGTTGATGCAAGATTGCCTTGTTGTCGCCGGATGCTCCTGCATCAGACACCCGGGGTAAAATGAGAAGTGCTCCTCACTTCTGTTCTGTTAGGGGAAGACCCAGGCGGTCAACCTCTGTCTTCGACAACCAAGTTGCATCTTCTACAGGTCTGCCCTTCCACTTTATCAAATATTCTGAGTACTGTTTGTTCCTGGTGCTTCTGCCTTCACGAGCATCTAATATTTCCTCGACCTCGTCTGTGGTTGGAGTAGATGCTGGAATTTGCCGAAACTCTGTACTTGGTGCCTCCGTACTCTCTCCCTCATGGTATTCTACTAAATCTGAAATGTTAAAAATAGGTGAAATGTCAAGCCAACTTGGCAATTCCACTTCATATGCATTGCCTGACTCCCGTTTTTCCAGTATTCTGCATGGCCCAAACTTCTTCATCTTTAATTTGTTATAAGTTTTGGCAGGAAATCTTTCTTTTCTGAGATGGACCATGACTTCATCTCCCACTTTGAATTCTTTGAACCGCCGCTTCTGGTCTGCTCTTGTCTTGTATTGAGTATTCATTTTTATAATTTGTTTCCTTACTTCTTCATGCAGACTTTTCATATGTTCCGCAAATTCTTCTGCCTCGGCACTGCGCCTTTCTCCTTTATCCAACTTTCTCAGTTCAGACACATTTCTCGGGCTGTTTCCATATATGATCTGGAATGGAGATTTATTTGTGCTCTTATTGACTGAATTGTTGTATGCAAATTCTGCCTATGGTAAAACTAAATCCCATCCCTTGGGTTTGTCTGTTATCAAGCATCTCAATAAATTACCCAGACTTCTATTTACCACCTCTGTCTATCCATCAGTCTGCGGGTGGTACGTAGAACTAAATTTCAGATCTGTCTTTAACTTCTTCCACAAGGTTCTCCAGAAATAACCAACAAACTTTGTATCTCTGTCAGAAACAATGCTCTTTGGTAGACCGTGAAGTCGTACCACTTCTTTGAAAAACAACCCTGCAATGTGAACCGCGTCACTTGTCTTCTGGCAGGGAATAAAATGTGCCATCTTGGAAAATCTGTCAACCACTACAAATACAGAGTCATTTCCCCTCTGTGTTCTTGGCAATCCAAGGATGAAATCCATGCTGACGTCCTCCCATGGCCTCTCAGGTACAGGTAACGGCTGATATAATCCAGTGTTCTGTCTTCCGCCCTTTGCCATTTGGCATATTCTACAACTTTGCACAAACTTCTTCACATCTTGCTGAAGTTGCGGCCAGTAGTAATTTTCATTCACCAGGGCAATGGTCTTATCCCGACCAAAGTGTCCAGCCAGTCCCCCGCTGTGCTTTTCCTTGATTAAGTTCTCCCGCATGGAACTCCTTGGAATGCATAATTTACTTCCCCTGAATAACATTCCATCTTGGATTAGAAAATCCAACCATTTTGTCCTGTCCACAGTAACAGGTGCCAAGCAAGCCGTCCAGGCTTCTACAAAATCAGGATCTTCAGGATAAAGACCCTTCAGTTCTTCGAATCCTACCACTTCCACTGTCATTTCAATCATCAGATTCTGCCTTCTACTTAAGGCATCTGCAACTCTGTTTGATTTTCCGCTTTTGTGCTTCAACACAAAGGTATAGCTTTGGAGGAACTCAACCCACTTCAAGTGCCTTTGATTCAGTTTTGTTTGGCTGTTAATGTACTGTAATGCCTGATGATCAGTGAATAGAACAAACTCTTTTGGCAACAAATAATGCCTCCACTTCTTTAGAGCCTGAACTATAGCATAAAATTCTTGGTCATAAACTGAATACTTTTTTCGAGCATCATTTAGCTTCTCACTAAAATAAGCAACAGGTCTGCCTTCCTGACTCAGTACAACCCCTATTGCATTGCCACTGGCATCACAGTCTACCTGAAATACTTTGTTAAAGTCTGGAAGTGCCAAAACAGGCTATTCTGTGACCTTTTTCTTTAATGCATCAAAGCTCCTTTCAGCCCCTAAGGTCCACTTGAATTCTTTCTTATCCCCTCTCATTGTCTCTGTGAGGGGTGCACAAATGCTGCTGAAATTTTTAATGAATTTTCTGTAAAAGCTGGCTAGACCATGAAATGATCTTACCTCTGTTGTGCTTCTCGGGGTAGGCCATTCCATGATAGCTCTCACCTTCTCTGGGTCCATTTTTAGACCTTCTGCTGAGATTACAAATCCCAGGTATACTAACTCCTTCTTTACAAAATTACACTTTTTTAGATTTATTAATAACTGCTCCTCCCGTAGCTTCTCAAAAACCCTTCTGATATGCATCAGGTGTTCCTCTAGGGTTCTGCTAAATATTAATATGTCATCTAAATAGACAATGACAAATTTTCCTAAAAACTCTTTTAGTACCTCATTCATCAGCCGCATGAAGGTACTTGGTGCATTGGATAGCCCAAATGGCATGACCAACCACTCATACAAGCCCTCTCTGGTCTTGAAGGTTGTCTTCCACTCATCTCCCTCTCTGATACGGATCTGATGGTAACCACTCTTGAGATCAATCTTGGTGAAGTACTTGGCTCCACTTAAACAGTCCATTATGTCATCCATTCTTGGCAATGGAAATCTGTATTTTATTGTGATCTTGTTGATGGCTCGCGAATCTGTACACATTCTCCACTCTCCATATTTCTTTGGCGCCAACACTGTAGGTACTGCGCATGGACTCAAACTTTCCCGAATCAGTCCCTTCTCCAGCAACTCCTGGACCTGCCTGTTTAACTCCTCAGTTTCTACAGGCATCATTCTGTGTGCAGCTTTATTTGGCAAGCTTGATCCTGGCACCAAATCTATATGGTGGCTGATTTTCCTTACTGGGGGTAAGCCCTCAGGCACATTATCAGACACAATATCTAGAAATTCCTCCAACAGATCTAGGACTTCTGTTGGGGTATCTTTGCATTCTTTCTCCCTAACTCTAGGAATTATTGCATAACACAAATGTTCATGCTTCAAACCGTCCAAAAATTTTCTCCCTTCAACTAAACAGATTCTGGAGCTGTTACACACCTTTTCATCCACCTCCTTCACGGGCTTCAGCTTATGGCGCATGCCATTCTTCGTCAATGAGTAGGTGTTGGCACGACCGTCATGCACTGCACTCCGATCGAACTGCCAGGGCCTTCCCAGCAACAGATGGCAAGCATCCATAGGCAGGATGTCGCACAGGACCTCATCACAATAATTCCCAATATTAAATTTAATGGAGCATTGCTCACTGACCAAAGCCCTATGGTCCTTCTGTAACCACGCGACCCGATATGGATGCGGGTGCTTCTTCCTCTCTAACTGTAACTTGGTAACCATTTCTTCTGAAACCAGGTTATCCGTGCTACCATTGTCAATAATAATATTGCAAATCTTACCCGCGCATTTACACCTTGTGTGGAATAAGCTTCTCCTCTGATCTGTGTCCTTCTCCTCATTCAACAGGACTCTCCTTACGATCATTGCTTCCCCTCTCTCTGCTTCTTCAGAATGTTCAGATCCAGCATCTTCCTCTGCCACAGCAGCTCTGGCTGGACCCTCAGGCCTCTTGTTCGTCCTTTCTCGATGTTGTGGACACTCGAATGCTCGATGTCCTTCTTCACCATAGTGGAAACAGGTCCCACGAAATACTCCTCTTCCAAACCCTCGTCCAGATCCACCCCGTCCTCTTGGGTAGCTATTCTGATCACGGGGCTGATAAATATCCTCTTCCCTTTGATCCTGGTTACTACTGGCTTCACCAGTCTTCTTCAGATCTTTGTATTTTTCTCCACTGGTTCTCCCACCAGTTCTTCCACCATGGCCCCTTCCTCTTTGCTTGCCTTCAAACCGCCTATTCAGCTTTTCTTCCACCTTTAGGGCAAACTGGTAAGCATCCTCAATGGTGCTTACCCAAACTAGGCTCAACTCTTCTTGGATACCGAGTCTCAACCCATTGATATAACGGGCCACCTTCTCCTTGTTTGCCTCTAAATGTCCAGTTCTAATAGAGATCTTGTAAAATTCCTCGATGTATTCTTGGACAGTTTTGTTTGTCTGTCTCAAACTCTGCATTTTCCTTAGCAGATCCAACTCGTAATCTATCGAAATAAACTGTCTTTTCAGCTTTTCCACCATTCTATCCCATCTTGTTATTCTTTCCTTCCCTCTTCTGTTCCTTTCCAGCTGTATTCCCTTCCACCAGATGTTGGCATGACCCTTCAACTTGGTCTTAGCAAATCTGACCCGATTAGGGTCTTCAACCTCCTCATATTCAAAATATTCTTCTAGGTCATTTATCCAGTCAATCACCTCTTCTGGATTTAGGTTTCCAGAATATGTAGAAACCTCCATTTTTGGTTGCTTTCCAATCTGAGAGATGGCTTTGTACAACCTGGCTTGTGCAGGATCCACAACCTCTTCTTCTTCCTCAAACTGGTCTTCTTCTTCATCAACTTCGTCTTCACTTCCCTCATCCCTTCCGGGCTCGTGCCTTCTGCGTAGCTCTTCTTGCAGGGCCTGAACTTGCCTCTGCAAAGCTCGAAAGTCTTCTGTCGGCACCACATTTCTTACTCCACCATGGTTTCTTCGTGGAGGCATTTTTTTTTTTCTTTCTTCCCTTACAAATTCTTCCACAGATCCTGGTGTAACTGCCTCTCTTTCGACGATCTGTTACACGCTCAGGAGCTCCCGCTCTGATACCACTTGATGGCAAGCCGAGATTCACACAACAAAACTTGAAATTATTTCTCTGTAAATTGCTTAACACAGTCTTACAATACCGTCTACCGGCATAATTCTTCCCCCTCTCAATCTCAAACTCACCATCCCTTCCCTTACAATTTTCTGAGTTTTTATCGAGGTCTCGACCCTCTAGGCAATTAATGCCCCCACCGAACGAATTCATGAAATAAAATATGAAAGTTCGCTTCCTCTGCCAAGTTTTCAAATTTCCTTCCATCAATGGGCAACTGCCCCGATCCGCTATGGAAGCTTGCATTAAAGACCCCCCTTGCCCTGCAACCACCGTTTTGGTCAGACTGTTCCTCTGAACCGCTATCTCATCCATAATGCCCATGGCCTGCAGCTGTCGCCTTGTCAGAAAATTTATCTGCAACCGCTGTCTCTTTTCCCATGCGCGTGGCCTGTCCACGTGTCCATTTTTTATTTGTCTTCAACTGGTCACGATATCGTGACATGTCGCGAAATCGCGACATGTCGCGATATCGTGACCATTTTGCCTATGAGCCCTTTGCCTCGGTTTGTGTCGCGATATCGCGACGTCGTGATATCGTGATAGTTTTTGCCTTCGCCTTGGTCTTCCTTTCGCCTTCGCCTTTGCCAAAATAACATCGCGATATCACGACAAAAACTCCCTCCGTGCCTTTGCTTTCAAAAACGTCATGATATCGCGACGTCGCGATATCGCGACGTCGCGATATCGCGACGAAAACTCCCTCCGTGCCTTAGCTTTCAAAAACGTCGCGATATCGCGACGTCGCGATATCGTGACAAAACTCCCTCCGTGCCTTTGCTTTCAAAAATGTCATGATATCGCGACGAAAACTCCCTCCGTGCCTTAGCTTTCAAAAATGTCGTGATATCGCGACGAAACTCCCTCCATGCCTTAGCTTTCAAAAATGTCGCGATATCGCGATGAAAACTCCCTCCGTGCCTTAGCTTCCAAAAACGTCGCGATATCGCGACAAAACTTCAGACTTGCCTTAACTTCTTTTAGATGCCGCGATTTCGCGACAAAACCTTTGCCGTGGTAAAGAAAAGAAATAAAACAAAATACAAAGTACTTAGAAAATTTGGTTGATGCAAGATTGCCTTGCTGTCGCCGGATGCTCCTGCATCACTAAAAGAATCAAGAAACACAAATCCAAGAAAACGAAGACCCATCACAGTGAATCAAATGCCAAATCAGTTAGAATGAAATTGAAGGTGACCCTTGAACATCAATTGGACAAGGAGGTCAAGCCCAATGCCCTTGGAATTGAGGGTAAACCTATTAGATTGCTAACTGCGGCTTTCAACTATGGTTTATAGTGCAAACCACTCATCAGAGTTATAGTTTGTAGCAGAGGTATCACCACCTTACCCTTTTCATTTTAGTCTGATTAATTAGCTTAGTTTAGTTGTTTTCATAGTTTAATTGCAGTTTAGCAGACTTTTGATCTGTAGAATTAGGTTAGATTAGTTTCTTTATGTTAAGCATAGAATAGGACATAAATGGGTTATTTATCTACTTTCATGCTTTATTTTACATAATTGATCCATGCATAGTGTAACTTTTATTTTTCTTCATGCAAATATATGAATCTTGATGCAATTAACATAGTTTAGAAGCACTTTTCATGTTTCCTTGATTATACATGCTTAATGGTGTCTTTATGCAATTTTCCTAAAAGGACCTCATCATGAGAGGCTGCCTATATTTTTGACACTCTTATGTTTTTTCTTGACCGTGGGGAACAGATTCAAATAATACTTAACTATCAACTTCCTTCCTCAACATGAAGAAGAGGGCAACTCCACCCTAGAGTAGTTTGTGACCAAGTGAAAAGCAACATTAGTGTGCCTACCCTGTTGAGGGATTTGGCATTGTATTAATCGTATCGTCATTTGGGTGACCCTAAGAAGGGCATGATTGTAATCGAGATTCTTTGCAATTATTAATACAAGAAAAGTCTATTTTGTTAAATCTACGTAATCTTGTCAATTTTATGCTTTTAATGAATGAATATGACATAGTACAGTAGATGGGTGCACACTTTTTGGTTGGATCAGAAGGCGATCATGGTGGAACTCCACAATTCTAGCATCTGACTATCATTTTTTGGTTTTTGTGACTTGTAGGTACAAACCATAGCTACTAGCCATAGGCCAACAATTGAACCACAGGTTCAACCCATGGACCACAGTCAAAACTATAGCCCAGACCTACGGTTTCCAATAGAAATAGCAGATAGCAAAGGATAAAGCTCAATCGAATGAGGATTTGAGGTAGGACCTACTTCTCACTCTTTGTCATTTTCTCTATCTCTATGTTTTTATAGAAAGTTAAATTTTGAATGCAATTAAGAATTAAGAAAGAAAAAGTAAATGAATTAGGTCTTAGTTGCATTTATATTTCATGTCATTAGAAAGGCACTGCTAGGAATAGTGGATCTCTGATTTTAATCCACCCTAGAATCCAATGTGATTGATAGATTTTGTATTATTGGTTTGCATGTGTGAGGCCCAATTAGTGGCCAATTATCATCATAATGTGCATAGTCTCAAAGAGCATCTAGAATAGCTTGCATTTTCTAAATTTGAAACGTTCTTTCATTTGCATAGCATTTAGAAAATTAGCATGAATGTTATATGATGCATTTATTTTATGTACATTAAAAGGAACCACACACACCACTTGGCACTTAAACGCTAGTGAGTTGGGCTTGACATGCAACCACTAGTAGGGTTCAACGACGGTGGGTGTAACTTACATCCGTTGGCCCAAATCCCATGAACCTTTTGGATACTAGACCAATACCAAATTCGAGAACCTTTCGTACCTTGGAAAATTTTCATGTATTCTCTTTGGAGGATATAACGTTGACTGGGGGAAAACGGGTGAGGATATGGGAGGACCTGTGCTCCCTAACCATGTGTGGGCTTCATTACCACACATTATAGGTTGGATTACATTATTTGGAGTTCATAGCCAAGTTGTCGAGATGTGAGTGAATAGGTGAAAGCCATTAAACTGAGAATAAAATCCAATAATGTTTGCAAAACACGATAAGAGTTTCTACACTGATACAACAAATCATTGAAACACATCAAATAGTTTAGGGCTCAACTTTTAAAATCTAAAGGAGATAATCACATTGTTTACTTTGTATGCTTATTTATTTCTTAATTCATCAAGATAATGCCTTCCTTGAGGCCATAATTTTTAGTAATAGAGGAGGCCTCTCGAGTCTTATTTCGTTGGTTCATCATGACGACTAGGCATGATAGAGCTCAATCATGAGCTAATGAGTCAGAGAGTTCATGGAGAGGTTTTGAATGCTCCCGATGTTCTCCTAAGAATATTTCAAACCTTGTACACCTCCTTTCTAGGCATCACACTCATCATGCACCTGAGGATCCAATCCTCCTAGCATAACATTCTGAGAGTCATCGCAAGCTCCCTTCATCATGTAGGGGGTTCACCCATATAGATCATGGGGTTTCCTCACATACAATGAGAACCCAAGTCATTAGGTCTTCACCTGGTGAGATAGAGAGATGTGAATTGTACTCCATGAGTCAGCCCTATAGGGAATCTGAGTCTCATGCAGCCCATGAGAGGCAACTACTCCAAGATAAATTGGAGGAGGTGTGCCGTCAGCATAAGCGCTTAGAGCGTGAGTCCGTAGAACGAAAGATAGCACATCAACAAAGGTTGGATGAACTCCAATGACATGAAGATAGGATTTACCAATAGAAAGTACGTGAAGAGAAATCATGTGAGGTAATTTTTGAAAATAAGCTCATACCTAGAGTGCTTAGGCAACAAGTCAATGCGATGCACCCAGTGCATCATCAAGAGTTGCCACTTAAGCAAGTAGATAGCCACTCGTATAGGTAGATAGACATGCTTAGGGTTATCTAAGAGCAATAGAAAGAGACATCTAGGGATCCCATGCGTAAGTGTGAGGCTGAGAGTAGTAAAGTCTAACAGGTAAGTAGTGTCAACACTTGAAAATCATCATAATACTTAGGTTATATATAGTCTATTCCACCATATAAGGAACCTATGATTACTTTCCATAAATAGGAATTCAAACCTGTCCCTGTCAGGGAATTTGATCCTCCATTGCATATCATAGTGAGGATACAATATATTGCGTATAAGTGAGTGTTGGTGGATACATGATCATCTATTAATATCATAACCACCTCAGCATTCAAACATATCAAAATTCCACCGTCCCACATCAAGAAAACAAATTTTATATTGCAAGCCTTTAACGAGGTGGAATCCCCTAAAGTAGGCACAATAGTCCTCATCCCCATCGAGGAGGGACAAAATATTATTCCTACATTGTGCTACATTTAAGAGGGGTCAAGATAGTATAATATGTTGCTTGGAAGATCGTGGATAAGATCCATGGAGTGTGTGATGTCAATAGTGCATCAATGCATTAATTACACCCATGGAGGTAAATTTCATATAGTTGAGCCAAACCCAAATCCCTTCAAGTATTATAAGCCTAAGGATCATTCGTAGGAACCTGGTGAGTCGCCTATGCATCTGCAAGCTTCTATCCAAAGTGTGGATGTAGCTTCGTAGACGGTGTTGGAATTGCCATCCCCACTGCTATCGCCTATGGAGTCACCTACAACCCCTACACTCTTGACATCACTTAGCAAGGAAATATTAATGAATGCCCTTACAAAGCTACTCACAGCCACTTCGAAGGTATCATTAGAGGATCTTCACAATCCTATAAAGGAGGAGGAACCTAGCATGGTCATGGTTATATCTAAGTGTATCACACCCTCTTCATCCATCATGTCACAAAATATTTCTTATGAATATGATGGTGAATATGAAGAGCTTGTAGAGGCCAGCATTACTATGTTTCCCACCATAGAGTCTACTGAGGATCTAGGTCAACTCTTCGGTGAGTCTCCACTTGCGAATCCTATCCTGGAGACATCGTATGAGCATGAAGAAGATTCAGTTGTCATAACTGAAATAGAATAGTCTCAGTATGTTGATGAATTGCCTATGACATAAGTAGTTGTGGATTTTTCTCATGAGTTTATGGGAATGGTCGAAATTAGGCCAGATGATCAAGTGATTCCTAATCACATAGAGCTAGAGATGGGGTAATCTGATGGTGTTTTCATACTTCCAGGGCCAAAATATTTGAAATTAGTCATTCCTAACTCATTTCTCATGGCACCATCTTAAGAGCACAAACAAGTAGGTTTCTCACATCAGATTGGGGGTACTGAAAGTGACACAGTTCAACACAATGAAGTGAAACAAGAGCTTGAGCTGAGTCATATGCATGAGCATGTGGATATCACTGACAAAGTGTGTCATAAATAAGCATCCACATCAGCTCAAGTGAAGGAAATAGGTGATTTGTAATTACCTAATGGATCTATAGCATCCACCTTTATGTTTCCTTCAAATGACAAAGGTATTTCAAATCAGTCATTGGAAATACATATAAATTCTTTGTTAGTCTTGCGATCCATTTTAAGCCATCTAGAATGGATGGAGCATTGAATGGATGAGCAAGATAAGGCGTTGCATTTTATCAAGAGCTAGATCAAAAATATAGAATTACAAAAGCAACCCTTGCCTAAGGATGAATCACTCCCTTTGTAAGTACAGGAAAAGCCTCAACGGAAGCAAAATCCCATGTGTCCAACCCAACCATTGGATTCTCAAAGTAAACCAATGAGGAGCAAGAGCCCAAAATAGTTGCAGCATAGTGGGAATCCATTACAAGAGTCTATGTCTGATATCTTTTAGAATATGCAAGAGGCTAAGGTCATCACCTTGCCTAATGTCATCCCTCTAAACCCAAATAGAGTTAAGCCTATGGGTTATAGGGAGCATCACTATTGTATCTATCACCGAATAGAGGGTCATGGCATTCGATATTTTTATGAGTTTAAGAGTGTGGTGCAAAATTTGATAGATAAGGGGGTTTATCATGTAGATGGTTCTCTTAGAGTGCCCCAACATGCTGAAGTGGAGGTCACACCTCCTCAAGAGTGACCTCAAAGTCATCAGTCACCTCGTAGGTCCAATAGGCCAATGCAATGAGTAGTTTCATTTTAGATGACTACTCTAACTTTGTTTCAAAAGTTACATGAGGCACAGGCATTCATATTACCCGAAGTCAAGCATAGGGTATTCGATACTGGATCACCTGATAGGGGTCCCTTTTGTGTGTATCATTGAGTGCATGGACACGATATTCAGAGTTACCAGTCATTTAAGAGGGTCATCAAAGACCTAGTGGAGTGAGATGATATTTATGAGGATGCTTCTCTCGCTAACCCATGTCAAAGCATAGGCACACTAGTGAGGTCCGATATTCACCTGGGGGAGTTTATTTTTGTCACTCTTCCTAAACAAGCTGATTACTTTTCAATAAATAACATGCACACTGGGGGTCTTCAAGGTAGCATACCTTTCCCACCAGCCATGCAAAAGTTGATAAGAAAAAATGAGGAATCAAGAGGTATTGCACCTCCCTCACCATCATCAAATGGCACACTCACTAGGGGTATATAGGGTAGCATGCCCTTCCCAAAAGGTTCCAAGGTTTCCTGAAAACCGCTTGGTCAGGTTAGTTAAAAGCTTTGAGGGATTGTTTAAAACTGCTCAATCATCCTAAAAAGCTCCAAATACTCTCATCAATGGTTTGGTCAATCAAAAAGCTCCAAAGGCATTTGTAAGCCCTTTGGTCAACCTCAAAAGCTTTGAGGGTTTGGTCAAAATTGATCGGTATTTCCAAAAGGCTCCAAGGGTTCCTGAAACTACCTATTTATGTCAGTTAAAATCCTTGAGGGTTTGCTTATAACCCCTTGGTCGTCCTAAAAAGCTCCAAAGGCATTTGTAGGCCCTTTGGTCAAACCCAAAAGGCACCAATAGTTTTTGAAAAATTGCTTGGTCAACCCAAAGGCTCCAAGGATTCTCAAAATCGCTTGGCCATCCCAAAACGTCCCAAAGGTACCCATAATCCCTTTGGTCAATCCTGAAAGCTCCAAGGATTCTTAAAAATTGCTTGGTCAAACTAAAGGCTCCAAAGACATGTACTCTCCATTTGGTCAATTATGAGGCTCAAAACCCATAAAAATTATAAAATAAATAAAACCCAAAAAAAAAATTGGTAAAGCATAAAATCCAAAAACATTTTCATTTGCATTCAAATTTTGCATTCTCATTTTGCATTTACACATGCATTCACTGCATTACTACATTGCATATAGGCATTATTCATCCGTTTTATTTCGTAGTAGGAGGGATTATGTTTTTTAGTCTTACAAATGACACCACATTTGTGTTTAAATCATTCATATCTACATTTATCATGATCCATCATTCATGTGAGTAATTGTGTTTTTGAACACAACCTGTAATGTTGCTATGGATATATACTAGGATTTTTTGATCAATCAGCCATACCTAGTGGTCTTATCAAGAGTTGGTAGAATGCTTGATTTGCTTTTGTAGCTAAGGTTCAGTTAGCATATCCCTTAGCATATCAGAAGTCTATCACTAATCAATAAATTTAAACAATCCTAATAAGGACTAGGGGAAGATGAAAGTCGCGAAGCAGGACCGAGTATCCTGAAGCGAAAAGAGTCATTCTTGCTTATCCCTCTATGCGGACGGTATGGGAAATGTTGGTAGTTGGTAAAAGGACAGGTTAGTTCCCTATTAAGAATCCCTTTCTTGTGATAAAATGAACAATATCCCATAGATATATCCCACATCAATCCTCATGATTGATACCTTAGATCGATATCACATATCGACTTCCTAGATTGATATCCCATATTGATATCATAAGATCGATATTCTCAAATGATATACCAGAAACAATTTTCCTAAGTAAATCCCCCCAAAGGAAAGTTTCTAAAGAAAATTATCAAATTTAAATGCCAAAAATTGAAGATCGAGTGAATATCATAAAACAGGCTTAAATCAAAGTTCAAAGTGAATATCAAATAAAGATCTTAAATCAAAGTTTGAACAAAGATCAAATGAAGAT
Organism: Wollemia nobilis; assembly: GCA_028583015.1. Classification (NCBI taxonomy): domain Eukaryota; kingdom Viridiplantae; phylum Streptophyta; class Pinopsida; order Araucariales; family Araucariaceae; genus Wollemia; species Wollemia nobilis. The sequence continues at coordinate 1,432,733 of JAQPPZ010016949.1, forward strand.
CTAAAATATAGTTTGAAGAGAGATCAAATGAAGATCCCAAAATAGTTCAAAATAAATATGGAATCGACTCCCTTGCTTCACTATATATGAGCAAGTATCCCAAAAATTGAAGGATACAAAGAAATGAGCTTGAATCCCTAGAATTGTCAGAACTACTGTACCTGAATAACGATATGTCTAACGCATTAGCACCTCGATTATGAAAAAGACCAATGTTTGAATGTGGAAGAGCTAGCTTCAGGTGTTCTGCATTGCCTAGTGGCTTAGTCCAACTAAAATCTAAACTTGGGATTGGATAAGACATTTGTGGAACCCCTATCTTAGCAATGGGCTGAAATAATCCCGCCTAACATCGGGGAAAGCTCGTTTCTTATCTTAAAATAATCATGTGCACACACAGGGATAATGAACAGTTAGGGCCTATCCTAGAAAAAACATTTTAGCTCAGAAGTCTAGTGTGGTTAGTATGCAACTTTTGATAAGTCTATTAGGGTGTTTGAGTCTCATGGAAAAACTTAAAAATTTCTCTCATAGCAACAAAATTTCAAATATGGCAACCATATAAATCATCAAATTACAAAGTATCCAATCCAAGATACATTATCATATAGTGCACAATCAAAATATAGGATAGATACCGGATGGATATTAGAAATAATATTTAGATGGCCACTGACTATATCGTGCATATTTTTCAAATTTTGCAAAAGAAAATTGAATGACACATTATATCATTCACATCATAACATCACATACCATTGCATTTCATATATGGGTGATTAATTGATTAAATTCTTATCTTAAGGATTTTCAATTACATTCATTATTTTTATACATTCTGTGGTGTCATCCATTAGATTGATAAACATATATGCATTTATTCCTTATGTTTTAAGTGATTAAAGCATACAGGTTCATTTACATTAGATTAGCATCATATAAATAATTAATTACATACATTAATGCATACAATAAAGCAATATCAAATATGTGTTAAAAAAAACATTGCATCCATATGCATCCATCATAAAAAGCACATCTAAGCATCTAGATCACTTCATACCATCATCATAAATTAAATAGCTATCTAGTGCATGACATCATACATCACATCATATAACATCAACATAACATAAGCATTGCATCCATGTGCATCACATAAACATAAAATCAAAATTAAATGAGTACACAATAATGAGCCATAAAATGATCAGTCATATCATATATAAATATGTGTCTAAGAGTACATCGAGAGTACAAAAATACTTATAGGCTACAACTGTGCAGGTCCTCGACCTTACACTCAAAAATGGTATAATACATATATCATAAAATATGTACTAAGGAGGGTCTATTCCCCCAACATGTGAATCACCCCGTCATCCCTATGGCTCCTGTGAGAGTTGGCTCCATGTGTGCTAGAAGACCGATGAGTGTGCTCAGTCCTATGAGTCTGATGGCTGGAACTCATTAAGTACAACCCTGTAGTCCTAGTCCTAGTCCTCTATGACTCTGTAGCCTACCTATCCTCTAGGACCTATAAATCCCTTAGCTCGATGAAGCCCTATAGATGAGAGATGAGAGCTACCCTCGCATCCAATCGATCATTTATCTCCTCTATGAGAGAAGTGAGTCACCTAATATCTACAATAGGATCCACACCTGTGACTAGTGGAGCGGCTGGAGGTCCCATGATAACTTGAGAGGATGGAGGTTCTCCCCTCTGTAGCTTAAGTAGGTCCCTCTTTGCAAATGCCTCACCCCACTATACCACTACTACATCATGGGCACTAGTGAGCTCCTAGACCCGAGCCTTTATCAGTGTAGCTCACTCTGTGGGACTGGTGATCTCATCTTGCACCTTAGCTAACTACCTATCTCGATCAGCTAGCTTCACCTCTATAGTGGTAATAGTGATGTCTCACTCCTGCTACTAAGTCTGATATCTACCAAGTTGACTTTGCAAGTCAAAAACCTAAGCTAAGAGCAGCCCCTTTGCACTATCAGGAGGAACCTCACCCTCCTTTGGAGCCTCCTTAGTGGTGGCCTCTGTGCCCAATTTTCCCTCTATATGCTGGTGCACCATGTACCCATCAAGATCCACTATTGCCTCTTCTTAGTCATCAACTCTACCCAGAGGCCCTGATCCATGCCACTGTAGCATCGACCACCATCCATCGTATGTAGGAGTGGTAGTAGCCCTGTCAACTCTAGTAACCTAGAAATCATCTGGCTCATCCCCTAGAGTCAGAGGCTAGATCCATGGTATATGTGTCTCTAAAGTCAAGCGCCTGTAGACAAAGGGGATCTCTAGAATATCCTGCACTAGGTCAAACTATCATAGGATGCAAGAATAAAATTGGTACTCTCTAATATCGGCCTTCCGACTGAGGAGCCATCTATCCTAGCAAGTCTGTCGAAGCCACTCATCGACCTCAGTCCATTCAGGGAACTTCATGTAAGGCCACCACTTGATATCATCTGGGTCGAGTCTTGCAAACAATGTAATATAATGTTGGGTATCACCAGCATGGGTCCTGCTCTTGAAACCCTCATCCTTCTAAGGCCAGCAGGCAACATAACACTGGTGGGCATCATCGATCTCTATGATGTGCAGTCGTAGCTCCCTAAGATGCTCTATCCTGATGTGCTGCTAGCCCCAAATATGAATAAGTAAGCTACATTTGATACACTGGTGGCTTCGGTTAGTGATCTGGTATAAATCTCTATACAATTAGTATAGTAGGGTGCTCCCCTAGGTTAGTCACAATGGTTGAGTCGTGGAGCTTTGAACCACTCTACGGATAGTGGCTAAGAGGTTCTAGGTAATCCTCGCTTCCCAAGGTGTCTAGAAGGACAAGCTGCACCACTAGGTTCATAAATACGGCCTTGCGTATGGAGAATACATTCTTCCCCTACTAGTAGTCAATATGGACCCCTCCATGATCAATACTGCGTTGAGCCTCCTCGCTCTAAAAACTGAATATAACATCAAATATAGACTCCTTAGCCCTAGAAGTAGAAGATACGATGGCCTCTCCATAAATAGGGATCCTAAATATCTTGTAGACATCCTCTAGGGTCACCATCATTTCACTTGTAGGCAGGTGAAATGTGTTGGTCCACGCATTCCAACGTCAGGCCAACACAGTCAAGTAGGCTTGATCTACCCTGATAGTGGATAGATTCAGTATGTAGCCAAAGTCGATAGCTCCAAACCATTCTCACTCCTTGGGAGTGAGCTCTCCATGAAGAGTCTTAAGGATGTTAGGCTCTCGAGTTCTAGATGTCAACCTCTAAAATAAAAAGCATAATATAAGAGAAAATCTAACTAAAAATAAGCAAAAACATTTAAAAATGACCTAAAAATCATCAAAAACATCTAAAAGTTGATAAGATTGTAAAAACATGTCATCGTGCAGGCCAAAAAAAATAAAAAATTTCACTCAAAAAGGTCAAAAATGTATTAAAAGACATTAATTGCCTATTAAACCTTAGAAAAATTAAAAATTTGATATTTTTTTCTAAAGTTTATGAACTGCGGGTCAACCCTGTGGTCCGCATGTGATCAAAAACTGACCGTTGGGATTTTAAATGATGACCACAGCTAGTAGTTGTGGTCCCCAATTGATCAATTGGGAACCACACCTAGTACCTGTGGTCTCCAACTGATATCCTTCCAAGTACTTTACCATGACTAAAAATAAAAAATAAATAAATAAAATAAAAGCCTAAGCTAACCTAACCTAAGGTGTGGTTCATTGCCAAAACTTTAGTGTGATTGATTAAACAATTACTTAATTTGGTTCATTTTATTGGTAATGGATACGATGTCTTGTTTTTGAATTACCTTGCCCTTGCCTCATTCGCCACGGCTAGAAGAAGCTTTTTCGCACTCTGCCATCATGCGGTATGTAGTCGTGGCTAGAAGAAACTTGTCCACACTCTGCCATCATGCGATGTGTAGGTATGAGTGTGAAGTTTGGTAAGGTTTCAGGTAAGTTCTCAGTTTTCACTGTCAGAGATCCAATTATAAGTCGTTTTCAAGGAATAATGAGAGAAATTTAAAAATTGGGCTTTTTATAAGCTTTTCTTATTTCGTGTGGACCGTAGGCCCTAGTCGTGGTTCCCAAAATTGCAAATGGGAACCGTAGACCCTAGCTGTAGTTTGCAACTGGTAAGAAATTTAATAAAATCCCACCATGGGAAGGTTTAAAATGATAAATCAATAAATCCCAAGGGATCAGAACTCAATAAAATCAATCAATTTGGAAATTTGGTGATAATAAAGCACCGGGGTCCAATTAAAAATCAAATATCTGGCTGAGATTATAAAGTATATTAAACTGAGTTTATCACTATGACAATCCTTTCATGGAGCGACGCACCTCCCAGAAAAATAAATAAATTCAATTCATAATTCAAAACAACAACAAAAATCAAATAATTAAAAACATCAAATGCGCCTCGTTTTCAGTAATTTACCCTATACACTTGGTGGTTGCAGCGACTTGCAATCCATGCAATCTGACAATATGAGTAAATTACCATAAAGACCTTTGGGGGTAAAATTTTCATCGTTGATCTGATATGTTTCTTTTCAATCCCTAAGAAGGCCTTCACGGCTGGAATTCTCCATGGGAATGAGGTGTTTCAGGTCATGTCTTCTATGAAATCTTTTAGCAAATCATCGATAACTTGATTCAACATAGAAATAATTGGATTTGTAGATTTCCTAAGATGACTATTGTAGCCTGACTACTCCATGGGATAGAAATGTGTAAATACTATTAATAATTGGAATCAAAAGCTAAGCTAGGCCTAGTCAAGGCATTAATTTGCTAAAATCAAAATTTGTTCAGATCATCCATGGTGGTCAAGTGACATCATCGCTTTAATCATTGTCATTACCCTCATCGACTCATCGCTTGAGGGGGTAGTCATAATATCAAATTATAATCAAAATCAATAGAAGATCCCTAAAATCGTAGATCTCTTGATCTTGTCAAAATTGTGCTCATCCTTACAAATCATTATCAACAACTATCATAAGATTATCCCTTTTCTTGGGGAGAGTAGAAAATATGATAATTTATTTGTAACTCTTATCCTTTTGGATTGACAGGCACAAAAGCCTACTTAGCATTGATGATATCCGAATGCCTGATGATGAGTACAAAAATTTTAAGTTTAAGCCTCCAAAGAGTTGGAAGCAATAATTCCAGGATGTGCATCCTTTTGCAGGACCTGGGGCATCTAATGTTGACCTAACTAATGATCATCATACAACCTTTGGCATCATTTTAGGAGGTATGTTTTTTCTCAGCATTTTTTAATCTCACAATTGATGACGATTGATGTTTGATATTACATATGACCCCTATAGTAGTTTATAGCTAGGTTTGCATAGTTTATTTCTTGCAAATTAATAATTGTAAGTGAGTCTCCTTCTCACATGCACTTGTGGGCACTAGTTATCTTCTAGTTGTCATTTAGAGTGTTAGTTAGTAAGTGTGAACTCAAAGTAGGAAGTGTGTACTTCAAGATAGCTAAAATGGATCTTCTAGTTAGCAATATTCCTTTCTCTTAACTTAAAAGTTTACGTGCATTCTCCTTTGCACTTTTGTAGCTTATGGTTAAGTATATTTGATCAAATCCATGATTTGATGGGTTTGGTTATGTATTTTGGGCCATTAGTGCCTATATATTGAATTGTAAATAATAGAACACTTAGTTGGATTTTCAATCCTTTTCAACAATGCATCTCAAAAGGGGCATTTGTAGACACCTAAAACGCATCATGTTGAGGGTGACTACTCATATGGACATGTTACAAGACCATATGGAGGATCTTGGATAGACTACAAGATAGAGTAGTGGTTCTAACCACTCAATTTGGGTTCCTTGGCATAATCAATCTGAACCACAGCCCAGACTTGCGATTTACAGATTGAACCACAGCTGAGACCTATGATTTACAATCTAGACTACAGCTATGACCTACGATCTTAACTGAAGTTCAGTTGGCCTTCATCTGAGCCAATTTTTTTTGAATGACCATTTTATCTAGAAGAAGAGAGTTGATAGAGATAAGTACCCCCTCCAAATGGGGAGATAAGATAGAGAGTTTATTGATTAAGCGAGTAGTGAAGCCCTATCGAATTGCATACTGAATTCATGCATTGGAGAGGGTCACTTTGATATTCACCCAAAGATCAATTTGTCATGGAAGTTCTATGAGCCTAGAAGAATCAAGAAACACAAATCCAGGAAAACGAAGACCCATCACAGTGAATCAAATGCTAAATTAGTGAGGACACTGAAGGAGACCCTTGAAAATCAATTGGACAAGGAGGTCAAGCCCACTACCCTTGGAATTGAGGGTAAACCTATCATATTGCTAATCACCGCTTTCAACCACAATTTACAGTGCAAACCGCTCATCAGTTGCGATTTGATGTAGAGGTATCACCACTTTACCCTTTTTATTTTAGTCCAGTTAATTAGCTTAGTTTAGTTGTTTTCATGGTTTAATTATAGTTTAGCATACTTCTGACCGATAGAATTAGGTTAGATTAGTTTCTTTATGTTAAGCATAGAATAGGACATAAATGGGTTCTTTATGCACTTTCATGCTTTATTTTACATAATTGATCCATGCATAGTGTAGCTATTATTTTCCTTCATGCAAATATATGAATCTTGATGCAATTAACATAGTTTAGAAGCACTTTTCATGTTTTCTTGATTATACATGCTTAATGGTGTCTTTATGCAATTTTCCTAAAAGGGCCTCATCATGAGAGGTTGTCTATATTTTTTACACTCTTATGTTGTTTCTTGACCACAGGGAACATATTCAAAGAAGACTTAACTATCAACTTCCTTCCTCAATGCAAAGAAGAGGGAAACTCCACCCTAGAGCATTTTGTGACCAAGTGAAAAGCAACATTTGTGCGCCTACCCTGTTGAGGGCTTTGGCATTGTATTAATCGTATCGTCATTTGGGTGACCCTAATAGGGGCATGATTGTAATCGATATTCTTTGCAATTATTAATACAAGAAAATTCTATTTTGTTGAATCTATGCAATCTTGTCAATTTTATGCTTTGAATGAATGAATACGACAAGTACAGTAGATGGGTGCACATTTTTTTGTTGGATCAATAGTATACTTCAGTCATATTCTAAAATTACTCTCCTTCATATTTTCTTAATCCTAAGATTGTCATTTCTTGTAGCTTACTTCATCAAAAGCTAATAGTGGTATCAGAGCCATGGTGGATACAGATAGGACTAGGGAGAGTCACAAGTACTGAAGTAAATCTTAGTTCTAGAAATACTGAAATCACATATTTCTAAAGTCTTTCCATTTAGTTGCAAAACAACTTATGAATACCAGGACTCAACATTCATCCCACTAGTTTGACGAATGAACTATTGAAGACTATTTATAGATCTATATTTTCCATGTTGATTACTATATAAAGTTTTTTCTATTGCAAAAAAATAACTCTCAGAAGTTAAGACACTTCCTACAACATATATAGAATGATATCATCTTTGTTGCCTAAACGTCTATGTGCTTTCCTCGTGTAGATATTAGTTCTTTGTTTTAGAAAAAATATTGTAGAAAAAAACTCTAGGAGAAGAGTCTTGGTGAAGTTTGGAGATTTTATATCTCCATTGCTAGATTAAAAATCATCACATTGTAGAATAAAAGGCCATAGAATCCTTGATCCAGAAGAAAATCCCATAGAAGCCTTGATCCAGAAGAAAAATCCACAAAAACCTTGATCCATAAGAAGCCACATACCCTTAATTCTTGAAGAAAAATCTAGAGAAGAGTTCCTAATCCAGAAGAAAACTCCAAATTTTTTTTTTTGAAGAAGACTCTAGAAGAGAGTTCTAGAAGAATACACTAGAGAAGAGTCCTCAAAATAGGAGATTGGTTATATCCATTAGATATTACAAATTACAGATCAACTAAAGTCTTTGCACAAGACTGTGAAGACTAGGAATCAACATAGAACTCATACCACTAGTTTCAAGAATAACTAGTGAAGTTAAAAAGGTTTGAGAAAATATCCCATTGGAAATAGTAGATTGAAGATCTATTCCAAAAGAAGCTAAAGAGATCCATAGAAGATCTCATTGGAAAACTTCCAATCATGGAAGAGATAGAGAGAGACTAGAAAAGTCCTATTCCTGATAAAATAAGCAAACAAATTTAGATATCCATAAAGAATATATCATCATAAACACTTCCAAAAAGAGAATATTGAAGAAAATTTCCCATTCAAAAGACCATATAAACTATAATATTGAAGACCTTGGAGAGGTTTCTAGTAGAAACAAGGAAAAGGTTTGGAAAGCCTTGTTGTAGAACTTGTAGAAGCATCATTAGAGGAGTTCCTAGAAGAACTCATTAGAGAAATCCACTACCAATGGGAAGCTCTTGATATTGAAGGACTTGGTACAATTGTCACCATCTGAAAACAAGCCCAAGAGAGAAGACATAATCCAGTGAAGACCTCAAGATATTCAAAATATTGAGAAGAAGATCCAGTTTGAAGTTAGAATTCAACAAGAAGATTGAAAGAGGATTCAGATAGAAGAATTCTATCAAATCCAAGATATTTGGAGATTACCTCTCATAGCAAGAAGTCACATTTCAAAGGTAAGAATTTTTCTTAATATACAACAAAAAATAGAAGATCACTTAGAGTATCAAGCCACCAAATCCTAGGCTCAAGACAAAAGGTTCAAGACCATGTTTTGGTGAAGCAAGAAGCTATTTTGGACAGCCAATAAGAAGTTGCAGAATTCATTCATCACAAGGCAGTAACTTGGTGAATCTAAACACCAAGATCTACATCATCTATAGAATTCATTAAAGGTAATCAACTTGGGTGCAATTAGTTGAACTTTAAATTAGAGTTCATTATCTAATATCATTAAGCACCATATTTAGATTAAAGTTAAAAAAATAAGGCTTATAGTCTTCAAGAAAATGCAAAAAGGAGAATTTGTTTTAAGATATATTTTCACATTAAAATATGAGTTGGATGTATTTCGAAAGAAATAATTATATCATCTACCTATTATCTATTTAGAAAGCAAGAGGACTACATCCTACAAACTAATTGTAGTGAAGAATTGTAGATTACTGAAGGGTTCTTTAAAATTACTCTTAAGAGTTGCAAAGATTATTAAGTGCATTAGAAACTACTTTGAGAGCTTATTTATAGGAGAACGAAGGTGAGAATTAACGTGCATTAAATTAGAGGTTTTATTGATTCATTGCACTTTACTAGTTGTTCATTAAACTAGTTATTATCAAAGGATTGTTTTGTTTTTTTTATTATTAAGTTTAAGGCATAAAAACTAGTATACTATCAAAGTGTTTAGAGACACTATCTAGTGCACAAACTTACAACATTTCATGGCCAAAATAAGCCACCATTAAATCCTTAAAAGAATCTACAAATCGAGACTTGGTGAGTCTTAGATTCAAGGTGCACTTAGAGTTTCATTAAAAAATGTAAGTGCAGAAATTTCTACTTCCAAAAATACATATTAGCTTGGATATATTATTATTAAACTATCCAAGAAAAAAGTTAGAAATTAGTTTTTTCTAGAAAGAAATGCAACAATACACTACTTTCAATAGAATAAGAGCAAGTAAATGTCATATCTAAGAAGCCAGATGAAAGCATAAAAAGTCCTCAAGTTATAAGCTAGAAGTCTTCATAACAAAGAATGAAATAACATCTAAAAGAGACAAATAATGCACTAAGTTGTGGTGCAAAATAAAATATCTTATTTATAATACATTGGAGCACCACATACCTCTAAAAGAGGTCAAAAGTATTGAGTGTCACAAGATACCAAAATAATAGGTGTTTTATATTGCTTGCACATCAACAGGAGTAGAAGAGAAGTTAGTTTAGGGATTGCAAGCATGACCATCAGCTCAATAGAAATAAGGGTTGAGTTTGAGTAGAAGGCAAGACCCATCGAAGGGCTCACATTTCAAGGTATATAAAGACACATGTTTAAGCACCTAGAAAAAGCATCCACCTATAGAATTAAGGCCAATACAAGAAGGCAATGTCTATAAGAAAAAAATAGCATAAATGGTGATTATCATATATATTTCTACAACGTAGCCATCAACGTGGATAGATTAACATTATTAAATAAGGAACAAGGAGCTAGCACACAATTATCTACAATAACAAATGCAACATAATGAAAGCATAAAAAAAAAAGCTAAAAGATGTTATACCGAAGACGTAACTAGGAGAAGACATCTCCTAAAGAGAATCACTCACATTAGTCCTTGGTTTTTATTAATACCACCATTGGAGTTCCATAGAATCATTCATCATCATCAACTAGAGCCATCGATACAACAAATACGTTGGCTTGGAAAGAAAGCATTATCAAGATCATTTGTTGGCAAGGAATATATGATCTATAGAACATTGGAGGGGGAGTTTGCATGCAGTGTCACTTGGTAGAAACATATAAAGTGCCACTTCATTCCTCAATGCTCAAAGAATACTTGAACGCCTTCCTTCGAATGGTTACTACTTCATTAGGAGGTTGTAAATCATCAATATCATTACAAAAGGGAATAAGCGTTGGAATAATCTCAACATCCATATTTATTATAACTCCTAATTTCCACTTGTTCAAAATTTGAAGAAGAATTCATGCCATTTAAAGTGTTCAAATTGGAAGGGAAATCATCGAAGTCAAAAGCATGATCAAGCATTGAAGGGTGTAGAAGCATTTTCATAGTGATAAGCTAATTCAAGAAAGGAGCCTGTGTATCATTCAAGAGGAGTGTAAGCAAGAATATATATTGCATTAATGATTTATAATTTACAAACAAATCCAACACTCTATGATTCAAGAATACTTTGACCAAGAGCCATTCAAGAAGGAGACTAGCACCAACAACATCAAAAAAGCATTAAATTCCTTACACTAGTGATCAGTGAATATGTTGATCTACAAGTCGTCAATGGGTACAAGGATTACTAAGCCATCAGTAGATATATTGAGCCACAAAACCATCAATGATCACATTGAACCACAAGTATTACTAAGGTAAATTTCATATTAAATTTGCTTACTTTAAGTCTAAGTGACATTGGAGTTATAAGGATATAATTCATTTACTATTGCAAAGCATTCATCAAGCATTAGTAACATATTAAGCAAGCCTATTTCTAGAACATTTACAAATTTGCAAATAATAAAGTTGGAGATATAAGGGTTTCTACTTAGGAAATTAAAACCCTATTATTACAAATATTATTGTTTTATAATATTCTAAATTAGAAGTTATAAGGAATACTACACCAAAATAAATTATTGGAATTTAGAAACATTAAACTATTAATATAAAGGGATAAGAAATAAGTTCATTAAATATTATTAGGGGTTGGAATCAATTGATATACTTATATCATAAACACATCAAAGGGGTAAAAGAAATCCAACTTTAAGAACTTCTTCAAATAAAAAAGTGCTTAGTTCAATAGGAGAAATAAGGTGTGATAAAATTTTATTATTGTTACTTACAAAGTATTACAAAATCAACTCAATGTTGAACCATTACTTCCAAAAGCACTATTATCAATCATATAGCATAATATAACAACTAGGGAGACATAAGGAATCCTACAAAAAGAAAACCTAAATCCAAGAAATGTTTTACTTGAGATAGATATAGTATTCTACAAATTCAAACATTAAGGAAGCAAAATAATACTACATATCAAAACCTTCTAGCTTGATTATAAACTTAAATCACTAGGGATTCATAAGGTAGACTACTACAAAGGATTAGTAAAAAATTTTTTTTTTCTTGATAATAAGGGTTTGTACTCGGGTCCCCCACCCTTGAAAAATTACATATCTTTTCTTTATAGCTTGAGATTTTATAAATAGATACACTTCTCATATCAATTGAGATGCTATAGCTAGAAGCCTACATCATTTCACATAAAATATCTAAATTATTGATTTTCACTTTCTAGATCTTTTCAAATCTCCATATGAAGACAATTACTCCAAAATTTAGCATCTTTCTTGACATTTTCCTATAGAAGCCTTCACAATGCCAAAAATTCACCTCTACTATCTATGCCTTACATCTTAGTAGAGTAATATTTCCAAAACATCACACTATCATAGTCCACTTTACCAAATATGGATTGCTAGTTTCCTTCCTAAAACACAAGTGCAACCACAAAATTTATAATAAATAGTCTAAATGAAAACTAGAAAAACTATTGATCTCAAGATTATGTATGAAATATTAATAAATACTTTTAATAATAATGAACTATTTCATGAAGTGGAAATGTATTCCCAAAACTTAATAGATACCCTTGAAGGATATGAGAATCTATCAACTAGTGATAAAGAGATATTCTCCTTATTTATTAAAGAGGCAAAAGAAGGGAACTTTACAACATTAATCAGTTATCTTCATGAAACTCTCTTTAGAGCATGGTGGAATTCATAAAAAATAGTTATATTCACATCAGAGGAATGTTTGATGATTTATCTATCATTAATATTTTTTGTACTTGCTCAAGCAACACAAATCAATATTATTATGATGATAGACTAACTAATTATGAAATAAATATTCCACTAGCATCAAAGAAAAATTATAGGAGTAAGAGAAATAAAAAACATGCTAGAAAAGAACAAACTAATGAAGATATGAACAAAGAAGAAAACACAAATACTGGACCATACGAACATATTCAAGTTGGAAAGTCAGAAGAACCCTCAACTACAACTTTCTTTACCTTGTATGAAGACACTAATTGCTTACTTGATCAGATTACAATAAGCAATGAAGAAGGATACAAATTCTAGTACCAGATGAAAGAAGATCCATATTTAATTCTAAAGTCTTCAATACCCAAATAATGTAATACATGGGGGGTGTTAGAGTATATTATTGAAACCAACAAAAATGACACTATAATTCTCATTCAAAATTATAGAATCCACTACTTTTGCTATTAAAATGATAAAAGGAGGTTACAAGTCGATATCCTTTTACAAATTTTTCCCTGAAGGCTACAATGGGGTCTTCCCTAAGGAAGCCCTTTCGGATGTGTACAAAGGCAGCAAGATCTGTCTTCTTTGTGTTCCTCAGTGTAGGTGGGCTTCTTGCTCGTGTGCCACCACTGGTTGGATGTGTTCTGTGTACCTATTGAACCTGCAAAATCTTGTTAGTGCATTAAGGGGTCTGCCTCAGTCAAACCCCATGGTTATGAAGACAAAAAGACTCTTAAACAAGCTTAAAACATGATAAAAACTAATAAAAATAGCATAAAAACACTAAACTAGGCCATACTTACTTGATCCGGTGATTCTGGTGTCTGTAGCATAGGTTTGCATAGGGTCGTGCGAATCTGGTGTGAATCGGGAGGTTCGCACGGGGTCGTGCAAACCTATATTTTTTGGACTGAATCTGCAAGATGACTTTTATGGTTGTCCTGGAACAGCTGCTTCTTTGATTTTTGCATGGGTCACCTTCAAAAAATGTACTTTTTGGTGTCGTTGACCTGTCTCAATCACAAGGAATATCATGAAAGCAACTAATTACTATTGCAATATGTATGATGGTTGTGTGATGGATGTAGGATGGATGTAATGGTTGTAGTGATTTCGGTAGAGTTTCGATAAGTAAAAGTTGGTTGTTCTAAAATGGTGGAAATGGCCTTCTATTTATAGACTTGGCCAAGGTGAGAGGGAGGGGATGAGGTGTCCCCTGTGAGGTGTCAATGGTGAGGTGTCCACCTAAGAGGTGTCTTGGTTCATAAATGAGGTTGGGTGAGAGAATCCCTCACCCATCCACAAATAATGATGACTTTGCCAAAAATATCCATTTGGCATTTATGAAGACCTTTTTGAAAATATCTTCAAATTAAAAATTGCTTCTTTTGTGCAAAAGTCTCCATCTTTCATTTATGACCCAGGGGAATGTGAGGTGGAGAAATATCTAGGTGAGAGGTGGCAAGGCTAGGATAGGCTAGAATAGGTGAGGTGGAAGGCTAGGCTAGTCAAAGTAGACTAGGTGAGGTGGAAGGCTTAAATTAAATCAATATTAGATCTAATTAAGCATGTGATTAGTCATAAAGCATATTTTGACCAAAAAGTTGACTTTTTGACCATAAAGTGCTTTTTGACCATGGTGGAGAATTCAACCTTGGTTGAGTTGTGAATGAGGTCACATGAGGACCTAGGGTTAAGCGTAGGAAGGGGCTTAGCTAGCCCAAAGGGGCTAAGGATGATGAATAGTGTATTTTGATAAATGAATAGTGTTTTTAGTCAATTTATGCAATTTTTGAGGGTTTTGCAAATTGATTGACCATGAAGATGGGGAGAGGGACAATGTGCGACTTTTGGGTGTCTACATTTTACCCCTTTTGTACTAGATTGTGTGAAACATGATTTAGTACAAAAATTGATGATGTGAATTGATGGAATGATTTGGAAGGCAAAGAATTTATAATTGATGATTTGTGGATGATTGCGAGAGAGATGCATTGATAAAAAATGGTTTATGATTGATTGCTTTTGGAGGAAGGTGTAAGATTGCCTTGCATTATGATCAACTTGAGATGTTTCAATTGTGGACGAAACAAATGCCTTTGCTAATTTTTGCTTTTGATTGATTGATGAGCTCGTTTGACAATATTTGACAAATCGTTGGAGCCATGGGGTAGAACTTTCAGGAGCTTCATTCACAAGTGGTCTTACGACTACCACTATGAATATTGGAATCCATGAGGTGTCTATAGGAAGAGGTATTTTGAGATTTTATCAAACATTGATTTGTTTTTGGATTGGGATTTTATTAAGAAGAGAAATTTCACTTTTTTTATCTGCCCTAGCATAAGGTCTTGAGATAATCTTTAGCAAAAAATTTCTTAGGAAGATGTTGAATCCATGATTGGATGTTTGGTTGTTTGATCATGTGCAAGGTAGCTTTTGATTGTTGTATGATGACTACCCCCTCAAGTGATGAATTGGTGATGGAGGAGATGAAGATCGATGATGAAATGATTGATAATGATGAAGAAGAAAAAGGTAAAAAATTTGCATGAAAATCAGCAAAATAGAAGAATTGGGAGAAATTCCAAGGGAAATGGATGTAGGTGCAACAAATTTGGTCGAGGAAGATAGGTTCACATGGGGTCATGCAAACTAGGGTGGTTTACACGGGGTCATGCGAACCTATCAGTTCACATGTGTGGGGTGCGAATCAGTGCAAATGGGGTTTAAATGGTGAAAATGATATCTTGACATCATTTTCACATGAAATACGAAGAAGGAGAGGTG
The DNA here is from genome assembly GCA_028583015.1 of Wollemia nobilis. Taxonomy (NCBI): domain Eukaryota; kingdom Viridiplantae; phylum Streptophyta; class Pinopsida; order Araucariales; family Araucariaceae; genus Wollemia; species Wollemia nobilis. The sequence goes on from JAQPPZ010016949.1 coordinate 1,448,121, forward strand.
GCAGAGGAGAAAATAGAATGGAGTGCTACCAAATTGTGGATCGAGTGAGATGGGATGGTGAGTGCATCAACGAGTATGAGCACGGGGGAGGTAACACTAGAGGTAAGGGAATTATTCTTTCCTGATTAGCGTGTAATTGATTAGGGTAAAAAGAATATTGAATTTGCTTAAAATATCATAGATTAGACATGTATGCATGGGATGGGTGAAATGTGTGCACTTTGTGTAAAAAGGGGCAAATGGGTATCCCGAGGTGGTTTTTTATTTTTGCATGTGATGATTGTTGCTTGTGGAAAAGTGTGCATTGGATGTGATGTGTGGGATGGGGTGTGAAAATTGCATGCATGGAAAAACTGACAAGTGGGGGCTCCTAATAAGCCAAATGGGTATCCAAATTTGCTTTCATTTGACTATTTTGACTTCATTTTGACCACCTCATTTTGTATGCATGTGTGAGGAGGGTTTTGGATATTTTTTGCATTTTTTAGCATGTTTTTGTTATTTTTCACATGCATGAATGGTATGCATGGAATGTGGGAGGGTGGGTGAACTCGCGTATGTGAAAAATATGGAAAATGGATGATTTGCACATGATCGTGTGAACTATGGTGGTTCACATGGGGTCATGCGAACTAGGGTGGTTCGCACGGGGCTGGGCGAACCTGTCGATTTGCACGGGATCATGCAAACTCATTTTTTTTGCATATGTACATGTAAAAATAAATGGATGGATTTGATTTTATGTACAGGATTTTTAACTCGTGACATGTGTTTTTTTGCAGGTGAAGAAGATATTTGCATGACATCAATTGTAGAAGTGTAGGAAGGCCTTGCAGGATGTATGGTGGGCAGAGGATGGGGAGTGGTTGCGGGTGGTGGGTTTATATGGTGTGTGGGAGATGCATGAGGTTCATGTGAACCATACATATATTTTTGCTCTATGTGAGAGGTGGGATCCGGATAGGAACACCTTTCACCTACCTATAGGGGAGATGACAGTGACCCTAGAGGACATCTACCGCATCTATCGATTTCTGATAGAAGGGATCACAGTGATGACGATAGATAAGGATTTATAGGATGGCATCCTGGAGAGGGTATTTGGGCAGTGATGGCAGAGGGTGGATGCTAAGGGTGGGGTGGATTATGTGAAGTATTGGTAGAAGAAGTTTTTGTCAAATCGTCATGCGATGGTGATGCTAATGATAGTGAGCCATGCTTTGCTAGATACTTCAGGGGTGAGATTCCCCTAGAATATGATGGGGATAGTGTGCGACATGGTGGAGTAGTGGATAGTATATGCATGGGCACCCATATTGTTAGCATAGGTATACAGAGAGTTGCATGTGGTGGTGAGGATAGATCGGATAGGTATCAGTGTGAGTCCACTATTGCAAGTGTGGGCTTGGGAGCATATTCTGATTTTATGTCTAGCAGATTTGCCACATGAGGTACATACGATAGATGGGCGTGATGTACCATATGCGATGAGGTGGAGGGCAGACATGGAGAGTAGGAGGAAGAGGGTATAGGAGGGTGATCTGATGTATCACCATGAGGAGTTGGGTGGATTGAGGATGGATCAGGTGAGGTGGAGACCATGGTGAGGAGCACCTGATTGGAGTGAGAATCCTGAGCAGCTGGTGCACATCATGCAAGGGTGATGGATTATGGGGAAGTATCTATCATAGGTGGAGTACTTCCTATTCTCTAGGGTGCTACGATAGTTTGGGTTGTGGTAGGTGCGACCAGATCCACCTATGGTGATTTACAAAGTGGCAATGGATACAGGACTAGATCTAGTAGTGTCACCATTGGATTTGACACACGATGAGCCATTGGTTGTCCCTGATATGGATAATGTAGGGAAATATATATTATGATGTATGGTGGTCAAAATAGTAGTGGGAGTAATTGCTCAGTGTGGTGGATGGGTGGGTGAAGGTAGCAAGGGTGTTGCCTAATAGGGGTCTTCCAAGTAGGGCGAGGGTGGCATCACTAGGGCATGTGGATGTGCAACAGGATGTGAGATCACCTAAGCCAGGTGAGAAGGATGAGGTAGAGCTAGACTGATTAGTTAGGCATGTGAGGTCCCACTGTGATGAGCAGGACATATTGGTGAGTGATAGTGGTACAGGACCATCAACAGAGGTAGGCAAGGGGATCAAAGAGGGTACAAAGGCAATGGAGGATATCCCTATGATGGATATTGATGATGATGATTCATATGAGTCACCAGTGATTGGTGGGGATGTGGAGGTAGAGTTGGATGACTTTGAATTTGGTGGAGAGCTATAGGAGGCTATGGTAGTTGAGGATGAGGTATGGAAGCTTAGAGGAGAGGTGAAGAGGCTTAGGGATAAGCTTCTAGACACAAATATGGATTGGGTGATGGATCACTCAATAGTGGAGGAGGAGAAGAGGGAGGTAGAGGTGGACCTGAGGGCTACCTTAGAGGAGAGGGATGAGGCTAGGGTTCATTTTACAATAGATGATGGAGGAGAGGGATGCACTCAGGAGTGAGTGGGATGCGCTAAGGGGTGAGCGAGATGCTACCCAAGGAGAGAGGGATGAGATGATTGAGTCCATTGAGTGACTCTAGGTGTTGTTGGATGTAGTATGGGCTAATACAGAGGTCATTAAGGCCAGTCATATAGTGAGGGTCATTGAGTTAGAGTAGCGAGTGTAGGAGATGGAGGCAATGAAGGGGCAGGTGGAGTAGGAGATTGCAAGATTAGCAGTGATAGTGTTGCAGTTAGAGGAGGCACGAGAAGATATGGGGTGTTTGCAATAGGAAAACATGGGATGGATATCCTCCAACATGAAGGAGGCTACAAAGAGGATGAAGTGCGAGAGAGAGTTGTTGATGCGAGGGATACTTGTTCCCTCATATTCTATCTCTATTTCTTTATCACAGGTGCAATCGCACTAGAGTCAATAGAGTTCACCATCGGTAGGGGGGAGAATGCAGTAGATGGTGGTGCTTGTAGCATCACAGGTAGTGGAGATGGCATCACTAGAATGAGTGGAGGTACGTGTAGTGGAAAATATAGGAGATGTGCAGTCAATGCAAGTTTCTACAAATGAGGGGAGTGGAGAGACTCCCACGAGGTAGCAGCCATGAGGGCTCTATAGGGGGTAGTGATAGAGTATTGGCATGTTATTTTGTATTTTGATAGTTGTACATGATGAGCTATTTTTGGTAGTTGTGTATCAGCATGGATACATAACTCATTGTAGTCGTATGGCATTTTTGATAGATGGATGTATAGACATGATATGGTCATGTGGTGATGCACCCACAAGGGCACACACACACTTTATTGTAGCTTGATGGCACTCTTTTTTATATATACAAATATATACATGATATTCTATGGTATTTGTGTCTAATTGCATTTATGTGTTTGTTTGCTTCTATTTATGATGATTCATAAGTATGGATGATGTAGATGTGATAGTGGATAATTGCATATATACATGGAATAGTTCAATGCATAAATAAGGTGTTACATATGAAATAACATAAAATGAATATGCATGTAATGGAAATGCAAGGGTGAAGGAGTGTTGCTTGGAGGAAGCATTTGCATCTTTGTAGTAATCAGATGATGTAATCCATTCCATTTTTTTGAGGAAGTTGGATATGAATATTGTAGTGAAGGGATTCAAACATTACAATTTTAAGTAATCAAACCCATTGAATAACTAAGCAAAACTTCATGAACAAATTTAGGCTATCTTGGTAAACAAGACCTCAAACATGGATTAGTGTGTGTAAAGTGATGTTCATTTCACCATTTTGAAAAAGGGTGGTTTGTAACTACATGGTAACTTAGCCTGTAAGCTAGCTCATCAATAAGGACCTAAGGAATGTAGGGATTCAAGATTTTGGATAGTACTCTCGAGGATTTTCCTTTTGTTTTCTACCCCTGTATTGGAGTTTCTTTGTTCTTTTTCTCTCTCTCTCTTTTTTTTTGTGGGTGTTGGCTTTTATTTTCTACCATTTTTCTTTTGTGTCATAGCTTATCCTTTTGTCAATCCTTAGGTTTGAGATAAATCATGTGAATGATATGATGAGCAAGGTGATTTTTGCTAGGCATCAGTATGCATACAGTGTAGCCAGTCCTACTTTCAAAATTACTTAGTGTGTAGGACGTGAGATTTAATCCATGAGTGAGAGCAAGGTAACCAAGGGAAGTCTAGAAATGCTTTTTGAAGTATGCCAACATTGGATGGTGGTTGATTATAGAACTGTACATGGGTGAAGCACTCAAAACATTTCAATAATCATGTCTCCTAAAAATGGGTTTGGGCACCAAAACCATTATGCTAGCATGAGCATATTTAATTCTCCAAGCACGATATTCACAATGATTATGTACAGATGCATGTATGAATGTAATTTATAAGAATGCTATAATGTATGGATGTGAAGCAAAGTATGAAATAAATGATGTGATGTTGTAAATGAATGGACATGGGAATTTATGTACAAGGTTGCCCCAGTATTATGTACAATGAAATGGGGTGATGAAGTGATATGGGAGATGATGAGGAAGAAAGCAAAGAAGAAGAAGAAGAAGAGAATAAAGAGAAACTAATCAAAGGTATGTAGCCGCTCAAAGCGTGACCATACAACATTGATAAGTAACAATAAGCAAAGATAAGGAAAGAAATAAGAAGATGAAGAGAAGAAAGGGGAATGAAAGGTATGTAGCCACTCAAAGCGTGACCATACAACATTCATGATAAAAGAAGGGGAGAAGAAGAAATAAGAAAATCAGAATGGAGGAGAATATTTGAATTTAAATGCAATTTTATCTAATGTCGTAGAATGCCAAAATGGTGTTGTAGTTGTTTTTGTGTTTTTTTTTGATTATAAACATATGTACAAGTGGTAATGAGCTACAATGCCTACTCTTAGGCGTAAAATGCTCAAAGATGAATAATTTTAATGGGCTCAAGTTCAGCAATGCCTTCCAATGTAGCAAGGTGATATACCCCAGATCCAAAATTTTGAGTAACCATGTAAGGGCCTAACCAATTGGGTGTAAATTTATCATGGAGATGATGCGGTTGGCTAGTAATTTGTTAGTTCTCTTTAAGGACTAAATCTCCAACTTGAAATTCTCATTGGTGTACCTTAGAGTTATAGGCACATCAAAGATGATCTTGATAAACGCATGTATGTTCAATAGCATGAATGTGGTGTTCATCCAATAGGGTCAATTGGTCTAATCTAGCTTGATGAGTAATATCATCATCAATGAATTCTTGTATAGAGACCCATAAGGATGGGATTTCAAGCTCCAAGGGCATGATGGCTTCAGCACCATATACAAGAGAAAATGGAGTTTCCCCAGTTGGAGTACGGATACAGGTGTGATATACCCATAAAGTTAATGGTATCTGATTATTCCAATCACAGTGTGATTCTGCAACTATTTTATGAAGAATGATGTAAATAGTTTTATTTGTAGCTTTTGCTTTACCATTACCTTGTGGGTAGTATGGGGTAGAAAAGCTATGTTGGATGTTGAATTTCTCACATAATGCACAAACATTCTTATTTTTGAATGGTGTACCATTATCAGAGATGATCTTAGATGGGATGCCAAAATGACAAATGATGTGTTGTGTGATGAAATCAATAATTTTAGGACCAATCATTTGAACTAAAGGGATGGCCTCAACCCATTTTGTGAAGTATTCGATCTGTAATGATGAACTTGTGATTTCCAGATGAGGTAGGAGTGATTTTACCGATAATATCCAAACCCCATTGTGAAAAGGGCCACATTGATTGAATAGGTTGAAGAGCCTGAGAAGGCAAATGTGTAAGATTGGCATGATGTTGGCATTTGACACACTTTTTGACATAATCACAGTAATCATGCTCCATTGTGGGCAAATATAACCCATTCATAAGATGCATTTGGTAATGGCCATACCACTGAAGTGGCCACCACAAGTACCATCATGAGCCTCTTGGGTGATACGTTGGGCTTCGAATGGTTCTAGATAATGTAATAAGATGTCATCATAACTTCGCTTGTAAAGGATATCACCTAGCAATGTATAGTGCATGGAGCATAGTTTGAAATCTCATTTGTGAGTATGATTTAGATCAGGTGGGAGGATACCAAGCTTAATGTAATATTTGACTTGGGAAAACCATGGGTCATGCGGTTCAACTTTGATGATATTGATGCCATCATCATGAGAAGGTGGATTAGTAGAAATAATGGAATGGAAGAGTGTGTGAATGGACATGTGAGTTGTGTCAAAAAGTGGATTTTGTGGAATGAGTGAACCTAGAGAAGCCATAGTATCTACAAAATGGTTCATGGATCGAGGAGTAGCAGTGATGTCATACCACTCAAACTAGGCCAACAAGTGTTTGGCTACCTATTTGTATTATTGAAGGACTGGGCAATGACATTGTCATTCTCCCTTAATTTGATTTACAATGAGTAGGGAGTCACCATATATGTCCAGGCACCTAATGTGCATTGATATTTCTTGCTTTAAGCCAAGGATAAGAGCTTCATACTCGACATTGTTATTGGTACAAGGAAAGCCTAATTTGAAGGAAAAGGGGAGTGGCTCCCCTTATGGCATGAAAAATACTATACCTACACCCCCTCCATGCTCACAGTGAGAGCCATAAAAAAAGAGGGTTAAGTCAGTGGTTGATTCAGGTTCCACAAATTCTTTAGCTTTGGTAGTATGAAATATGGAATCATCGAGAAGCTAGATGAGTAATGGGGCATCACTTGGTAAAGGGGCATCATCCAACTGATCAGCAATGACTTGGCCTTTGATGGATTTTTGACTAATGAATTCGAGATCAAATTCCATGAGAAGCATGATCCATTTGGCCATTCGACTATTATGGTAGCTCTTACCCATCATGTAGCGAAGTGGGTTATCATGGGCAACTACATAGGTAGTATGGTTAATCATGTAATGTCATAACTTCTAGGTGGTAAAGACAACAAGGTAAAGTTTCTCCATGTAAGCATACTATGTCTCGTAATCAATCAATGTGTGAGTGATATAGTATATGACTTATTCTTGGTCCATTTCATTCTTTTGAGTAAGGAGCATGCCCAATGCATGACATCAGTAGTGGAAATGTATAGATGGAAAGGGTGATCTGGATGAGGTGGGATTAGAATGGGTGGAGATGTCAGGTATGATTTGATGGCATCAAAGGTGGCTTGACATTTATCATCCCATTTGAAAGGGACCCCCTTTTGGAGAAGATGATTGAATGATTGACACTTATCAAAAATTTGGGTGATAAATCATTGTATGGATTGAATCCTTCCTTGCAAGTTATGTAACTGTTTAAGATTTGTAGGGGGAGGCATGTCAATGATAGCTTGGACCTTTTGGGGATCGACTTTGATACCTCTTTGTGAAATGATAAAACCCAATATTTTGCTTGTGGTAACACCAAAGACACATTTTTTGGATTTAACCGGACATTATGTTCCAGGAGGTGATCAAATATTTGGCGAAGGTCCTCAAGATGTTGACCATAGGTTTTGGATTTGGTGATAAGATCATCGATGTAGTCCTCGATAGTTTTGTGCATAAGGTCATGAAAAATGTAGGTCATGGCACATTGGTAAGTTGACCCAGTGTTCTTGAGGCCGAAGGGCATGACTTTGTAACAAAAGGTCCCCTAGGGGGTCATGAAAGAGGTCTTATGTTGATCATTGGATTGACACGAATTTGATTGTAACCTAAAAAACCATCCATGAGTGATAGTATTTCATGTCTGGCTATGGCATCGACCAATGTATCAATATTAGGGAGTGGAAAATTGTCCTTGGGATAAGCTTTGTTAAGATCCCTAAAATCAGTGCAAATACGGATACCCCCCTTGGGTTTTCTGATAGGAACCATGTTTGAAACCCACTCAGGGTAATCGATAGGTTATATGAAATCCACATCGAGGAGTTTTTGTAACTCCTCTTTAACCATAAGAGCAATGGTGGGGTGCATTCAGTGCAAATTTTGTTTGACAAGTTTGGCATTGTCATCCAGGACAAGGTTGTGCACAACTAATGATGAGTCCAAGCCTGGCATATCCATGTAAGACCAGGAAAACACCTTGATGTAATGCCTAAGAAAATTGGTAAAAAGGATGCATTCTTATTCAGAAAGGCTAGCGATGAGATAGATGATGTGAGGGTGATCAGGATCATTACCAATGTCAACTTCGATAGTGTCCTCGACAAGCATGTGAGAACCATCATGAAGTTGGGTAGGTGTGGGGATAAGGTGAAGGTCATCGATGGCATCGAGAAGCTAGAATTCATCATCTAGATAAACATCCATATGATTAATCCATGGGAGATGAGGTGGAATGGAAGGCAAAGGTGCATTAGTGGATCAGAGAAATTGAGGTGTTGGAAGGAATTCGATGGTTGAGGGTGTGGAGGAGATATCATAGAAATTAATGAAGTTGATGATAGGAGGTGGAATGTAATTGGGATGGTTTGGATATCAGAGTGGAGCGTATAAGTCAATAAAAATCATGTTGATAGAGGTGCTAGATATGGTGGAGGTAGGTGAGGAAGGTGGTGATGAATCAGAGGAGGATAGAAATGAATCCGAAAAGGGTTGGTGATGACTTAGGTGTAACACAATAGGTGGGGAAGGAGAATGAGAATGTGTGTTATGAGGTGGAACTATCTTGCAAATGGGGAAAAATGGGATAGTTGGTGGGGGTGAGGAAGGTGGATCGATTGATATGGGTGGATCGAGTGATAGGTCAGTGAATTGATGAGCAAGGGCTTCAACCTCTAAAGTAGAGAGGGGTTCATGGGGTGGAGATGGAGGAAAGAACGTGGATGGAATATCGATTGTGGAATGAGGGGATGAACTATCTATCAAAATATTAAGCTTGAATTCATCATCAGAAAGGACCTCGAGGGGATCAAGATCAAGATTATGCAAATCATTCTTGAGGGTATTGATTGTTGGGGGATGGTAACCAATTCTTGATCGATCGATAGGTTTACATGAGGGAGGATTGATATGGGTGTGACACCCCTGTTCATATCTCCCTAGACCATAACCATGCTAGTTATACATGCAAAGATAATGCTAGGTAAAATTAGGATTGGACATGTGGTTAAGGTTACCATAAAATCTGGTTTGTGATGGTGGAGGTGTTGGAGGTTCTACGGATGAGTCAAGTCCCCCATATACAAAATTTGTGCAATTATCGAGTGGACCAAGAGGAACCACTACCCCAATAGTCAAGGGTACATCATGAGGTCGACCAAAGTCATGGGTGGACTGGATGGTGGAAGGAATAACCCGAGCATTGCTTATGTTATACTCACCAGGACCTGGTGTGGTCATGAGTATAGAAACATGAGGAGGGGTCGTATGCTTAGGTTGAGGGGAGGACCCCTTGGGTGGTGAGAGGATGGTGGAATGGGTGTAGGTGGATTGGGGGGTGAAGGGGATGAATTAGGAGGATCTGATTGAGCTAATTGGTCATCAAGTTGAGTAGTGCACTGTGTCCACTCATAGCACTCAATAGGTGTTCCAGTGATGGGATGATTGGCATGGGTGAATTGAGAAGTGGGGATAGAGGATGTGGTTGGTGAACTAGAGACTACTCATGTCCACATAGATCGGGGTACAAAGTGATAGGAATATGGAGGTGGTGTAGGAAGAATAGGAGGATTATTGGATGAGGATGCTAAGGAGGGTGTAGTAAAAAAGGTGAATGGGGGGAGTGGTGTGAAGGATGAAGAGGGGTGATGTGAAAATGTGGGAATAGTTGGGGCACTAGGAGGTTGAGGTGGATTTGATGAGGTTGATGCAATGTTTCTTAGATCAGGTGTGGGATGTGATTGTGAAGATGATGGATAGGTGGTATCTAAAGAATGGTATGGGGTGGGAGTAAACTATGTTGATGATAATGGTGGACCTGGTGGAAGGGTGATAATGTTGCAAAATTCAAATGGATCACCGTCGATGGGGATGCAATGGACCAAGCCATTATGGACATATTTGATACAATGATGTAGCATGGAGGGGATGCATTGCATGTCTCGAATCTAGGGGTATCCCAAAAGGATGTTATACTGCATCTCACCTTCAATAACATGGAAGAGTGTGGAGATGGTTTTGGTGCCAGCCTTGATAGGAAGGATGATGGTACCAATGGTAGGGTGCATAGAGCCATCAAAAGCTCGAAGGTCCATGGATGGAGTAGTAATATGGGAAGGAGGAAGGCGAAGGTGGCCAAGGGTGGTGGTAGAAATGATGTTGATGGAGGAACCAGTGTCAATGAGAACACGCTTATAGGTGATGACATTGATGGAGGCTTGAATATGCAATGGGGGATCTACTCCCTCACCTACAACTTCCATAATTTCATGGTCATGGAAGATGATAGAAGGTTGTAGGCATCTCTGAACATTGCCAATAAAGTTAGCAAATGCATTTGTATCATGAGTCTCAAGATCGAGAGAGCGAAGGATGGAATCGAGGGCTTCACGATGAGGTTGGGATTGCTGCAGAAGGTCATAGATGGATAACCTTGTAGGGGTAGTATGGAGTTGATGGGAAATACTACCATGGATGGTGATGATATTCCATGGTATAGGTGGAGGAACGGGTGGAGGAGTTGATGGATTGGAAGTAGGTGGTGGCTAAGAGGTTGAAGGATGTTGGGCTTCAATAGGGGTGGATAGCATTGATTACGGGTTGTGATGTTGATCATACCCATAAATCCCTACTGAGAAGGACCTCGATTGACATGATTGACCTGGCATGGATCAGATTGAGGTGGATTACCCCCATGCTCGGGTAATGGATTTTGATATATCCCCAAGTTTTGATTTTGTGGTGCAAGGGGATTAGAAACTTGAATGGTGCCTCGATCGATAAGATCTTGCACAGTATGGCAAAAAATATAGCATGAATCAAGAGTATGGCCATTTTGGTGATGGAAATCACAAAATGCCTACGGATTGTGGTCCTACAAGAGTGGAAAATTTGGATCAAGAGGTTGGACATTAGGCAAAGTGATGAGGCCTCCATCATATAATCGATGGAATAAGGTGGGCATGGGCTCAGACAAAGGTATCCAATTGCATGGTGGATGAGGAGGGCGAGGATTATGACCTTGGTATGGATTAGGAGGTGTTGGAGGGTTGACTTGGTAGGCATTGGGAGTTGGTGGAGGGTTGACTTGGTATGCATTTTGGGGAGGTCATGGTGGTGCGGATTGTGGAGGTTGAGATGGTGTGAGTTGAGGTGGTGGGGATGAAGAGGCAAGGAGCACCTGATTGGTCTGAGGTGGTTTGGAAGTGGGTGGTACATATGGATTGTGATTGTAGTGGTAATTGGATGGGTAGGACTACTTCGATCAGAGCTTGATTTTACCCGTGTGGACCTTGATGTCCTCGATAACCTTAGCTTGGGCAATGGCTTCTTCAAATGTTTGACTCTGATGGATCTGCAATGTCTGAGAGATTTTCTTGTGATAACTCTTGGAAAATAGTTTGATGAGCTCTGAAGGTGGGAGAGTAAAGGTAAGATCATGAATGACCACTCTCCAATGAGAGACAAAATTAGTAATAGGCTCATCATCAAATTGGTGTAGAGCATAGACATCTGACAAGGTAGTCTTGGTTTTGATATTGATCGAGAAATTCTCAAGAAAAATATTGGCCAATTATTCAAATGTAAATAAGTTGTGGTGAGGTAAATGATTGTACCAATATAATGCTTGTCCCCCAAGAGAAAGTGCAAAAGTGTGGAGCATAAGGGGATCACTACCATGAAGTTGGTAACAAGAAAAATGGTAATTGTTAAGATGCTCTCTGGGATCTTCCTTACTTTTGAATTTGTTGAATTTTGGGATCTCAAATCAGTAAGGATATGGATGTATAGGTATAGATGGGTGAATTGGTTCATTGCATAATTCATCATATGTGGGTTTTTGAGGCCCATAACTAGTCGTGCATAAATCCAATGTACGAATCTGCTCCTACATGGCTTGAAATTCACTAGAGAGCACCGTAGTGGTATTTGGTGGAGTGGGAAATGGGGGTGAAGGTGTAGATGTAGGTAGTGGTTGTGATGATGCCTACGAATAATCCAAATGTGGTGGATATTGCAACTGTTGTTCCTCCCACTGATGATAGTAAGTGGCCTATTATGGATCAGATGCTGACATAGCTTGATATTGTGGGATAGGAACCTGAGATGGATGAGGTGAGATGTATGAATATTGCACTATTGGTGGTGGTTGTTGTTGATCATAATACCTAGGAATCTATTGGCTAGGCATGGGCATCTATTGTTGTTATGCATATTGGAAAGTTGGTTGCACCTGAGCAGTGGTGGTAGAGGACCATGTGGGTGGTGAGGTAAAGAAGGTGGGTGGTGTAGAATATGGGGGAGGGATAGATGAAGATGTGGTGAAAGAGAATTGGTTTGAATATGGGGGTGTGACTGATGAGAACTGGGGTGGTGCGGATGGAATGGCGAGCAAGGATTTAGGTTGAACCGAATAGCGAGGTGGATTAGCTTGATAAGTGGGATTCGATGATGGAGGTCAAAATGAAGGTGGGGGTGGTAAGCGAAATGATGAGGAGGGTACTGATGGGGGTCCATATAAAGAAAATGGAGGATAGTTGGTAGGTGTATGGGTAGAAAACTGGGGTATAAATGGAGGTGGCTACGGGGATGAAGATACATGTTGTTGATGAAATTGCAATGAGGGATGTGATAAATGTGGTGATGAGAGTTGGTAGTATTGAGATGGATGTGAAAAGTACTATGGTGGGAGTGATGATGGTGGTTGGGATGAAGGTTGGGAGCTAGATGAGGCCTACTATGATAGCGAGATTTGGGAGGAGGATGTGGAAGTAGGTGGCATAGAAGAAGGAGGTGTAGATATCATACCTACCATATATACAGTAGTAATGACATCAGGCATGATTTGGGAAATGACAACATCAGAGTCATCTCCCAAAAGTGGATGAGAGGAGTGCTCTAGGAAGGGATGGGTGGCAGATGGTGAAGGAGGTGGAGTGAACTCATCCACCACCATAATGGGTATGGGGTGACCAAGAGGGGTATAGATGACATGCTGGAAATAAGTGGATGGGGGATTAGGAGAGGAGAGATCATCCAAAGGAGGGGTCTCCTCGAAGGTCTCATCTAGGAGGTGAGATGGAGTGGAAGATGTGACATGGGACATAGGACTAGTGCTAGGGGTCGAAGGACCAATCAAAAGATTAGGTGGAACAATGGAAGTAACCTTCTCAAACTCAAAAGGTGGATCAATGGTCTGAGAAGTAGAGGCACCTACGGTCATGATAGTCCATTGAGCAGCCTTGGTGGCATGATGAAGGGCTTCATGCATCTGACTATGCGTAACCGGTATGGTGATGTGTGCAGTAGTGCAATAATAGCCAAAAGATATAGGATCTAGAATCTAAGAATATTTGTGGTTGAGTGGGTCACTTTCTTTTTTCAAAAATATAGGTTCGCATAGGGTGGTGCGAACCTCTCCTAAAATCGAATATTCGCATGAGGTCATGTGAACCATTAAAATAAAAAATAGATGATGGATAAGTGCTCTAGAAGGTGTCTATGTGCTCTGTGAGAAATTTATGACCTAAAAAATAGGTTTGCATGGGGTCGTGCGAACCACTCCTACAACCAAAGATTCACACAAGGTCATGTGAACCTCGAGAAATAGTGATAGAGGATGGATTTCTGTTGTGGAGATCCTTTGTGTGTTGTGTGGAACTATTTTGTGAAGTTTTGTAGCCTGGAAGCTAGGTTTGCATGGGGTCGTGTGAATGTATCTAAGTGTAGGAAATTTGCACTAGGGGGTGTGAACCACCTAAAAATAGACTGTGCAATGCTTTGTATGGAAGTGAAACTGTGGAACAACTAGTGAGTGAGTTATAGCAAGTTTTATATGTTGTTGTAACCACTTTCATGAGACTCAACAATAAGCAAATATTTTTTTCTTTTGATTTTCATGTGTTTTGATGAGAGTACTATATCCGCCCTAGGAACAAATCATGGGAATGGGTGAATTCTACTTTGAATCAGGTATGTCATAGCATAGAACCTTCTACAACACCCAAAAGTGCATAGAATAGAACTATGTTTCCAACGGGCGAGTGGCAACCTAGATGGATTTTGGTACAGTAAAATGGTATCCAAAGGGGGAGACTCAAAATGCTCTAATGAGTCAATATACTCTCACGAAGAGAGGTTGTACTGTCAATGTGGTGCTATCGACATACCCATGCTTTCGCTTAACCCTCACATTTAAGGCATCCACAGTAATGATCAATTGTACCCACTAATTATTTTGAAAAGCCCTATGGTAAAGGGGCTTTCTAAAACTACCCACTTCAAAGGTACCTTCCAGTGATTAAATCTGGATAACCAACACTCAAAATGGGAAGTACCGATCAGGTATTAATGCCATAATGATCCACTTGAGGGGATACTATGGTGACTAAAATCGGAGGTGAGCAAGTGGAGAGTACAACCCAGACCTCACTAAAATCTAGTGTTGAATTGGTGATGAAATCCAATTTAGACTGGAGATGAAAGCTAGTCTTTACACCATTTAAAAATGGGACGTGAGTGTGTGGTGTTTGTTGTGTGATACTATTTTAGAAGAAAATCTATCCTAAATGCCTTTTCAAAGGAAATCTATGCTAGGATGCCTTTTCAAAATAAATCTAATTAATTGCATCCTCACAAAAATAAATTTAGTCTAATGGTTTTTGGAATGAAAATCTAATTAAGTGCTTTTGAAGGGAAATGACAAGGAATGAATCTAATTAAATGCTTTTTGAATGAAATCTAATTAAGGGTGCTTTTGGAAAGAAAAGTCTAGCTAGATGCTTTTCAAAGGGAAATGACAAGGAAGTGAAATGATTGGAATGAATCTAATTAAATGCTTTAGAAGGGAAATGACTGGAAATAGAAGCTAGGCTAGAAAGCAAGGGTAAACCTATCTAAAACAAACAAGTAAATGTGATTTTATGGAATGCAAGCCCAATAGGAAAGGTTAGCCTCAAAATGAAGGAAAAACATAGATTTCACACAATACCTGCATCCAGGTGTATGTAAAACCTTCTGATTCACCTTTTTCTCCAAAGCTATGTTGATTCTAGAGATTCACACCCCGGGGTGTGAACCTGTCCTCTGATAAGTGGTTCGCATGGGGTCATGTGAATCTATTTCTAAAGACTGGACTAACTAGTTTTGGGGTCTTGATGATGATTTTGAAGCTCTTGGAGGGTTTTGAGATAGGTATCTACATAGAAAAGGTCCAAAAGTCAATTTTTAGCATGACAAGATAACATAAACCCTAAGATATTTTGCATATACTTGAAGAAAGCAAATTATAAGAAAATAAGCTAACTATTGTTGCACAAAAATACAAGGATGCTTTAACCTTGCATACACCATGGTGAGAGATGATTGGTGGTCTAGGTATGGGGGCATGCAATCCCTAGGAACATGAGGCTCTTAACCTCCCCTGACTTACCTTACCGATGGTTGTGGGTGTCTAAAACCAATACCTGGGTATCAAGTATCAATTTTGAGGTAGATTGGGGAATTCACATGCCCAAGTGTGTACTCTCTACCCTCTTTGGAGGCTCATCGGTGCACCAACGAACCTTTTGTGGTTTGGCCTGAGATGGATTTTAGGGCATTTTGGTTTGGGGTTTCTTCAAAGATGATAATTACCTACCATACAGAAACATGCCACAATTTTTGTTAGAAGGTGATTAAGCTAGTGCTTGGTGGGGTCCCACCGGGCATGCCAGAATGAAACCAACAAAAATGACACTATAATTCTCATTCAAAATCATAGAATCCACTACTTTTGCTATTAAAATGATAAAAGGGTTACAAATTGATATCCTTTTATAAAATTTTGCCCTGAAGGCTACAATGGGGTCTTCCCTAAGGAAGCCCTTTTAGATGGGTGCAAAGGTAGCAGGATCTATCTTCTTTGTGTTCCTCAGTGTAGGTGGGCTTCTTGCTCATGTGCCACCATTGGTTGGATGTGTTCTGTGTACCTATTGAACCTACAAAATCTTGTTAGTGCATTAAGGGGTCTACCTCAATCAAACCCCATGGTTATGAAGACAAAAAGACTCTTAAACAAGCTTAAAACATGATAATAACTGATAAAAATAGCATAAAAACACTAAACTAGGCCATACTTACTTGATCTAGTGATTATGGTGTCTGTAGCATAGGTTCGCATGGGGTCGTGTGAATCTGTTGTGAACTGGGAGGTTCGCACGGGGTCATGCGAACCTATATTTTTAGACTGAATCTGCAAGATGACTTTTATGGTTGTCCTAGAATAGTTGCTTCTTTGATTTTTGCATGGGTCACCTTCAAAAAGTGTACTTTTTGGTGTTGTTGACCTATCTCAATCACAAGGAATATCATGAAAGCAACTAATTACTATTGCAATGTATATATGGATGTGTGATGGATGTAGGATGGATGTAATGGTTGTAGTGATTTCGGTAGAGTTTCGGTAAGCAAAATTTGGTTGTTCTAAAATGGTGAAAATGGCCTTCTATTTATAGACTTGGCCAAGGTGAGAGGGAGGGGATGAGGTGTCCCCTATGAGGTGTCAATGGTGAGGTGTCCACCTAAGAGGTGTCCTATGAGGTGTCCTGGTTCATAAATGAGGTTGGGTGAGAGAATCCCTCACCCATCCACAAATAATGATGACTTTTCCAAAAATATCCATTTGGCATTTATGAAGACCTTTTTGAAAATATCTTTAAATTAAAAATTGCTTCTTTTGTGCAAAAGTCTCCATCTTTCATTTATGACCCAGGGGAATGTGAGGTGGAGAAATATCCGGGTGAGAGGTGGCAAGGCTAGGATAGGCTAGAATAGGTGAGGTGGAAGGCTAGGCTAGTCAAAGTAGACTAGGTGAGGTGGAAGGCTTAGATCAAATCAAGATTAGATCTAATTAAGCATGTGATTAGCCATAAAGCATATTTTGACCAAAAATGTTGACTTTTTGACCATAAAGTGCTTTTTGACCATGGTGGAGAATTCAACCTTGGTTGAGTTGTGAATGAGGTCACATGAGGACCTAGGGTTAAGCGTAGGAAGGGGCTTAGCTAGCCCAAAGGGGCTAAGGATGATGAATAGTGTATTTGATAAATGAATAGTGTTTTTAGTCAATTTATGCAATTTTTGAGGGTTTTGCAAATTGATTGACCACGAAGATGAGGAGAGGGACAATGTGCGACTTTTGGGTGTCTAAAATTACATCATTTATGTCATGTGAATATACCAATTTGGTACATAGTTAGAGGAGGAGATTACTTTAGGGGGAAGTTAGCTAGTTACTTCAAGCAATGTAATAAATGTGCAAGGTGTCCCCTTTTTCAACTAGGTAGAGTGTTGGCCAATGAACCCATATTCCTATATAAAGGGCCTCATAGTAAGTGATTATATATCACAGTAGGTAGTAGTATAGTAGAAGGTAAACTCCATTCATGATGGAGTACAATGTAGTACTTTAGCATATATTCATGGAGTGCTCATTTCCTCCATAGTTGCATTGTATTATTTTTGTCATTTCTATTTATAGTATACTTTAGTCATATTCCAAAATTACTCTTCTTCATATTTTATTAATACTATGATTGCCATTTCTTGTAGCTTACTTCATCAAAAGTTAACAAATAGAGAAAACAGTGGATATCTTGACTAAAGTCATGTTTGAGGTACTTTTGGAGCAACCATAAGAGCTTCTTGGAGTAGGAGAGTATCCCTTAAGAGGGTATGACTAGTAAGGATTTCTCTTCATTTCCCCCATTCATTTTAAGGGAGGGTGATGAAATATGTGGTGAAGCTTCACTTGAAGTGGCAACTAGATTTTTAATTATATTATTTATATATGCCTTTTGGGACCTTGTACACCTTGTAAAAATGAATTTAACCTAAAGATCATTTTTTTAATATTGACCTAAAGTTTTTTTGTAATAGGGTATTTATATCCCTTCTTCCCAACCATTTCATCATCTATTAGACTATAATTATATGCCTTCAGTTATAGACATCATTTAT
Source organism: Wollemia nobilis (assembly GCA_028583015.1). Classification (NCBI taxonomy): domain Eukaryota; kingdom Viridiplantae; phylum Streptophyta; class Pinopsida; order Araucariales; family Araucariaceae; genus Wollemia; species Wollemia nobilis. Next base: position 1,466,265 of record JAQPPZ010016949.1, read on the forward strand.
ATCATTCATATTCTTTATATGAGTTATTTCTACTTATCTAGGTAATGTGTTAAATGCATTTTTTCTAGAAAGTACTGTGAAATATAAAATCATCAACCAAATATCTAAAAAGAATAAGTAATATTAGAAAGGATAATCTTGATGTATTTTGTATCATCTTTCTTAATTCCTCATATATATGCATTTTCTACTCTTAAATCCTTTAATATTATAATATAATACTCAACACTATTAAAATCTATCATCTTGAGAGAAACTTTACATCCAACTAACTAACTTCTATAATAGTTACTCTCTCAAAAAAATACTATAACTTGGTCCACACCTTAGAGGGATCATTTTCATTTTTATAAGAAAATTAAATTAGACTCAATAAAAATAGAAATAAACCAAGATAGATAAAGTAAATCAAGTGCAATAAACAATAGAAAAAAACCAAGAACCTCCTCCTATTTAGTAATACAATTTGTTTCATTAAGAAATTTTATAGTCTCTTTTTCATTTAGCCCTCAAAAGCTCAACTTCAATCTCTTGTAATCTTAGAAACTAGTTTTTTGTAAGATGACATTTCCTTTTACAATATCTATAAGTGGATTTCAACTTCTTTGAATACTTCAACTTGAACTTGGTTTACTTGATCTTTGTATCAATGGGATTGAAATTTTGTATTAAATTGGATAATAATCATAATAATTTTTCATAGCCACCTAAAAGTGAATAAGAAGAGATAAGAGAGCATTGAAGGTTAATTATTCATGCCCCTTTAAAAACGTAGAAACCATTAATCCAAATATTTGAAATAATGAAGAGATATTAAAAATATATCTTGGCATATTACATATCATCCTTTTAATTACCTCCTAAATATGGAATATTTACCCTTAAATCCTTAAATATTGCAATTTAATTCTCAATAGTATTGAACTTTTCCATTTTAGGAGAATCTCTAGTTCAAACCAACTAACTTCCATCATATTTAGTCTATAAAAATAATTCCTAATATTTGGTCTACACCTTAGGGGTATCACTTCCATATTTTATATGGAAAAATAATTGAGCTCAATCAACATCAAAAACAAACTAAGAACCTCCTTCTACTTAGTAGTATGATTTACTTCATCTAGAAATTTTCACTCTTTTTTAAAGATGAATTAAAGGTTCTTACTTATCAATGGATTCCAATTGGTTATTTGAGTTGATCAAATAATGCAATATCATCCATTCATTAAATTAACATAGTTTATAAGATCCATCTAACCCAAATTTATGTCTTGCACTACAAAAAGTTCTTGATCTAATGCCACCAATATGAAGAGCTCCAAAATACATACGATCTTAAAAAAGGTATAAAACACTTTAGTATGATAAAGTTATATCCTCTACTATAATTAACTAGAATTTACCACTTGCCATTCATAAACTAGAATGATTCTTCCACTGATTACTTACCACTAGTGTACAATTTAATAAAGGAATGTCACCTAGGCTTGGTTTATTTGTTGATACATATACACATACATACATCTATCTATCTATCTCTTCACACATATACATATTGTGTGTGTGTGTGTGTGTGTGTGCATAATTCCAACTAAGTTCCACAATGGTTACCACATCAAATTCCATCTCTACCAAAAACTACAAAGGAAGAATAAAGAAAATCAACAAGATTAAAACTTGTGTCTCTTGTATCATTGGCATTCAAGGCTAGCCAAAATACTATGTTGCTCTTTAAAATCCAAGAATAGGTATCCACAAGGTGAATAAAAGGTATTTCCATGATCAAAGTTGAACAACAACCAATAGAAAAGGAATGAGATTTAATCATGTGGTCCCTCCCTTCCAAGCACCAACACATGCCTTTATTATCAAGATGATATAATAGGCCACTACATGAAGTACATTCCCTCCTATTTGGATAGAATGCATACCTTCATAAAGTAATATAAGAATTTTATTAGAGGGAGAGTCAGTAAATGGGGAGAAATATTTTAACTCATGATCCAACTCAACGTAATTTCCAAGACACTATAAGTTATCTAAAGAAATGGACATGCCATTAAGATGAAAAGGAATCTTTATATTTAGATTCAAGGCTTCCCTTATAATCCATAAAATAAATAATATGTATGAGTACCCATATGAACAAATTACAAAGGGAATCAAACTCAAAATTATTTGTGTTATGCCTTACAAAATCCACACTACTCATGTTAATCTAGGATGATAAGAATTTGCTTGTCGTTGAAATCATTAATTTATCCTCCTACCAAGATCTTTAGAAAGAAAACTTAACCTCTAAAATTTGGATTCAATCATGGTCCTATACATCAGGTGTTCAATTCAATCACCAACACCATGGCATCAACATATAAAGGTAGAATAGCATGGATGACTTGGCCTTAACAAACTACTTTTAGAGAGCCCATACCTATTTTTGAATAGATAAATATCCTTATGGAAATAAAAAAGGCTAAAATACTTCCTCTATTTTCCTTATAAGCCTTAATTTTGATATTAATGGAACTTAAAAATTTGCTCTACTCCTTTTGCCACAATTAATTTATGAAGTTTAAAATATAATTTGCCTTCATTATTGGAATAAGTAATAGAAGTTTAAAAGAATATATCTTCATTACAACCAAGTAAAATTATTTTTTATTTGCTTTGATATCATATTGGATTTCACAATAATTTTCTAGAATAAACATAGAAACCATTATTCAAATGTCATAGAAATAAATATTAAAGAGTGAAAGGAAAGAGCAATAACACATAATTATGAGAGGAAATACTTAGGAATCCAACATTAATTATTAATTTTAGGATCACGCTTTGATACAATAAAATTATTTAGGAGGTGTATAAATGCCTCAATAAGTTGCATTTTAATTACATAATGTTTAACCGATATAACACTATGAGTAGGACATGATAAGGTTAGCGTACAATGTTAAACCATGGGCATATATGCTCATAAAAATCAATTAAAATATTACACAATATTAGCCCATATGTAACAACCCAAAACTAACCAACCTGGGAAAGTTGTTTTTTTTTAAGAAACTTAACAAAGTCCACAGGAGTATCCATGGAATATACATATTGACTAGACATATCCAAATTTTGATTCTAATATGTTGTAGACATCACTTTAGTGGATAGGAGAGGCCAATATCCCATACGTAATTGGGGTTTACCTTGTATACCTCCATGATATATAGGACACTTAAAATATCTCTCCACTTTTTTGACATTCTTAACAAATGTAGATCTTTTAACCTTAGTGTTAGGATTATCCCTTCCCAGTATTTAGAGAAGGGGATGCCAATTCCTTCTTCTAGCCATAATTCAATCTATGTTGGGTCCATCAAGCATAGTTTCTTAGTCTAGTTTAACTGCACCTCCATGATGATCCCTTAAACTTCATACTTGTATTTCCCATATCCACAATGGACCTCTAAGAAACAATCACTCCATGTAATTATCTTCTCATGGACACATAAACTAGGTTTTTCTACCCCCACAATATCCCAAGTTGAAAAGGAGAGTTTATACAAGGTTAAATTTAGATCCCTTCCTAAAGTAACTCCTAAGCCCATGAATAACTCTCTCTCTCTCTCTCACACACACACACACTCTACAAGAATTTAAACAAAAGCATCTTCTAATATGGAAGTAAATCTAGTCATATTAAGCTTACAAAATAAATCTAACATAACCTTTAGATCAAGCAATAACATGGATAAAAACCATTCATCAACATGGCACCATATATTCATCCAACTAAAGGTCTAGATTACAAAATAATAGTCTTTGAATTCTATTACAATAAATCCTCTTTCTCCAAGAGTGATATTCAAACTAATCCTTCACATTGTTACATAAAACAAGGAGGAAATCCATCATATTGATCTGCTATCTTCATCCTCTGACCTCCATGTCATTTTGATAGGAAGGTGGGGATCATAACAACTCATTTGTAGGTATGAATGCATTCCCAAATGCTTATTTCATATTCTATGCATCTAATACAAACATAAAGAAATAAAACAAGCCATACTCAATCCATTACATCAAGTATTCATATAGAAATTGATCCTTTACATTTCTATTTTATTTAAAACAATCACATGAATAAACCCCATAAATTTCTTCATCCAAGATGGACTCCATGCCTAGCTTGTTTATCCATGTTTTAACATAGCAAAATAAGGGAAACCCCCTTTATTTTTCCCTATAGATGGACCCCACACCCATTTATAGAGATTATGTAAAATACCCCATAATATTTCACTTAACAATGGACTTTACATCCAAATACTTAAGTAAACCTCTCATAATCTCCTTATTTCTATTGGAATCCACATCCAAATAAACATTCCAAGATTTCTTTTTCTCAAAATAAAACAAGCAATATATTTTCACAATATATAAGCGATATATTTCCGCATAACAGATTCACAAACCAACAACATATTTTAACAATATATTTGTCTAATCCAAACAATATATTTTCACAATATATTTTACACAAGCAATCAATATATCTCCACAATATATTTTCACAAACAAGTAATATATTTCCACAATATATGTCTCTAAACAAAACGATATATTTCCACAATACATTTTTCACAAACAAGCAATATATTTCCACAATATATTCCTCTAAACAAAACAATATATTTCCACAATATTTTTTTCACAAACAAGCAATATATTTCCACAATATATTCCTCTAAATCAAACAATATATTTTTCACAAACAAGCAATATATTTCCCCAATATATTCCTCTAAACAAAGCAATATATTTCCACAATATATTCCTCTAAACAAAACAACATATTCCACAATATATTTTTCACAAACAAGTAATATATTTCCACAATATATTCCTCTAAATCAAACAATATATTTTTCACAAACAAGCAATATATTTCCACAATATATTCCTCTAAACAAAACAATATATTTCCACAATATATTTTTCACAAACAAACAATATATTTCCACAATATATTCCTCTAAATCAAACAATATATTTCCACAATATATTTTTCACAAACAAGCAATATATTTCCACAATATATTCTATATCAAACAATATATTTCCACAATATATTTTTCAATCCATTTCTATCTCTTTCCAAAGCTTAGCAATGCATTTCTATATGATTCATTACAATATGGTAAATTCATGCATAAGGAAGTCCATACTTCTTCCTAAAATATTTTCAATCCATTTCTATATCTTTCCAAAGCTTAGTAATGCATTTCTATATGATTCATTACAATATGGCAAATACATGCATAAAGAAGTCCATACTTCTTTCTAAAATATTTTTCACAAATATTTTCAATCCATTTCTATCTCTTTCCAAATCTTAGCAATGCATTTCTATATGATTCATTAAAATATGGCAAATGCATGCATAAATAAGTTCATACTTCTTTCTAAAATATTTTCCACAAATATTTTCAAAACACAAGCCTTGCAGTCCTATGCAAAACAATTCCATAAAGTAAAAGAAGCCCATACTTCCTTTCAAAACATTCTCCACAAATGTTAAGTTCATTCATTTCAAAACACAACCATTCCAATAAAGAAGCCCATACTTCTTTCCTAAATATTTTCCACAAATATTTAAGTCCAACCGAAACCATAACCAAATCATTCCATTGATAGTTATAGTCTAGCCCCCTAAAAGTAAGTCTTGACAATCATTTGCAAGTCCAAAGATTAATCTATCTTTTGATCAATATAATCTACCTTTAGCTTAATAGAAAGTTAATCCATCATTTGATTAATTTGAAAAACCAAAGGTCAAATAATTAATCCATCATTAGATTAATTATTAAACTATAGACATGGAAAATTGACCCATTAAGATGAGTCATTTTTCTTAGATCCTTAGTTTTCCTCTTAGAAAAGTAAGATCATATTTGAGCCAAATTTTACTTAATAAAATATTCTCCATTCTTCTTAAAATATCTACCATTGTATCAGTCTCGAAAAGAGCTTTCCAATGGTATAAATTTAATCTCTTTCTAACATTGTTTGGTCCCCCAAAGTGTAGAAACATTACACATAGGTCTAGTTGTCTTGCCCAAGTTTTTGGCCGACCTCCATGACATTGGCTTTAGCCCAACTTTAAATTTCATTTTCTCATATTTTTTCCCCTCAAACCTCGTATAAATAGAGGTTTTGGACTCCTTTTTTCTCAAAAAAAGTTTTCTAAGTGAGCTTAGTGCAACAAGTTGTGAAAATTTTCTTTTGCAAAAAGTGCTCTTGATGAATCTCTGCTTTTGGATTGTTGTGATGCCTTGCTTTTGTGCTTCTTGTGATTGGATGTCCTTGGTGAACAAGTGGAGTCTTTATGATAGGATAGTTCTAACATTTTGGTTGCTACCTTCACTTTATTATTGCTCCTTGCTTTATTTATTAGCAAATTAGTTTTTTGTGCATTGTTAGTCTTTTTCAAGCTTTTATTTCCTATTTTGCATTGCATTTGGTCAATTAGGGATTGGGGGTAAGTTTTGTCTCCCAAAATCCTAATTTTCATTTTTACATGTTTCATTCATGTTATTTAATTCTATATGTATTTAATTTTGTTTTTTACATATATTTCATCTCACTTTGTTTGTTCCAAAGGTCAACAATTATTTCATTTCCAAATGGTCAGATAAAAGGACCAAGGGGGCTTGACTGTTGTGCCTCCAAGCTCAGTATTAAAGTGGCCTAAGCAAGCCCCCATATTTTGATCAATTTTTCTAGGGTTTTGTAAAAAAAATTTGCAGGTTTGAAGCTATTTGGATATTCTAGACAAAATTTAAAGCTTGGATCAACCACTGCATTAGATAAATGCCCTAGATAATATTTTAGATAGTTTGTTGTTTGCTTTCTATTTATATTTATTCCAGATTTAAATATAAAAAAATATTAAATATTTTGATTTCATTTCTAGGAATTTGAAAGAGAGAAGGCATATAGTTTTCATTTTAGGTTTAATTCCATGTGTGCATTCTCTTAAACCCTTGCTAAAAAGAAAATGATCTATTTTGCAAGTTAGGGTTTAGTCATCATCTAAAACAAATAATTATTCTATGGCTAGTCCTTTCTTGCTTGCATTGTTGTTTGTATTGCATTGTTCTTTAATTTCTTAGCTTAGATTTTAGAAATTCTAAACATAGGTTTTTGCTCAATATACACATGAAATATTCCATCCTTGGACTTGGAACGAGTCCTTAAATTGTTCCTAGTGAATCCTTCGATCCCCAATCCCCCGATTGTAGAGAATATAACACACCCCTATGGTCACCTCAGCTCCCAGTGAATCCAATCAAGAATCATACGTGATAGGGTAGTTTTCCCCTTCTACATCTTTGGTGAACCCGATGTGAAGCACATTCTTAGTGGCCATCTAGGAAGCTCCTTCCTTTTACCCCTTTTATTTTTCTTTTCAACTATAAGCAAGACCATTAAATTTATTTGCATAGAGTTAGAACATGAAAAAACTTTAAAAAATAACTTTTGTGCACCTTTCATTATTTTTAGATCTATTTTTCTCCCTTTTCCTTTCTCTTAATCCTATGGACCCAAACCTTAGGAATAAGTGAAAGCTTTCAAAATCTAATGAGAATCCTCAAAAGGATGATCAGATTGATAAGGAGAATATCGATCTAGAAATAAAGGATGACTTGGAGAATAATAATGATATTGATCCTATTGAAGGACCTCATGGTAGGTTAACCTTCATATCATTTGATCATATTTAGAATTTCTATAAGCAACACAAGCAAGCCTTGAATAAAGCCATGGATGAAGAGACCCCTCTCGAAGAGGCTGGGACATCTCATCATCAAACCATTTCTTCTCAAAACATTCACATCAATCCTTTGTTTGAATCTTCTCATAATGTTAATCTATTTCATAAACCTACATATGCTACTACTATGACCACCAACATTGGAGGAATTCCACAAGTTCCTCCAACTAGTAGTACATCTCATGATTATGCTCAATTTCCTCCTCATTCTACTCATCTCAACATTCATGCTTTTGTTCCACAAAATATCAATTATCTTTCATAGTAGGATACCACATAAAACATTCCCTTCCATAACCTATATCATAATAGTGTTAATACCTCCAAAATTAGCCAAGTTCCCTTTCAAAAACCTACCTATAACCCTCCCCTAGGGATTATAGGGGTATTGCACAACATTTTTGATATGCAAAGTTTAATGAATACAATGAAACAATTGACATTAAGAATAGATATGCTTCAAACATCAAGTTTCACCTACAACTATAATAAAATATGCAATCAACCCCTAGACCCTATTGTCACCTCTAGGCCCTACCCTAAGCATTTTCCAATGTCGATTTTACCTATTTATAAGGGAACAGAGGATCCAATTGAGCATTTAAGGATGTTTAGGACAACATGCCATGATATTATATATGATGACATGTTGTTACTAAATATGTTCCCTAAGAGACTTGGTGGTATGGCATTGAAATTATATTATCAACTTTCTAATCATTCTTTGAGGAATTTTGAGGAGACAACATAATTTTTTGTTCAATAATTTGGAGCTTATATGGAAAAAAATGTAACTATAAAATATTTATACCTTTTGAAGCAAGGTAAGGATGAAAGTTTTTTGAACTTCTTGTCTCCTTGTAGAAGTATAGTTGGATGTTAAGAAACACCTTGCCTCATTGAGATATGTTGGAGATCTTTATGGAAATTTATAAGAGAAATATCATATGAATTGGAAACAACAACTATTACCACTTTTAACCAAACAATAGATCTAGAAATAAGGGTAGAGCAAGCCCTTATTCGAAGAGGAAAAATTAAGCCAAATAAAGAAGAAGATAGGACCAAAAACAAATAGTATAAGAACAAGCATGTAGTTGGTGATGGGGTAACAGATAGTAGGCATGTTAACAATGTTGTTAATGCCCTACATAAGATGGTTCTTAGCACACCTCAAAAACCCCCACCAAGGAATTGTAAAAGACTCAAGCAACCTATTTTGTTGGTCCTAAAGTAGTTTTTGGAAGCTAACATGATTTATTTACCTCTCATAAGGTAACTCAACACCACGACTAATTGGTATAAGCCTGGTCAATGTTATGAGTATCATAAAGTGGAGGGGCACCTGACAAATTCATGTAAGAGGTTGAAACATGTGGTTCAAAACTTAATTTTTGTAGTTCATATTGTTATAGAAGGTCCTCAAACCAATCCTCCAATAAAAAATCAACCTCCTACTCAACAAGCACCAACAACTAATAAATACTTGGGGATCTTCCAAGACCCCCTACCTAAGCATGGGCAATAAGAAACTAATCAAGTGTCATATCATAATGTGCCACCTCCCTACAACAATATGGTTGGTATGGTAGTAGTAACTACAAGGTAGTAAGCTCAAGATCAAGCTCAACTGACTTAACAATCTTAGTATGAGATGAGTTTTACATCCAATCAACCTTCAAAAGCATCCTTAATTTTGAATAGTACCCAAAAAAGGAGCACAAGAGTAGAAAACCCACCTTTAGTGTTGAAACCTCAACCTAAAGTCTCCTTTGACATTTAAAAATAGTTAGCTAGTAACCTAGCCAAGATCTCTCTCTTAGAGCTTTTGCAAAATTCCATTCATAGGGAAGCCTTGTTGAAGCTTCTAAGTCAATAATTTTTTCCTCAAGACATTTCCACTAGTGCTATATCTAACATTGTAGGTTCTCTTGGGATACATCATATCACATTTTTGGATGACGATATTCCTTCCTTAGACTTACGAGGGGATTCTTCCCTCTACATCACTGCATTTATTAGGAAAACATTTATCAAACCAATTCTGATAGATAATGGTTCTTCCCTCAATCTATGCACATTTCAATTTCTCCAAAAGTTTGGATTAAAAGAGGAAAATTTACCTAGATCCGATGGCATCATGAAAGCTTTTAAAAATGAAACCCAAGAGGCCTGTGGAATTATATCCCTTCCCCTTAGGGTTGGATTTAATATCTTAGATACCTTGTTTTATATGGTACTTTACCCTAATTAGTTTTATATTCTTCTTGGACATCCTTGGATTCACAAAATGAGGTCTATCCCTTCTACTTTTCATCAATTATTGAAGTTCAAATTCAAAAATCAACTTATCACCATTTCGATTAAACCTCATCCATTTTAGTATTATTCAATGGTTGAGCAAGATCAATCAGATCTTATTTTATATACTTTGGCCTCTCTTTCATCTTCTCCTTCTTCTTATTATTATTTTTCCTCAATTTTTTCTTCTCACCTTACAAAAAAACTTGAAAATTTAAAGGTAAGTGAGGAACCACTAATCAATACTTCATTATATGATCAGGTCAATATATTTCTTCAAGAACCTCTTCTGGATCTTACCAAGCTACCACCTTCACTGAAGACTATGGGTTTACCTCATAAGAAGGGTTAAGTCATACACATTGGCACATGTACCTTTATCTTTGTGGGTATGGTCCTTGAAGAAAATATCCATGGTAGCAACCCTCTTCCTGTAGAGCGTTCTTTTATCCATTATTATCTATCCAATGATTACCCACTTCCTAAGAAAATATTGTCTAGTATGGGATATATAGGTAAAGGCTTGGTACCACCACAATAAAAGGGTATTCAAGAGCCTTTGGAAGTTGGTATTTTGCCTAGGATATGTGGCATAGGCTATGTACCCAATAAAAACCAACCTTTACCATTTGATAATGATGATCATATTAATGCTTATGCTGAATATTTGGATCATCAAGGCTTGGAGTGAAGTGATGAGGATGAGGGGTCACCTTAACTAACATGTTGTTCTGTAATGTGGTAACTTTGGTGCACTCTAAGTTGGTTCTCCCTTGTATGGTAAAGAACTTAAAGAACTAATGAACATAATGCATCTAAAAACATACTATGCATGACTTTACATTTTCATTTTCTTATATTTCATTTAGCTTAATTTTCATATTGCATTTGGTTTGCTTGTTCATACTACATGATTTCCTATCATATTTTGCATGGTTTGCTTGACATTTTGTTCCATTTACATTTTGCTTATCATATAATTGCATTGTTGCTTGATCATACTTGCATGACTACTTGATCATATAATTTTTTAGGGACTTCATGGGGATGACAAGTGATGAAACCTAGCCGGATCTTAGATCATATGCATTGCACTCACACTAGGAATTTTATGCCTATTTAATATCCAACCTAGGGCACATATTCATGCATTTCCATCATTTCATTTGCTCACATATTTTCTTCTCTTATTTTATATTCCTTGACTTTTAAGAGTAAAAAATGACCATCAATTTTCTCCAAGTCAAGGGATATAGTTCTTCCTTTTTTATATCCTTGTCCTTTGCATGTATTCTTTCTTATATTTTTCAAGACAAAGGATATACGTTCATCCTTCCACTAGTGTATCTTGTCTTATTTTTTCTCACACTCTTCCTTCTTGATCTTTTGATTTCTAAGATATCCTCATGGGATAGGATAGATACCATGTGAATATAATTTATGGTGTTCATACGGCCACTGAATATCTTACACACATCTCTTAGCTATTGAAATTTCAATAAGGACATACACACACACACACACACACACTTTTTTTTATCGTTTGCTTCTCTCATTCTTTTATATTCTTTTTGTCTAACACATGCACATATATGCATATTTCATTGTTGTGCTTTGCATTGCTCATACATATATTTTTGCACACACCACACCCCTATTAGGTAGTACTCATCTTGGATTCAATCTCATATTTCACCCCATAAAATATAAGTTTCATAGCCACACATGATGGGTAGCCTCCATCTTAGCCATTTACGAGCATACATCCTAACGGGTACCTCTTCATATTTGGTCATTAGTATGCACTACATCCATAGCGGGTATTGCTCCACACTTGCCCATTTTTATGAGCATAATGTTGGAAATTGGATTTATTTTATGTTATCATTGATGTCACATGAATCATTGATGTCATATGGATCACATTGAGTTTTTATGGGCAAATGATATCTTGGAAACCATGGATAAAATCAGGATTTTGTAAAAACCAAGGCAGGCAAAATAAAAGGTTTTATTTAAAACCATGGATGGTAGATTTGAAATGGATTTTTCTTAAAACCTAGGTTGGCCTTTCGTTTCATCTAAAAATGTGCCTCGATGATGGAGATATTTCATTTTAAATATTTAGTTTAAATTTTAATTATTTAAAATTAAAATTTTAATTTTAAAATTAAAATTAAAGTTAGCATCGATGTATAAAGAAAGAGAAAAAATCAATAATGCACCGACGTCATCAAAAATGAGGAGAATACTATATAAAGGGGGATCCTACGGTTCATTTGAAATTAATATTTGCTTGTTTTAATTGTTGGCTAAGCATCTGAAGAGAGCTCATGTGAAAATAATTTTGAAAAGGGAGACAACGAATAAATCCAAGGTTGATCGAAATTCCAAGATATTATGGGCAGAGTGGCGCATTGGCAATTGTTTTTTTTTTAAGGTGTGTGGCAGCGCTTTATGTCAAGGTTCAAATCTCCTTGAATGCATTCAAAGGTATTGGAAGGAAAGCACTTGAAGCACTTTTGGTTTGCGTGGAAGGGAGGAAGGACGTAAGGCACATCGTGCCTTTTCCTTTCGAACGGGCATCTAGCTCGTGTGGCAACCTTAGTCATGGCTAAGGCGCTCGCGATATGTGCAAGTTGGGGATTTGAATCTTCTTGAGGAGGTAATTATGTTTTGCTCTAATTAATTTTGTTGATGCCCTAGGATAGGAGTTATAAAGTGGTTAAGGAATAATTAAAGTTTTTAATTAAACTTTATTTTTATAAGAGTTGTGATTATTATTTCAGATGTGGATGAGTTGTTGATTTATTTTGATATTCATGAAATTGACAATTAAGATTTAGGATAAATAAGGAGTTGTTATAAAATATTTTTGAGAGCCCTATTGATTATTATTTTTGATAACGGTTTTATTAAAAAGGACTTTGGTGGATGTGTTTATTTAGTTGGAGTAAAAAGGTGCAAATTGAGTTATGCTTATCTTGTGATTATTATTTGAAGTCCACTAACCCTTATTGACATTGGAAAGGAAAGTTGTATTTAGTGTGGAAGATTTTGTGGATAACTTCTTGGCATCAAAAAGGTATGGGCACATTCTCCTATTGATTGTTTATGGTAGTTGATTTATGAAATATCATTGGAGTGAAAAGGATTGATTGTGGTTTCCTTTTCAAAAGTGATTGGTTAAATGCTTCAAGGTTTTCTGGTTGAGATTTGTGTTTAAACCTTTTTTTATAAGCATAGTCATTGAAGCCCATTGGTTGTAAAAGAAATTAAAAAGAACATGAGTATCATTGTTATGTGAGATTTGTGGTCAAGCATTGTTGGAAACATTTGAGTTGGTTGATACATGCTTGGACTAGGGTGTTTGTGAGAAAGAGTAGTCCCTTGTGGTGATTGGTTGAGTTGAGTTGATTGAGCCTAGTTAAGTGATTATGTGAGGGGATTGGTCAAGTTTCATGAAACAAACTATTCCATAATTTTGATTTGAGTTGAGAGTGATATTAGAACATATTGAGTCTCTAACAATTCTCTTTATGCTTCTATGAGTTGATTTGAGTTGAGTTGAGATTTATTTGAGTTGAGTTGAGTTGAGAGTGAGATTAGAACATATTGAGTCTCTAACAATTCTCTTTATGCTTCTATGAGTTGACTTGAGTTGAGTTGATATCATTGTGGATCATTGTTGTCATCCATTGAAGAGTACATTGCCATTCATTTTTGAGTTCATCTTTGAGCTTTGCCTTGATAAATTTGTGGATGAGATTTGAGTGCTACTTGAGCATGATTTATTGAGCCTTTGAGAAGGCCTTTGTGGACAATTTTGGGATAACCTTTGTGGATAGTTTTGGGACAGCTTTGTGGATAATTTTGGGACAACTTTGTAGACAGTTTTGGGACAGCTTTGTGGACAGTTTTGGGGCAGATTTATGGACAACTTTGTGGATATTTTTGGGACATATTTGTGGACATATTTGAGCAAGTCATTAGTGAGCTTACTAGAGCAGATTTGGGCAAGTTATTGGTGAGCTTGCTAGAGAATATTTGAACAAGTTCTTAGTGAGCTTGTTGGAGCAGATTTTGGGTAAGTTCTTGGTGAGCTTGCTAGAGTAGATTTGGACAAGTTCTTGGTGAGATTGTTAGAGCAGTTTTGGACAAGTTTTGTGTGAGCTTGTTATTCAGTTTTGGATAAGTTCTGTGTGAGCTTGTTATTCAATTTTGGAAAAGTTCTGTGTAAGCTTGTTATTCAGATTTGGACAAGTTCTATGTGAACTTGTTATTCAGTTTTGGAAAAGTTCTGTGTGAGCTTGTTATTCATGTTTGGACAAGTTCTGTGTGTGAACTTGTTATTGCCTAGCTTTAAGCAGATCAAAGAAATCATTGTATTGGATAAGGATCCTTATTTATGTGTGAAATATTATAAGGATATTATCTGGTGGAGTACCCCACATTGGGGGAATTGCGTTAAATCTTGTGTCTCAATTGTGTGTGGTGACTTGTGCTCTTGCTTACTACTGCTATCTGAGTTATTAATGCACACTACTATATTTTGTTATTGCAATTAAGAACATTAATTGATATTTATTTGGAAATAAATTAAAAAGTGATCTTATATTGTTCACTCCCTCTCTCAGTATAAGCTTGTGTTCTTCAAATGGTATCAGAGTGGGTTCCTTCGAAAAGGCTAATAGCCTGAGGGAATATTCTATAAGAACACAAATGGCTTCACAGAATGGACCATCTACAAATAAGGCTTCATTATTTTATGGTAACAATTATGCTTTTTGGAGCATGAGGATGAAGAACTACTTGATATCACAAGGATATGAGGAATGGCAAATGATTGAAAAAGAGTATAGGGTTGAAGGTTATCCTGAGGCAAATAATACTATCAAGAAATTGGTTGAGATCAATGCAAGGGCAATGAATTGTATTTTGAGTGGTCTTCGTAAGATATATTTTGCGAAGCTCATGGTATGTAATTCAGCTAATGAAATGTGGACCAAGTTGTGAAATACTTATGAAGGATATTCTAAGGTAAAGTTGGCAAAACTACAAACTCATAGAAAAATATTTGAGGAATTGAAAATGGAATATTTTGAAGATATTGCAAAGTTTTTACTTTGAGTTGATGAGATTACTAACACCATGAGAGGCCTAGGTTTTGATATGAAAGAATCAAAAGTTACTCAAAAGGTTTTGAGATCACTTCCTATGAAATATGATGCTAAGGTTTCATAAATAGAAGAAACAATGGATATCAACAAGCTAACAATGGAAGAATTGCAAGGAAATATTACAACTTATGAGATGAGGATAAGTAAGCAGCAGGTTCCAATAAAAGAGATTACATTCAAGGATTCAAAGAAAGAGAAAGGGAAAGTTCAAGAGACAGATAGATTTTTAGATAATGATAAGGAAGTTAGCTTCATCAAAAGGAATAAGGACTCAAGGAATTTTAGAGATATAAGGAAATTTAGATGCTAAAAATGTGGTGATCTTGGTCACTATGCATACAAGTGTCCACATGAAGAAAATAGTGATGATGAAAAATAGGGTCAAAGAAGAAAATAATATGGAAATCATAAGCATGACAAATATGAAAAATACAATCAAAATATGTATGAGAAGAAGAAAAAATTGCGTAAGGAAAAGAAATATTACTACATTGTAGAAGCAAGTGATAGCTCAGATCACAGTGATAGAGACAAGTCAGATGATGAAAAGGAAGAACATATATTCTTAGGAATAGAAGGTGAAAGAGAACATTGTTTTTTTTATGGTCAAAGAGATCACAAATCAGGATATTGCAATGGGTTCAGTGATAGTGAAGATGATATGACACATCAAGGAAATAGGTATGGTCAAATAAATCTTGATATTTTGTTTGCTATAGAATATTATAATGATCTTAGTGATAGTGAAGATGAAGAAGGTTTTTTCTATGGAATAAGAGAAGTAGAAGAAGAACATTCACTCCAAATAGAAGAAGTTAAGCAAGAGGATAATATCTCAGTTGATCTAAAGGAAGATTTCAATGTTATCCATGAGCAACTACAAGAGGTTAAAGAGAATCTGAAAGAATTGAAATGTTCCTTACTTGAGAAATTTGATCCATCACATGACTCAAAAGGTCAAGATATTTTCACTAAGAAGGAAACATGTGTTTCAAAGGCTATAGATATGGATGCCAAGTTGCTACTGGATACAAATAAAGAAAAAGAAGAGGAAGATTCCAAAGCACCAAAGGTCTCATATTTTAGGTTTGGGGAATCACACTCAAAAGGAAAGGAAGTTCTAAAAGATGAAAGAAAGGAAGCACCTAAGATTTGTGAGGAAATTTCCAAAGTTCCTATGGCTCCAAATATTCATTTTGGATCTTGTTTTGAGATAGGTGAATCAAGTTCAAAAGAAAAATAAATTCTTGAAGAGGAAATCAAGGAAGAAACTAAGGAAGAGGTTTTAGATGCTACAAATAAGGTTCAAGGATGCAATGCACAAGTTGAAAATGATCATAAGGATAATGGTCAAGAAATATATGAGGAACCAAGGCATGAACAAAGGGATTTTCAAGGACATTGTTTTTATTGTAATGGATTTGGACATAGGGCTATACATTGCAAGATCCATGGATCAAAGAAGTTTGATTTTTCTAGAAGAAGCTTCAAAGGAAGAAGGTATGGTTTTCAGGGACATTACTTCTCATGTAACAAGATTGATCATAGAGCTTTTCAGTGTAAAGGAAATGAGAAACATGGTTTTGGTTTTAGAGCTTCACAATTCAGAAGTCATGGGAGTAATAGTCATGAAAATAGAGCTTTACAATACAGGGTTCAGGAAAGGAATGGATATGGAAATTATTTTAAGAATGAATTTAGGACATGGGCACCATAAAAAGGGTACAATATCAAGGGTTTTAATTGCAATAAATTTGGGCATATTACAAAATGGTGTAGGACTCAATTCCAAACAGGTTCAAGTAAAGAAGGTCAAACAGGTTCAAGGTAAGAAGGTCAAACATGTTCAAGGCAAGAAGGTCAAACAGGTTCTAGACAAGAAGATCAAGTAATTAATCAAGAGAAGGATATCAAAAAAACATGGAAGGAAGTTGATAGAGGAAAGAAACAATGTGATATGGGAGTAAAAGTACTCCCACCCCAAAATTAATCACCTCAAAAGAGAAGGTGGTGAGGGGGATATGCTTAAGAGTCATATATTTTAGCCCCATAGGTGTCCCTTTTGCCATTGATTTCAAATGGGGAGAGTTTTGATGAAGGGGGAGAGCATTGAGTTAGGGGGAGCAGCCTCCAAAGAGAGCATTGAGTTAGGGGGAGCAGCCTCCATAGAGATTATTGAGTTAGGGGGAGCATCTTTGATTCTCAAAGATGGTTTTTATAGTGATTGTGGTTTTTTATATAGAGGTGTTGCCATAAATGACAAAGGGGAAGAATGTTGGCAATTTAAGTTATTTTATGTTGTCATTGATGTCATATGGATCACATTCAATTTTGATGGGCAAATGATATCTTGGAAAGCATGGATAAAATTAGGGTTTTTGTGAAAACCAAGGTAGAAAAAATATGAAGTTTTATTTAAAACCATGCATGGCATATTTGAAATGGGTTTTTCTTAAAACCTAGGTTGGCCTTTCGTTTCATCAAAAAATGTGCCCCGGTGATGGAGATATTTAATTTTAAATATTTAGTTTAAATTTTAATTATTTAAAATTTAAATTTAAATTTTAAAATTTAAATTAAAGTTAGCGCCGACATCTAAAGAAAGAGGAAAAATCAATAATGCTCCGAAGTCATCAAAAAATAGGAAAAGAATATATAAATGAGGATCCTAAGGTTCAATTGAAATTAATCCTTGCTTGTGTTAATCGTTGGATAAGAATCTAAAGAGAGCTCATGCAAAAATTGTTTTGAAAAGGGAGACATTGAATAAATCCAAGGTTGATCAAAAGTCCAAGACATTGTGGGCAGAGTGGCACATTGGCAATTGGTTTTTTGTTAAGGTGTGTGGTAGCGCTTTACATCAAGGTTTGAATCTCCTTGACTGCATTCAAAGACATTGGAAGGAAAGTGCTCGAAGTGCTTTTGGTTTGTGTGGAAGGGAGGAAGGACTTAAGGCACATCATGTCTTTTCCTTTAGAATGAACGGCTAGCTTGTGTGGCAAACTTAGCCATGGATAAGGTGCTCACAGTGTGTGCAATTTGGGGGTTCGAATCCCCTTGAGGAGGTAATTACGTTTTGCTCTAATTAATTTCGTTGATGCCCTAGGATAGGAGTTATAAGGTGGTTAAGGAATAATTAAAGTTTTTAATTAAACTTTATTTTTATAAGAGTTGTGATT
The DNA here is from genome assembly GCA_028583015.1 of Wollemia nobilis. Taxonomy (NCBI): domain Eukaryota; kingdom Viridiplantae; phylum Streptophyta; class Pinopsida; order Araucariales; family Araucariaceae; genus Wollemia; species Wollemia nobilis. The sequence continues at coordinate 1,484,756 of JAQPPZ010016949.1, forward strand.
ATTATTTCAGAGGTGGACGAGTTGATTTATTTTGATATTCATGAAATTGAAAATTAAGATTTAGAAGAAATAAGGAGTTGTTATAAAATATTTTTGAGAGCCCTATCGATTATTATTTTTGATAAGGGTTTTATTAAAAAGGACTTTGGTGGATGTGTTTATTAAGTTGGAGTAAAAAGGTGTAAATTAAGTTATGCTTATCTTGTGATTATTATTTGAAATCCACTAACCCTTATTGATATTGGAAAGGAAAGTTGTATTTAGTGTGGCAGATTTGTGGACAACTTCTTGGCATAAAAAAGGTATGGGCACATTCTCCTATTGATTGTTTATGGTGGTTGATTTATGAAATATCATTGGAGTGAAAAGGATTGATTGTGGTTTCCTTTTTGAAAGTGGTTGGTTAAATGCTTCAAGGTTTTTAGGTTGAGAGTTGTGTTTAAACCTTGTTTTATAAGCATAGTCATTGAAGCCCATTGGTTGTGAAAGAACTTGAAAATAACATGAGTATCATTGTTATGTGAGATTTGTGGTTGAGCATTGTTGGAAACATTTGAGTTGGTTGATACATGCTTGGACTAGGGTATTTTTGAGAAATAGTAGTCCCTTGTGGTGATTGGTTGAGTTGAGTTGATTAAGCCTAGTCAAGTGATTGTGTGACGGGATTGGTCAAGTTCCATGAAATAAACTATTCCATAATTCTGATTTGAGTTGAGAGTGAGATTAGACATATTGAGTCTCTAACAATTCTCTTTATGATTCTATGAGTTGATTTGAGTTGAGTTGAGAGTGAGATTAGAATATATTGAGTCTCTAACAATTCTCTTTATGCTTCTATGAGTTGACTTGAGTTGAGTTGAGATCATTGTGGATCATTATTGTCATCCATTGAAGAGTACATTGCCATTCATTGTTGAGTTCATCTTTGAGCTTTGCCTTGATAGATTTGTGGATGAGATTTGAGTGCTACTTGAGCATGATTGATTGAGCCTTTGAGAAGGCCTTTGTGGACAGTTTTGGGACAACCTTTGTGGACATTTTTGGGACAGATTTGTGGACAGTTTTGGGAAAACTTTATGGACAACTTTGTGGATAATTTTGGGACATATTTGAGGAAGTTCTTGGTGAGCTTGCTAGAGCATATTTGGTCAAGTTCTTGGTGAACTTGCTAGAGCAGATTTGAACAAGTTCTTGGTGATCTTGTTGGAGCATATTTTGGGTAAGTTCTTGGTGAGCTTGCTAGGGTAGATTTGGACAAGTTCTTGGTGAGCTTGTTAGACCATTTTTGGACAAGTTCTATGTGAGCTTGTTATTTAGTTTTGGACAAGTTCTGTGTGAGCTTGTTATTCAGTTTTGGACAAGTTCTGTGTGAGCTTGTTATTCAGTTTTGGACAAGTTCTGTGTGAGCTTGTTATTAATATTTGGACAAGTTCTATGTGAATTTTTTATTTAGTTTTGGACAAGTTATGTGTGAGCTTGTTATTCAGATTTGGATAAGTTCTGTGTGAACTTGTTATTGCCTAGCTTTGAGCAGATCAAAGTGTAGACACCTAAAACGCGTCATGTCAAGGGCGACAACTCATATGGACATGATACAAGATCATATGGAGGATCTTGGACAGACTCCAAGATAGAGCATTGGTTCTAACCACTCAATTTAGGCATTTTTGGCCTAAGCAGTCTGAACCACAGCCCAGACCTACGGTCTCCAATCTAAACTATAGTTGACACCTACAGTCTACAGTTTGGACCGTAACTGTGACCTATGGTCTTAACTAAAGTTTAGTTAGGCCTTACATCCAAGCCAAATTGGTTAGAACAGCTAGAATATCTAGAAGGATGCAGTTGAAGGATGTAATATTCCAGAGGCTTCCATCCCAACTGTCCTAACCAACCTTCTTGGTATTGGCTTCCCCATGAAGCCACCCGTAGCCATAGGGGCATGCTATAAATACCCCCTCTAAATGGGGAGAAAGAAAGAGCAATAATTGGAGATTTGAGCAGCGAAGCCCTGTTGTACACTCAAACTGATTATAATAAGAGAGAGATATTGCACTTAATCCCCGACCCTTTTGCCATCATTCATGATGAATTGCTTATGGATACCCTAGATGCTTAGGAGGATCAAGAAACACAAATTCAAGCAAACAAAGTCCCTTCACATCGAATTGACTACCAAATAAGTCTAAGGACAACGAAGGTGACCCTTGAACATCAATTTGGACAAGGATATTGATCCCACTACCACTAATTTTGAGTGCAAACTCATCAGAGGTCAAACTATGGTAGTCAGTCATGGTTCACAATGTAGACCACTCACCAGAGGTGCAGTTTGCAATAGGTGAGATATCACCTTACTCTTTTCTTTTATGTCTAGCTAGTTAGGTTAAATTAGCTATTTTTTTTATTTAATAGCATTTTAGAAGACTTCTAACCGTAGAACTAGGCTAGATTCACATTTTATGCTTATTTTTCAATTAGGACTAGAATGCCTTCTTTATGCATGTTTATGCTTCATTTTCTATATTTGATTTATGCATAGTGTAGATGCTATTTTACTTTATGCTATTACATGAATCTTGATTCAATTTGCATAGGTTAGCAACTTTATTTATGCTTTCTTGATTATGCATGTTAATGGTGTCATCATACATTTTACCTAAAAGAGCCTCATCACAAGAGGCTGCCTATATTTTTGACATTCTTGTTGTTTCTTGACCACATGGAACAGTTCTAAAGGAGAGATAAAGCATCCAACCCCTTCCCCATTGTGAAGAAGAGGGTCATCGACACCCTTAAGTAGTTCGTGTCACCCTGAGGTGCATTTTGATCACACCTACCCTTGATAGATATTAAACACTATTGTAATTAATGTATCAAATGGGTATCCCTAAGAGGGACGAATCTGTAATTTGACTTCATCAAAAATAATAAAGAATTCCTTGTATTCACTTTATTTCTTGTTATCAAATTATGCATGCCTATTTGTGTGTTTCCCTTTGATTGCAATAGTTAGATCGGATGCGAGCATCCTTGGTGGTTACAGATGGTGATCATGGTGGAACTCTGCATTTCTAGCCCCTGAGTATTGATATTTTTGTTTATTTCATAACAAATGCTAACCGCAGCTAGCAGCTATGGTTATTTTTTGGCTCGCGGCTGTCACCTGTGGTTTACACTGCAACTCGCAGACCAGAGCTACAATTTACAGTAGAAGTAGCAGATAGCAAAGAAACCACTTGGCAATAGAGTAGGAGTTGAGGTAGGTTATATTTCCATCCTCTGTTCTACATTTTCCCCACTGTATTTTTATAGTAAGTGATAAATCAATGGAAAATTAGGAACATTAAAGGAAAAAGGATCAATGAACAAGTCCTAATTTGCTTTTGCATTATTTCCATTATAAAGGTGCTGCTAGGAACAATGGACCTCTGATTGCAGGCCACCATAGAATACAGTGACCTTAATAAAATTGTGTGGTCGTTTGCATGTGTGAGGCCCAATTAGAGGCCATGTCATCGTAATTGCATTGTCATAAGATCATGTAAGAAATAACATGTATACCTTTGTGAATTTTAAATGTTCCTTCTTATGCATATCATGTAGGAATGATAATATGAATGCTCTTTTATGCATTTGTCTTTATGCAAAGTAAAACGAACCACACACACCACGTTTCATTGTAAACATCAGCGGTGTTGGGCTCTCACATCCAACCCATTTGATTGAGACCAATGGTGGATGTCATTATCACTTGGTTGGATCATTTGAAATTGTATTATCGGGACTCGCTCGTTGCCAAGGCCGACCCAAGAACTGTCCCATCTGTGAAAAATAGCATGCACTCATATTCGAAAGGGTGTATCATTGTGCACAGTGTGCTTGGTGAGGGTTGGTAGTACCTATGCTACTTAATTGAGCATGGAATTCATTATCATATTTAGCTTGTGCGAGTATATAGGTGAAAGCCAATTAAACTAAGAATAAAATCCAATGATTTTGCAAAACATGAGAGAGTTTCTCATACTGATACAACACATATTGTAACAACATCAAACAATTTAGGGCACATTTTAAAATTTAAAAATAAGATAAATGTCATTGTATACCTTGTTTGATAATAAAAGATACATCTAGATGTTAGGTACACTATGGTGGATACACGGGGTGGTCGACAAAGGCGCAATCCTGAATCCGATGACCAAGTCCCAATCGATTCACAATTACATGTGTCCAGTCCTCAACCACATGAGCAAACCGAACTACGCTTAGCAAGAATTAGAGGAGAAAACTCGACATGAGGGGATCCCATTGAGCATACCCCTGATAGAATAGCATTAGTGCATAATGTTAGACATAGATTAGAGCATGGGGCTTCTCAACCTGAGGGTGTTCCACTCAAAAGCCATTATCGAGACCGTAGTGCATGTGCATCCACGAGATTGGCTGAAGAGTATGTCATGCATGGGGCCATATTGGTACCCATCTACACTAAGTCTACAAGGTATAATATACCCACACCTTTTAAATATAGAAGGAATAGAGGTCTACCCATTCAGGGGCAAGTAGATAGGCTCCCTGTTGAGTGCAAGTCTACCCATACTCCCATGCATACTATAGCACACAAGATCACCATCGATATGTCAAATGTGGGAGCTAATGGAACACCACCCCATGAGAGGTGGTGGTCTAGAAATAGCTAGATGGTCTAGGTAGTGTGCTAGAGCAGCTAGGTTGCAAGCCTTCGGCTCTGCCCACTCGTGCTCCGAGTGAGCATAGCAAGAGAACTATTAGAACTACTAGAGAGCATGGAGAGGCTTCTAAGTGCCCTCATATCTTATGCCCACATCCATGCATGGTGGAACATAGCATAAGACACAATATGATGTCAATGTTGTCTTCACAAACAGAGGCAAAAGCATAGCACATCAGTCTGATGGGTATAGAACCCAAAAGGTTGCTCGTACAGAGTAAGCATATTAAAGGCCTTTGATGGCTGACCAGGTCAAAAGATCATATTAATTAGCCTCTAGAAAAAATGCCAAATCCTCCAAGATTAATTGGAGGATGCCCACCTAAAGAGGCAGCGCATTGAGGATGAAGATCTTCAGGCACATAGGCTTACTAGACAAAGGTTGTATGAGCAGCGCTTGCGAGAGGAGTGCATCCTCATCCAGAAGGAGCATGTAGAGCAGGAAGATAGGTTGGCTAGGGCCAGCCTATACTCTCAAGATGAGCATAGAGAGTAGGTGCACATGAAAGCTTTTTTTCAACCCGACATGCACCATAAGTGCGCAAGCGTTCATACTCATATCACTGCCCATCACAGAGAGTGACCGTCCTCAGTTGACAATCAAAGGTAGCAACATTATGAGGAGCAAGAGGGGAACAAATGAAACCAATAATATCCTAAGAGTTCTCGAGATGAGGAGGATGAAGAGCAATGTCCTCCACCTCAATAAAAGAGGAATTTACCTCCTATACTGCCTCCACGCTGACTTAGGGAGGAGGAATTTTTGTCTTCTGAGGCTTACAAAGCTTTGGTTTAGAATGTCAAGGCAATTGAGATACAAGGCACAGCTGTCCAAAAGACAACACTAAGGAAAATTCACAATGAAACATTAGATCCCTTGGTACCTACACCCAGGTTGGAAAAATTTAAGGGTGATAAAGAGGTGCAATAACATGTCATGAGCTTTTTGGACGCTTGCTTCTAGATAGAGAACAATGATGCACTGTTCTTGCGTATGTTTGTCATGACACTCTCTGGGCCAGACTGAGAGTGGTTTAATCAGCTGAAGAATCACAACATAAAAAATTTTGAGCAATTAGTTGATGCCTTTCTTGAACGCTATTCCTTTGACATCAAGAAATAGGACAACCTTTTTGACTTGGCTATGCTAGCTCAGCGTGATGACGAGCCAATAGAACGGTACGAGAAGAGGTGGAGGAGATTAATGGCAAAGTTATCATTCATGATCCCTACCATAGAATTAACCTGAATGTTTAAAAAGAGTTGTGCCAAGCACATCTCGCTATTTTTGTAGCTACAGTAGTATGCCACATTCAAAGAAGCTTGCATGCAAGCCAAGGTAATTGAGGATCAAGTTACAGGAAGGCAACTTAAAGCTAAAAACTAGGAAAGAGGGATATAAGAAGAGTACCTCAAAACAATAGGGCAAGCAGGTCCATGTGAATCTGGTGGTACTAAATCTCCAAAATGAGGATAAGGGGCAAAAGAAATAGAATTATCAAGCCCATCCCCCTCCTGCATAATACAACCAGTGCAAAAATAAATACAAGGGCAATAAAAAAGAGCAATGCCCACCTCGCATATTTATGCAATTGACAAAATCAATGACATCGATCTTTCATCATCTCTGTGAGGCCAAGGCAATAAGATTACCCGAAATCAAAATGGTTGATCCAAATCAGCCCAAGCCCAAAGACTATCAGGAAGAGTTGTTCTGCATAATTCATAGAGTGAAAGGCCATGACATCGAGGTGTGTTGGTCCTTCAAACACATTGTACAAAATATGATAGACAAGGGAGAGCTTGTAGTACTAGGCAATCCCTAAGTTCCAGACAACCAAAACATGGGGATTTTTAAAAATCCATTACCAAACCATGAGGCACCCCGTAACCATGCTGGCCATGTCAATCAAGTACGAGTCGAACCACCTACCCAGGGGTTCATCGAAATGGTCATTATTGTTACCATATATGGGAGGTACGAACGACCAAATCAACCTCATGCTCCCATTGAAATACAAGCCACACCCCAATAGCGGTAGGCACAAAATATTCTAGGCCCACCAACAAGACCGATGGTGACCATTAGGAGCAGGTTGGTTCAAAACCTGTAGACGACTCCTACAAAGTTGTCAATATATGAAATTATACAGCAGTCCCCTAGGCACAAGGAGACTCTTATGGACATTTTTAGGTCCATTGAGGTATAATCCTAGGATGCACAGACGTTCATGAACTTCGTGGGGCATGTACAACAATGCTAGGAACCAATGATCCAATTCTACGATCACAAAGTAAAAATGGTTTTTGCAAGTGTGGTTGACCCGCCACTACATATCATTGCTTATGTTAACCATGTGCCATTCAAAATGGTCTTGATTGACACTAGTTCGTCAATCAATATAATCATGACTAAGGAACTGCACCACTTGAGATTGCCTAAATCACTCATCATACCAACCACCTTTACATTGCAAGTGTTTAATGATGCACTATGCTCTATGATTGGCATTATTGTCCTACCTATTTAGGTGGGAATAAAGACCATTATCGTAATGTGTCACATGATAGAGGGTGCCTTGCAGTATAACATCCTACTGGGGAGGCCTTGGATTCATGAAATGCATTGTGTTCCCTCAATATTGCATTAGTGTGTCAAGTATATACACGAGGGACAATTTCACGTGGTTGCATTAGATGAAGAACCATTCAAGTTCATGAACTTAGCATATTTTCCAGGGGGTTTTGTGATCCCATCAATGTAATTGGACATACGACCCACATCATCGATGAGGGTTCCAAGAGGTAAATAGGCGGTGCATGTTCAACCATTGGTATTTATATCAAATAAATATGAACATACCATTGCCACTTCTCTGAGAATGAGTGCATCAGCAATGCATCAGAACGATGAGAAATTAAAGGTAAAATTGGGCAGGAAATAAGCAAAGAACGTGCCTGAACCAGTTGCCACTGAGGCTGCCACTCCCATGGATGTGGAGGAAGCCCAAGATAAAGTCAAGGAGGCACCTCAACCTACTTTTCCTACTTTTTCAATAGGGTCATCTGCACCCTAAGTGACTGTTCACCTAGCTAGCACAGGTCTAGGTGAATATCTTGTGCAAAATGTGACCTTCGGTCCTATTTTAGAGACTACATGAGACATGGGCAGAATGATAGCCCATCGATACCCAATTAGATCCCTAGTACCATTGGGCAAGCCACCCAACCAAACAAACTTCATTTATGCCAGGTTGGATCAAGATCCAATGCAGGCACCCATGGAGATGGAGGACAATGAACAGTTCACGGTGAACATTTGGTATTTATCCAACCCATAGTATGCCATGTGAATTTTTGAGCTCTATCATTGGCATGGATACAACCTTGGTATTTTTGAACAAGGACGAAGAACCCCTCTTGAACCACGTTATCAATTGGCAACTAATAGGTTCAGATTGGGATTGTAGATTCAAGGACATGATGATTTACTTACTGCATCATTGGATCATTTGTACCTGGGTCTGGGGGATGATGTGGATTTTAATCCGTATCATCCTAACATGTCTAGCCTTTGGGTAACAACCCAATGGTGTCAGTCATCACCATTGATAGATCAAAGATTGAACATAAAAATTTCTCAAAGAATAACCCCAAAGGCAACCTGGGTCATCAAAACCGTATCATAATCAATGATACTGATATGCAGGTGCACAACCCCATCATTCTAGGTGATCTCAATTTAGGAGATCTTTGTAGTGAATATGTAGAGGATTCCACCTTCAAAATGAGTAGATCAAGTTATGATGCATATGGCGAGTCCTCAAATGATGATCAATCCAAAGAGGTAATTGACTGAGCCTTTGTGGTTCTAGTATTTCTACGCCATTTGCTACCTAGAGAGCAATTATATGAGATACAAGATCATTTCATGGTCGATAGTGACTATGGAGATGAGACAGAGTAGGCCTACTTAAGGCCTCATCCATTTAATCTCCTAATATTCATGGACACGATAGAATGCCCTACTCATAGTAGCAGTCATAGCGATGAGGTTGAGATGTCTGATCTGAGGCTAGTATGTCTGCTACATATATTGCCTGTGGAGTCAGAGTACATTATAGAAGAGGGTCCTATTAATGTAGATCACTCTAAAAAGGAAGCAAATCTTGTTTTTCTGTCGGTGTCATATATACGATCATTTTATTTGGTCTATCTAGATAGTGATGATAGAGACTATAGAATCAGGTACATGGGGCCACATCTGGCAGATCACCCCTTGCATATGGGGGGAAGTGAAATATTATATATTTATAGTGATTATGAGGATTCATTGGAGATGGCCTATTTGGGGCCTCATCACCTACGTAATTAGAATCCACCTCGGGGTCCACCACCTATTACAGCTACGGGTTTGCGTCAAGAGATAAATCTCCAACATTGCCTCAGGGAAAGAATAAATCTAGAAGAGGGATATCAAAGGCTCTTTCCCCATATGCCTACTTATGTTGAGTTGTTTGAGCTGAGAGATCCCATTTTTTAGTCAGTGCATAGAGAGGATCCAATTTTCTGGGCATCCCACAGGGAGGATCCTTTTGTCCCCGTGTCATCCAAGCCAGATCTTGGGTATGGAAGCTACACATATGATGTAGAGTTTAGTTTGTGTGGTCTTGGAGATCAATTTCATTCCATCAACATGGTCTCCATTGATTTGACCACTCCACTCCATAATCCAACAAATCCGTCCAAACCATTGCATATACACATGGATGCTATCAATTGGGATCATGCTTATTCACCAGTAGAGCCTAAATATTTCTTACCGAATGAAGAGATGCTGCAACCATTTCATTTTGGACCAAGCTGCACTTATGATGTCTATCATGCTAAAAATACTTCTAGTAGAGAACATATAAATCCAGCTGATGACATCCATTTGATCCCTACACCTCATCAACTTGAGGAGGGATCCCATATGTCAGTAGAGAAAACCTTCAAAGTGGATATCGGTAACGACCCCACCAATCCAAAGAAGGTCAAATTTGGAATGAGTCTCACTCTAGATGATCGTGCTAACATCATCCCTCTGTTGAAAGAGAGACCTGACCTTTTTGCTTGGACATACAAAAATATGCCCGGTCTAGACCCAAAGTTGGTTACTCATAACCTTTCACTAGACCCGTACAAGAAGCCCTTCAAGAAAAAGCTTAGAAATATGCATCCAACAATAGCCTTAATGGTGAAAGATGAATTGTAAAAATTGTTGGATGTAGAATTTGTCATTTCCATCGACTATCCAGAATGGGTATCCAACATGGTGCCTGTAGAAAAACTAGATGGAAGGATCCGTATTTGTATGGATTTTAGAGATATCAACAAGGAAATACCTAAAGATTCATTTTCGTTGCCCAATATCGATGCTCTAGTATATTCTACTACTGGTCACGAAATGCTCTCCTTAATGAACGATTTTTTTGGTTATAATCAAATTCGGATTAAGCCCGAAGACCAGCACAAAATTGCATTTATAACAACATGGGGAAAATTTTGCTACAAAGTTATGCCATTTAGTCTAAAAAAAATTGGTGCTACATGCCAACGGTCCATGACATACATTTTTCATGACTATATACACAAAAATTTTGGAATATTATATCGATGATTTGCCAGCCAAGTCATTGCTATGAGAGGAGCACGTGAAGGTCTTGAGAAAAGTCTTCGATCTCCTGATAGAGCACAACATTAGACTGAATCCTAAGAAGTGCATATTTGGTGTAACTTCTAGAAAGTTATTAGGATTTATTGTCTCCAAGAGAGGCATCGAAGTAGACCCAGTGAAGTTCAAGGCCATTTTGGAAATGCGTCCTCCCACCAATATTAAGGAATAAAGGAGCCTCCAAGGCAAGGTATCTTCGATAAAGTGATTTATCACCCAACTATTAGATAAATTTTGATCCATGAATTGACTACTACATAAGGGTGTCCCATTGAACTAGGATGAGGACTGCAAGGAAGCTTTCATTGAGATAAAGCAATACATGGCAATGCCGCCAGTATTAGCTCCACCAAGGCCAAAAGAGCCTTTTTTGCTATATATATCAGCAAAAGACATTGTGTTAGGGACCATGTTGGCCCAAAAGAATGTACAAGGCAAAGAACAAGCCATATATTACATTAGCCAAACCTTGGTGAGTTACGAGCTAGGATATGCATATGTGGAAAAGCTATGTTTAGTAGTAGTGTTTGCTACCAAGAAATTATGGTACTACATGTTAAGTCACATGATATATGTGATATCAAAACAAAATCCTTTTCAATATATGATGAGCAAGACATATCATAATACACGTATTGCAAAGTGGATCATGCTATTGATAGAATTTGATTTGGAATTCGTAATCCAGAAGTCCATTAAGGGATAGGTCATAGAAAATCATTTAGCTGAGGTTCCACTGTCCAACAGTAGGCCTCTGACAATCTAGCTTTCATATGATGTAGTTTTTGTAATATTCAAAGTTCCCAAACCTGAAGAACTAGAGAACAATGCTAATATGACTCTGTTCTTTTATGGTTCGAAGTGTGAGCAAGGAGCTAGTACAAGGATAGTGTTTTTCATGTCACAAGGATATCCAATGCCCTTGTCATTCAAACTAGACTTCCCGTGCACCAACAATAATGTTGAATATGAAGCCCTACTTTTGGGTCTTCATACAGCCATCGCCATGAATATTAAGAGACTAAACATATTTGGTGATTCCCTTATCATAATTAACCAAGTGAAGGGACTATTTTAGTGTTGATATCTGGTATTGAAAGCCTATAAAGATCTTGTTGCCACATATCTAGCTAAACTAGAATGGTACGACATCTAGGCAATCCCTTGTTCATCAAATAAATTTGCAAACACCATGGCTTATTTGGGATCCTTAATCCCTCAGAATCCATCTACTGACTTCACTACCATCCATGTCAAGACGCTCTCGCATCCTGCAGTAGAACATGCAAACTTTGATAACAAAGAATCAATCAACATGATTAGTGTGGAACCAAAAGTTGATTAGTTCTGCAAAGCTGGAGACTTTCTAAAGAAAGCACCCTAGGGGTCTTTAACCTCCTAGAGTCCTATGGGGATTGGCACCACCATTCACCACAAGGTTGTATCCTAGTATACATTTGTAAAAGTAAATATGCAGAGGGTATAGGTTGTCTTAGCGATCGAAGCTTAGGCTCATCAGAATTGGATGTCACAGATTCAAGACTTCCTAAGACTTGGTTTTGTCCCGAAGGGACTATCATGTGCCACAAGACACACATTTAAATATAAAGCTACTAAATTTGTCTTGATAGGATATATTTTGTATCATTGAAGTTACTATGGAGTTCTCCTTCATTTTCTTAAGGCCCAAGAGTCATCTTGGGCAATTTTAGAAGCTCATGACGGTACGTGCGATGGCCATTTCAATGGCATGGCCATCGTCAAGCATATCATTTTAATGGGTTATTATTGTCCCACTATGGAGAAGGATTGCAATGTGTATGTCAGGAAGTGTATCAAATATTAGCATATGCTAATCTTACACACTTGCCATCACAGTCATTACAACCCATCCAAGTAGCTTGGCCATTTGCTCAGTGGGGGTTTGATCTAATTGGCAAGATCTCTCCTTTGTCATCAGGCTGACATACATTCATCATTATAGCTACTAAGTATTTTACACAATGGGTGGAAGCCATTCCCTTAACAACAACCATAGGAGCTCACATAGCAAAGTTCATAATGGATCATATCATAAGTCGTTTCAGGGTACCATCCAAAGTAGTTTCGGATAATGGAACTTATTTTAAGAACAAAATTGTGCGAGCCTTAACTTCTAAGTACTGCATCAAACACAGTTTTGCATCTCCATATTATCCATAGGAAAATGGGCAAGCTGAGGCCTCAAACAAGACTGTGGTAGCCATCTTGAAAAAGATAGTGCAAGAACACCACAAGGATTGGCATACACAGTTGCCCCTTGCATTATGGGCTTATAGAACTAGCATTTGAACTCCCATTGGGACAACTCTATTTTAACTAGTATATGACACTGAGGCCATTATGCCCTTAGATTTGGAAATTTCAACGCTACGCATCGCATTGAAAGAGTTCATCGATGACGAAACTGCACGGCAAGCTCGCCTAGATCAACTGACACTGCTCGATGAATGTCACGTGAATGCCCTTGAACATATCCGTGTTTATCAGGAGCGACTCAAACGAGCTTACAATATCAAATTCCATTGGAGAGACTTTGAATTTTTGGATCTTGTGCTAAAATAAAATCAACAAAACTTGAATTTGCCGCTCGATATGTGAGACAAATTTATGACTAATTGGTTAGGACCCTATATCATATATAAAAATATTGGTAGGTACCTATCGCTTGACATTTCTAGGGGGTGTTGAGGAGCGTTATCCTCTCAACATCATCCATATTAAGGCATTCTATTCTTAGAGAGCATAGCAGAAAGATCTCCAAAGGCATCTGTAAGCCCTTTGGTTAGTCAAAAAGCTCCAAGGATTTCTAAAAATTGCTTGGTCAACCAAAAGGCTCTGAGGGTTGCTTAAAGCCACTCGGTCATCCCAAAAGGCTCCAAGATCTCATTTGAGTGATTTGGTCATGTCAAAAAAATCTCCAAAGGCATCTGTAAGCCCTTTGGTTAGTCAAAATGCTCCATGGATTTCTAAAAATCGCTTGGTCAACCCAAAGGTTTTGAGGTTTGCTTAAAGCCACTCGGTCATCTCAAAAGGCTCCAAGCTATCATTTGAGTGATTCTGTCATGCAAAAAAAATCTCCAAAGGCATCTGTAAGCCCTTTGGTCATTCAAAAGGCACCAAGTATTTCTAAAAATTGCTTGGTCAACCCAAAGGCTCTAAGGGCTGCTTAAAGCCACTCAATCATCCCAAAAAGGTACCAAGGATTTCTAAAAATCACTTGGTCAACCCAAAGGCTCTAAGGGCTGCTTAAAGCCACTAGGTCATCCCAAAAAAGCACCAAGGATTTCTAAAAATTGCTTGGTCAACCCAAAGGCTTTGAGGGCTACTTAAAGCCAATCGATAATCCCAAAAAGGCACCAAGGATTTCTAAAAATTGCTTGGTCAACCCAAAGGCTTCGAGGGTTTCTTAAAGCTACTCGGTCATCCCAAAATGCACCAAGGATTTCTAAAAATCGCTTGGTCAACCCAAAGGCTCCGAGAGTTCTTATAGCTTCTCGGTCATCCTAAAAGGCTCCATGCCCTCTTGCTGAGAGTTTGGTCGACTAAAAGGTTCCAAAGGCATTTGTAAGACCTTTGGTCAATTCAAAAATCTCCAAGGATTTCTAAAAATCACTTGGTCAACCCTAAAAATCTACAAAGGCATATATACTCATCACTTGGTAAAATATGAAAGCTCAAAAATGTATAAAAATTTGAAAATATATAAAATTCTAAAAAAATTAGTAAAGCATAAAATCCAAAAACATTTGCTTTTGAAGTTTGCATTTTCATATATGCATTCACATCATCATATTGCATTTATGCATTTGTCATCTGTTGCATTCCACAGTAGAGTGTAGTGTGTCTGTAAAAATCTTACAAATGATCACACGTTTGTGTTTCAATAATGCACCCTTGCATTTACCATAATTCATTGCATTCATACATGATACCTGTTGCGAAGAAACATGTATGTATATTAAGTTTTCCAGTCACTTAGCCATACCTAGTGGGTTCTTAAGATATTGTAGAAATCTTGCTTTACTGTTATAGAAAAGTTCATTAGTTGGGATAGTGCTTTAACATATCATAATCCCGTCACTAAGCAAAACAATATAAAATCCTGCTAAGACAAGAGATGATGAAAGCTGCGAAAGCAATCTTAAGTATCTAGAGAGATGGGTTTCACGACCTGCTTATCTTGCAAATAGTCGGTTTAGAAAGGTGTACTTTGGCAAAAGGACAAGAATTTCCCCTATAAATACCAAAGTCACAAAGTTTAAATCCCAAGTTACAAAGTGCAAAAGTACAAATTTCAAGTTCAAAATGTAAAGTGACATAGAGAATCAAAAGCACTATAAAAATTCCTTGCTCAAAGAAAATGGTAACACATGGACTACCAGTGATTTTCATCACTACATATGAGCAAGTAAGAAGGGTGAGAACTTGAATCCCTGGATTGTCGACCTTTTTAAATCCATAGAGTTATCCCTGATTGCAAAAATGGGTTGGAAGAGTCCCGCCTGCAATCGGAGGAGTAGTTCTATTGGGTGATCCCCAAATGTAGCAATGGGTTGAAAGAGTCCCATCTACATTTGGAGGGGTAGCCCTGATCAATTTGCAAGATGAGCTAGCTCTAGGTACCTAGGATTGTCTAGTTTTATAAGTCTAATCAAAGCTGAAACAAGGATGGTACGATCGTATGAGGAACCCTATCTCACATATGGGTTGAAAGAGTCTCGACTGACATATGGGGTATGCTTATGATATATCTAAAAATATTCACATGCACACATAGGGATAATGAATAGTTGGGTCTATCATGGCAAAAGCCTTGTCCAATAAAATCCTTGTACAATTAGTATTTTATTTTTGGAGAAGTCTACTAGGGTGTTTGAGTCTTATGGAAAACCTAAAAAAATTCTCCAATAGCAACAAAATACCAAATATCATTAAACATAAAAAATACTAGTCATTCATTCATCAGAATGCATTTTACAAAGCACAATCAAACATTTAGGATATATACCGCATGAATATCAGAAATGATGTTTAGACGACCACTGACTATATAGTGCAACAAAGAAAAATATACAGAATGGCATATTCGTTCATTAGCATTATACCAATCCATTTCACTACATTTCATATATGGGTGATTAATTTATTAAGTTATTGTAATGAGAATTATCAATTATCTTGCATGATTGTCATACATTTTGTGGTGTCGCAATTTAAAATTGATATACACAGTTACATTCATTCTTTATGTTTTAAGTGATTAAAGCATACAGGTTCATTCACATTAGATTACAATTATGTACATAATGCATTACCATACATTGCATAGCATGCCATAACTTCATAAAAATAAACGCATGCTCATAAAGAAAAAATAAATATGCGTTCAAAATAAATACCACATCCATTTGCATCCATTATATATAGCACATATAATCTTATAGATCATTGCATAACATCATCATTATAAAATAGATAGCTATCTAGTGCATGTCATCCATACATTGCATCATATCAACATAGCATCACATAAGCATTGCATCTATGTGCATCAAATAAACATAAAATAAAAAATTAAACATCAGATACACATAATGAGCCAAAATAATCAAGTCATATATATACATAATATATAATATATATATATATGTGTGTGTGTGTGTGTGTGTGTGTGTGTGTCCAAAAGAGTACATAGGGAGTGCATCAATATGCCCGCAGGCTACAAAGCATGTAGGTCCTCAACCTTACACTCAAAATGAGTATAGCATAGCAAAATTATGGTCTACATCTAGTAGAGCCCAGGTCTATTCTGCTCCCCCTGTATCAGAGTTCTCATCGCCTCCCTCAGCACTGTGCTCTAGAGCCTTCTCTCCTATCTACGCTGACACCTATGGTGGGTCTTTCTATGGGTCCTACCTACCTCCAAATCCTAAGGCACCTAGCACATGAGAAATTGGTAACTGTAGCAGGATAGTCCCCTAACTGGTGGCCCCTAAAGTCTGACCTACATCCCTAGGCCTGGCATGCGATGTCGCCCCATGTGTTCTAGAGGACCTGTGCATCCTCTTCATCCTATGATTCCTATGACCTGAGCTCACCATAGACTACCCTAAGGTCCTAGAACTGGTATGCTATGACTCTAAGGAGAAAGGATCCTTAGGAACCTGTAGCCCGTGCATCTCTATATAACCAACTAGCTGATCAACATGAGCAAGTCAGGTTGTGTGCATCTCATTGGTCCTCATGATCATACCACACAGTCACTCTACCTCAGTCATAGGATCCTGTATAGCTACTGGTGCTATCCCTGGTGCTGTCAGAGGCCCCATAATAGCCTGAGGAGGTGGCATAGCCTCCCTCGATACCCGAAAGAGATCCCTCTCTACCTCTATTGCAGTTCCTTGTGCCTGCACTAACTCTAGAGCAATTTGTAATCTTTGAGTCTGCGCCTTTGCATATGTGGCCCACATAGTCAGACCCTGTATCTGATCTTGTGCCTAGTAAGGTGTCTATCCCTGTTAGCTACTATCACCTCTATAGTGGCGATAGTAGTGTCTCGCTCTAGATGCTGCATGTGGAATTGCCCTAGCTGACTCTGCAAGTTAGCCACCTAAGCTAAGAGTTGACCCTCTACACTATCAGGGGGTACCTCACCCTCATCTATAGCCTCCTCATCAAGATCAACCTCAGGAGCCTCCTCGATAGTAGCCATTATGTCCTAGCCACCCTCTATTTGTTGGTGCACCCTGCGCCTATCAGGATCTGCTTTTACCTCTACTTGATCTGGCTCTCGACCTAGAGGTCCTATGCCATACCATATGAACATGGACCACCACTTATCATACTTTGGAGTGGTCCCAACAGTCTTGACTCCAGTCTCCTGGTAGTCATCAGTAGCATCTCCTAGAGGCTCCAGAATGATCCATTGTAGATCATGCTCTACAACCAAGCATCGGTACCTAAGGGGGATATTTATAATATCCTGCATGAGCCCAAACTATCATAGGACCAAAGAGTAGAACTAGTACTCTCAAATATTGACCTTATAGTCGATCAACCATTTGTCATGGCATGCCTATCTCAACCACTAGCCCTCCTATAGCCACATTGGGTAATCCATATAGGGCCAACACTGAACATCATTCAGTCCAAGTGTCATGAACTGAGTAATATAGTGTTGGATGTCACCAGCATGGATCCTACTATGGGTACCCTCCTCCTCATGAGGCCATTAGGTAGTATAGCACTAACGATCATCAACAATAGTAGTAATCTATAGGGGCATATCTGAAGGATGCTCAATCCAAATGTGCTGTCACCCCCAGATCTATAACATAAGACTACAACTGAGGCCCTTATGACTATGCTTTGTAATTTGGTACAACTCCCTGTAGAGTTGACATAGTAGGGTGCTCTCCCAAGCTAGAAGTAGAGGTGCCTCTAGAGAGATCTATAACACCCTCTAGGCAGTGGACAGGAGGTTCCATGGAATCCTCACACTCAAGGAGTTTGGAAGCACAATATGAACTATGAGGTGCATAAATAGGGCTTCCCATGCAGAGAAGACATCCTTGTGGTACCACTCACCAATGTGTACCCCACCGTGGTCTATCGCGTCCTGAGCATCCTCGCTCTGGTCATCGAAGATAGTGTCAAAAATAACCTCCTTTACCTTGGAGGTAGAGGAGACGATGGCCTCACCATCAATAGGGATCTTGAAGATCCTATAGATGTCCTCTAAAGTAACAATCATTTCACCTGTAGGCAGGTGAAATGTTTTGGTCCACGCATTCTAGCATCGGGCCAATGCAGTAAGGTAGGCTTGATCTACCCTAATAGTGGGTAGATCCATGACGTATCCAAACTCGACAGCTCAAAACCAATCCTGATCAGCATCAGATAAAGCCTCATAGAGAGTCTTTAGAATATCCAACTCCCAGGTTCTAGAAGTCAATATCTAGAGCTTAAAAAAAAAAGCAGCAACAGCAAACCGCGGCTAAAACCTACGGTCCTCAATTTGCAAATTTGGAACCGTAGCTAAAACCTGTAGTCCCTAATTTTATAACTGGGAACCATAGCTACCAATTGTAGTTTAGGAGTGACACCGATTTTGGGTACCCTCCTAGACCACTAAGGTATAAAATTAAATCTTCAAGCTAGCCTAAACTAGTGGGGTTCATTACCAGTAGTTTAGTGAGGTTCATTTTCAGCATTACTTAATGTAGTTCATTTTACTGGTATTGAGTGTGTGGTCTCAATTTCTAGTTACATTACCCACACCCTGGCCCCAGCTAGTAGATGGCTGATCAGGATCCACCATCGAGGTCGATGAGTGTAATCAAGGTAGATTGTGGTAGCATTTTTGATCAGGAAGGGTCATCTCACTCTCAGAGCTATCATATTGCTAGTATTTTCCAAGAAATAATAAAAAAATTCAAATGGGAATTCAATTTATAGGTTTTCCTAGTCTCGGTGAACCGCAACTGACACCTACAGTTCTGAAACTAGGGTTTTCTTCCCACAAGTCTGACCCACAGTTCTCAAAATTTGGAAATGTAAACTGCATACCATACATACAGTCCACAACTAGCATTAAATACACTCAAAACCCACTGTGGGAAGGTTTAAAAGAGCAAATTATTGACTTCCATTGGACAAAATTTTAAAATCAATGATTAAAATTACAAATTTGGTGATTTTAAAAGCACCAGGATCAATCAAATAAATGTAAAATTAAAACAAAAAAAACAAATAATTAAAAACCAAATGCGCCTTGTATTCAGTGATTTATCCTATACACTTGGCGGTTGCAGTGAGTTGTGATCCATGCAATCCGAAAAGATGAGTAAATCACCATAAGGACATTTGGGGTAAAATTGTCATTTCTTTTATAATATCTTTCAGCAAATCATCAAAAAATATGATTCAACACAAGTCTAATTGCATTTGTATCATTTGATTCCTTAAAATAGCTATTGTGGCCTGACTACTCTAGGGGATAGAAATGTGCCAATACCACTTAGAGTTGCAATCATAAGCTGAAATGGGCCTAGCCAAGGCATTAAAGGGCTCAAATCTTAATTTGTTCAAGATCATTCATTATGGTCAAGCGATTTCATCACTTCATACATTTTCATTACTCTCATCGACTTATCGCTTGAGGGGGTAGTCATAATTTCATAATCATAATCAAAGTCAGCAGAAGATCCCTGAGATCGTAGATCCCCTGATCTTGTCAAAATTGTGTTTGTTCTTGCGAATCATTATCGACATATATCATAAGCTTCCCCCTTTGCTTGGGGTAAATGGCAAATATGATAATTGGTTTGTAACTCATACTTCGTATTTATGGGTCAAAATATACCCATACTTGGTATTGGTGCTATTCGAACGTCAAATGACGAGAGCAGACTTGTCAAAATGTAAGCCTTTCATAAGCTGGAAGAAATGATTCCAAAATGTGCATCCTTTTGCTAGACCTAGGGCATCTAATTTTGATATGACTAATGATCATCATAGAACCTTAGACATCATTTTAGGATGTATATTTTTTCTTAGCGTTGTTTAATCTCACAACACATCTCAAAAGAGGCATCTGTAGACACCTAAAACACGTCATGTCGAGGGTAACTACTCATATGGACATGATACAAGACCATATGGAGGATCTTGGATAGACTCCAAGATAGAGGAGTGGTTCTAACCACTCAATTTAGGCATTTTTGGCCTAAGCAGTCTGAATTGCATCCTAGACCTGCGGTATCCAGTCTAAACTACAGTTGACACTTGCAGTCTATAGTCTGGACTGTAACTGTGACCTGTGGTCTTAACTGAAGTTCATTTAGGCCTTCCATCCAAGCCAAATCGGTTAGAATAGCCAAAATATCTAGGAGGCATTTTAAGGATGGAATATTCTAGAGGCTTCCATCCCAACTGTCCTAACCAACCTTCTTGGTCTTGGCTTCCCCATGAAGCCACCCCTAGCCCTAGGGGCATGCTATAAATACCCCCTCTAAATGGGGAGAAATAAAGAGCAAGCATTGGATATTTGAGCAACAAATCCCTAGAAAATTTTACACTCAAACTAAGTATACTAAGAGATAGAGCTATTGCACTTAATCCCCGACCCTTTTGCCACCATTCATGATGAATTGCATTATGGATGCCCTAGGTGCTTAGGAGGATCAAGAAATGCAAATCTGGGTAAACGAAGGCCCTTCACATCGAATTGACCATAAAATTAGTCTGAGGACAATGAAGGTGACCCTTGAACATCAATTTGGACAAGGATATTGAGCCCACTGCCCCTAATTTTGAGGGCAAACTCATCAGATGTCAAACCACAACTGTTAGCCATGGTTCACAATGCAGACCGCTCACCAAAGCTGCAGTTTGTAACAGGTGACAAATCACCATACTCTTTTCTTTTCTATCCATCTAGTTAGGTTATATTAGCATTTTTATTGATTTAATAGCATTCTTAGAAGATTTTTGACCGTAGAACTTGGCTAGATTTACATTTTATGCTTATGTTTCAATTAGGAATAGAATGCCTTATTTATGCATGTTTATACTTCATTTTTTATATTTGATCCATGCATAGTGTAGATGTTATTTTACTTTATGCTATTACATGAATCTTGATTCAATTTGCATAGGTTAGTAGCTTTCTTTTTACTTTCTTGATTATGCATGTTAATGGTGTCATCATACATTTTACCCAAAAGGGCCTCATCACGAGAGGCTGCCTATATTTTTGACATTCTTGTTGTTTATTGACCATAGGGAATAGTTCTAAAGGAGATATAAACCATCCAACCCATTCCCCATTACAAAGAAGAGGGTCATCGACACCTTAGAGCAGTTCGTGTCACCCTGAGGGGTATTTTTATCACACCTACCCTTGATAGGGATTAAACACTATTGTAATTAATGTATCAAATGGGTATCCCTAAGATGGACAAATATATAATTTGACTTCATAAAAAATAATAAATAATTCCTTGTATTAACTTTATTTCTTGTTATCAAATTATGCATGCCTATTTGTGTGTTTCCCTTCGATTGCGATAGTTAGATCGGGTGTGAACCTCCTTGGTGGTTACAAAAGTAAATCATTGTATTGGATAAGGATCATTATTTTTGTGTGAAATATTATAAGGATATTATCTGGTGGAGTACCCCACATTGGGGAAACACGTTAAATCTTGTGTCTCAATTGTGTGTGGTGACTTGTGCTCTTGCTTACTACTACTATCTGAGTTATTAATACACACTGCTATATTTGGTTATTGCAATTAAAGACATTAATTGATATTGATTTGGGAAGAAAGTAAAAAGTGATCTTATATTGTTCACCCCCATCTCAATATAATCTTGTGTTCTTCATATAACACCCTTACAGGATAGCTTCATGGCCACTAGCAAGGGGATGAAGAACATGTGCTTATACTGAGAGGGGGGTGAACAGTATAAGATAAAACTTTTTCTTTTTAATCCAAATGATAACATCAACAATATTAAAGTAGTAAACATCACACAAAGCATCACACACATGAGAGACATGATTTAACGTGGTTCACCCAATGTGGGCTACTCCACGGAGAAAATATTCCTTATAAATTTTTCTCAAATAAATTCTCTTGGGAATCCTTTCCCTACAATGTTTATGGACCTCTGTCCAAAGGAGACACCAATCCCCTAATCAATTTCATGGATCTCTATCCATAGGAGAACTCCTTTCTCCTTAGCTCTGACTGGTGATCTTCTAGAAGAACTGCTGCCCCCACTACTTTAGCTAATGGATCTCTATCCACTGAAGACACATATCCTCACTACCATAGCTAATGGATCTCTATCCATTAGAGACTATCATCCTCTATACTCTATCACCTTCAAAGCTCTATCTCAAATCTATACTAAACATAGTCCTTTGATCTAGCACAAATCTACTCAATCATTATTTTTGGTCTGGCACAAACCTATCCTCAAATATGCACCAAACTCTATCCTCAATATCTATCCTCAAATATTCTTCCTCAAATATATCCTCAATATGTATTGTAAGCTTCCACAAAATCTCACACAAATCTATCCACAAGTCTTCTCTAAGACTTACCTCAAATATGCTCAACAAGTCCACACTAGAACTTGTCCAATCTCATAGAAACATAAAGAGAATTGTTAGAGACTCAATATGCTTCACATTCACCAAAATGCTCAATCAATTTCAATCACTTTTTTATCACAGAAACATATAGAGAATTTTTAGAGACTCAATATGTTTCACATTCATCAACACTCAACCTCTTTCTCAAATCAATTCAGAATATAGAACAATTTGTTTCATAGAACTTGAACTATCACATCAACACATCCACTTGACTAGGCTCAACCAACTCTACTCAACCAATCACTCAATGAAATAATCCTTGCTCACAAACCCTAGTCCAAGCATATGAACACTCACTCAAATATTTCCAACAATGCTTATCAATCAATCTCACATAACAATGATACTCATGATCTTTGCAAACCCTAGTTCAAGTTCTTCACTCAATTAATCACTTCAACAACAATGCTTATAAAATAAGGTTTTATCAACAACTCTTTATTCCAAAAAACCTTGAAGCATTAATTCAAAACACACTCAACAATGCTTACCAAACAATCCTTTTCACTCCAACTTTGCATTCACAACATTCAACAATCACTCACTAGGAAGATGTGCCCATACCTTTTGTTTGATGTAGAAGTGCCCTTAGAAAAACTTGTCTCAATCACAATTTTCTCCTTTGCCAATTTCAATAGTTAGATGACAAATATCACATTAACTCTCTTTCAAAATATTTCTCAAACACAAAAATAATCAATCCCAAATACACCTTATTACTCCTTATTGAAATTAGCAATCATCAAATTACACATAAAAATAATCACTCAAAATGCTCCTTATAATCTCCAATTTAATAAATCAAACTTTCAAAAATAACCCTTCAAAAATAATAATTGCCTACCCTTTTATCTCCCTCAAAACACTTAATAACCAAATTTAATTTAGGCAAAAATTAAATCTTACAAACCCTCAAAAATTATTTTTCAACCTTAGGCACATAAAAATATTTTCTATTTTCCTTCAACCTTAGCACATTCCAAATTAAGCGACAAACCCAACAATCATCAACGCATACCTTTGTCTCAACCACTAAAAGGCCTTAGTGGGTTTTGACCCTGAAACCTCTCCGTCGAGCGCCTTACCAAGGCGCTAGCCCACCACGTGGGCTAGGTGCTCCCACGAGGAGGGGAAGGTGCTTGCCCCCCTTTATCTCCTCGTTGGCATCACTTCCAAAAGAAAATGATGACCTTCCTTCCTTGCAAAACATGAACCTCATAAGATTCAAACCTGCATCCTTCTTGCCACAAACATCTTAACACCTTCCATCATCGCCAGTTATGCTACGAGGCACTTGTGCAAGGTGAGAGGAGCCTAGCTCCTATTTGTCCCTTCTCTTTCATCGAAGACTTTTCAAACATGAAAATATTTCTCTCTTTCTATACATAAATTAGAACATTGGCATTCAAATAATATTAGTGGGGAGTCTTAAGGCAAAGGTTTTACCTTTATATATATGTAGTGCCTTGATGTTATAACACATCGATGCTCAAATCAAATTTAAAAATTTGATTTATAAACTTTGCTTTATAACCCTTTTTAGGGTTTATTTAAATTAATAAAAATTAATTTATAATTAAATTAAAATTAACTTAAGTAACATGAAAGTTAATTAAATTAATTAATAAATTAATTTATAATAAAATTATATTAATTAATTTATATTTTCTTTTTAATATTATAATAAACTATTATAATATTATTTTCCTGGGCCTCTTCTTTGCCCTTTGGACCTCATATGATTTCCTGGAATTGGGTCTTGATCAACTGAAGGTGGACTATCCTTTTGCACTTATTGGAGAACCTAAAACTGATGTTGCCCACTAAAACTACCACTGACTGGTGTTGAAAGCTTGACATCAATGACCACTCACTCTTGACATCAATGACAACTCATCTACTCAAAATGTCCAACAATATCCCCCTTTGTCATTGATGGCAACCCAAATTCTTTTTACCAAAACTTGACCTTTTTCCTATTCTACTCCCCTGGGAAATTGCTCCCCCTGACTCAATGCTCTCTCCTTAAACCAAATCTCTCCCCCTTACTCAAATATCTCCCCCTTTGACATCAATGGCAAAGGGTCACCTTTGGGGCTCGAGGCTAAGAATGAGTCTCTTAGCTTAGCCCCTCCCCCACCTCCTCTTGAGGTGGTTAATTCTGGGGTGGGAGTATTACTCCCAGTTTTCCTTGAAGATACTCAAAGGTCTCCTTCGAAAGTGGCTTGGTGAAAATATCTGCTATCTGTTCCTTTGTAGTAACATATTCCAACCTGACCTGTTTATCTATCACCTGTTCTCTCAGAAAATGATACTTGATCGGAATGTGCTTTGTCCTGGAATGCATCACTGGATTCTTTGAAATACTTATAGCACTTGTATTATCACATAATATGGGAATAGGATGATCATGTTTTATCTTGAAGTCTTCTAGAGTTCGCTTCATCCATAATACCTATGTACAAATGGCTACTACTGCAATATATTCTGCTTCTGTTGTAGATAAGGATACTGAAACTTGCTTCTTACTTAGCCAAGAGACTAAACAGTCTCCAAGAAAGAATGCTCCTCCACTTGTGCTTTTTCTATCATCAATGTTGCCAGCCCAATCTGCATCTGTATATGTTGTGAGTGTGAAACTATCACTTTTGGGATACCAGAGCCCAAAATCCATAGTCCCTTTTAGATACCTGAGAATTCTCTTTACTGCTGCCACATGTGTTTCCTTAGGTGCTGCCTGAAACCTTACCACTAATCCCACTGATTGTACTATATCTGGTCTTGTAGTTGTAACATACAACAAGCTGCCAATCATAGATCTGTATAATCTCTGATCTACCTCTAGAGATTCATCATCCTTACTTAACTTGCATCCTGTGACCATGGGGGTACTTACCGGTTTGCAATCCTCTAACCTGAATTTCTTTAGCATCTCTTTTATATACTTGGTTTGTGAGAGAAATACTCCTTTCTCTGATTGTGAAATATGAAGTCCAAGAAAGAAGGACAACTCACCAAGCATAGACATCTCAAATTCATTTTGCATGTTCTTAGCAAATTCTTTACACATCTTATCATTATTTTCCCCAAAAATGATGTCATCAACATAAACAACCACAATTAGTAGATCATTCCCTTCATTTTTGATGTATAAGTTGTTGTCTGCTATTCCTTTTCTGAATCCCTATTCCTGAAGATACTTATCCAATCTTGAGTACCATGCTCTAGGAGCCTGCTTTAGACCATACAGTACCTTTTTCAATCTGCATACATGATCTGGTTTATCTATTAATATGAATCCCTCTAGCTGTTCAATGTAGACTTCTTCTTCTAGAACACCATTTAGAAATGTTGACTTAACATCCATCTGATATACCTTGAAGTTTTTAAAACTTGAGAAGGCTAAAAATATTCTTATGGCTTCAAGTCATGCAACTGGAGCAAATGTCTCATCAAATTCAATTCCCTCTACCTGTGCATAACCTTTGCACACTAACCTTGCTTTATTCCTTACTACCTGTCCATCTTCATTTAGCTTATTTTTGAATACCCATTTTGTGTCGATCACATTCTTGTCCTTTGGTCATGGAACAAGTTCCCAAGTCTTGCTTTTCTCTATCTGATCTAATTCCTCATCCATTGCCTTAATCCAAAACTCATCTTCACTTGCCTGATTGAAGTCCTTTGGCTCAATCTTAGATAGCAAAGAAAAATTTGCTTGTTGAGATGGTGTTATTATCCTTCTCCTTATCTATCTTTCATCTAGATTCCCAATGATTAGATCTTTTGGATGATGCTTATGTACATACCTGGATGGAGTTTTAGGAAGAATTCTTTGTGTTTCTTCTTATTCTTCATATGATTCCTCATGAAACTCTTCTTGACAACTTCCATCTTCCTGATACACAATTTGTTGAACTGGTTCTCTTGAATCTATCTTCTCATCAATTGTTACATTTATACTTTCTACAATAGTGTGTGTTCTCTTGTTGAAGCATCTATAGGCTTTACTCTTAGAGGAATAACCAAGGAAAATTCCCTCATCACATCTTGGGTCAAACTTGCCTAAGTTTTGATCTTCTCGTCTTATGTAGCACTTGCTTCCAAAAATCTTGAAGTGTTTTACAGTGGTCGGTCTTCCTTTCCAAAGCTCATATGGAGTCTTGTGATGATTTACCCTCATTTGAGCCCTAGTGATTATGTATACTGATGTGTTGACTGCTTCCCTCAAAAATCCATCTGAGAGTTTAGACTCATTTAACATAGCTCTAGCCATATTCTCAATAGTCCTATTTTTCCTTTCAACTACTCCATTTTGTTGGGGAGTTCTTGTAGTTGAGTATTCTCTCTTGATCCCATGTTGTTCACAAAACTCTACAAATTCATTTGAGGTAAATTCTCCTCCTTTGTCAGATCTCAAACACTTAATCCTCTTGTCGGTTTCATTTTCAACCAGTTCCTTAAATGCTTTGAATTTTTCAAAAGCATCTGACTTCTCTTTCAAGAAAGCTACCCAAACCATTATGGAGTAATCATCTATAAACAATATAAAGTAACTCTCACCCTGAATACTCTATGTTCTGGTAGGACCACATAGATCAATATGTATTAGACTTAATGGCTCAGATGACATATATCCTTTTGACTTAAAGCTTGTTCTAGTTTGCTTTCCATGTTGACAAGGTGCACAAATTGTGTTTTGTGGCCTTTTTATCTTGGGTAAATCTCTGACAGCCTGCTTATTGCTTATGTTGACTATGTTGTCAAAATTCAAGTGACCCAATCTTCTATGCCACAACCAAATCTCATCTTCTTGTGATAGAAAGCACTTTTCCCCTTTGATCTCACTAAGCATGTATAGATTGTTTGGAGTTCTTCTTGCATTTGCAATGACTTTTCCAGTTTTTGATTTTCTTATCTCACATCTATCTGGGTGGAATGTAACCATATGCCCTTGATCACAAAGTTGACTTACACTTAGCAGATTATGTTTTAACCCCTTAACATACAACACATTTTCTGTTCTTGTTTTCCCATTATCTAAACTCAGAGTTCCTCTTCCACCAATCTTTGCTGATCCATTATCACCAAAACTTACTGATCCTCTATTGGTTTCTTTTAGTACAATGAATTTGTCTATGTATCCTATCATGTGTCTAGAGAAACCACTATCAAGATACCATTGTTCTTCTTTATCCTGAGCATGAAGGGTTGTTTGAACTAACATTGATCTAGCCTTTACATTTTCCCTTTCATCTTTCCTAGTTGTTGAAATTGTTTTTCTTTTACTAGACTCAGGAAGTATCATTTTACACCATCTAGCCTTGTGCCCAAAATTATTGCATTTGTAACATATAATATCATTATCCATAAGAGGTGCAAAATAATTGAAATTTCTATTGACATTGTTTCTTGCATGACCAATACAGTGTATAGCTCTATGACCATATTTATTACAAGAAAAGCAATGACCATGGAAGAAATTATGTAACCTATTTGGATGCCTTTGAGATTGTGGTGGAGTGCTTCTCCTCTTGTGATTAACTCTCATCCAAGGTTCTTCTTTGCTTTCTTCCTTTCTGATATCCTTTGCTTGCCTATATTTGTTTGAAGTTTCTACTTCTTGAAGACTTGATTCCTTTTTCTGTTTCTCATACTCTACATCTTGTAGTACCTTGGTCCTTTCAACTTCATTCCTTAGATAAATAATTTTTGCTTCCAATATTTCACATTATGTTTCTCTTGTTCTTAATAGATCTGTCATATCCTGCTCAATTTTCTTTTCTTCTTCTACCTTTATCTTGAGTTCTGTGAGATTTTGTAGAAGTTCCATCCTTGCTTCTTCATCCTCTTGAATTTGTTCCTTCAAGATTGAATTCTTCTCTCTAATTATTTCCAAATTTTTGAGAGTAGAAAAGAATTCCTCTTTTATATCAAACATGGTCTCTTCTTCATTTTCTGAAGTCATGTGTGTTTTTGATGGATCCTCCTCCAAGTTGTTAGTCTTTTCATGGAGAGACCCGCTCTGATACCAATTGAAGAACATGTGCTTATACTAAGAGGGGGGTGAAAAGTATAAGATAAAATTTTTTGCTTTTTAATCCAAATGATAACATCAACAATATTAAAGTAGTAAACATCACACAAAGCATCACACACATGAGAGACATGATTTAACGTGGTTCACCCAATGTGGGCTACTCCACGGAGAAAATATTCCTTATAAATTTTTCTCAAATAAATTCTCTTGGGAATCCTTTCCCTACAATATTTATGGACCTCTATCCAAAGGAGACACCAATACCCTAATCAATTTCATGGATCTCTATCCATAGGAGAACTCCTTTCTCCTTAGCTCTGACTGGTGATCTTCTAGAAGAACTGTTGTCCCCACTACTCTAGCTAATGGATCTCTATCCACTAAAGACACATGTCCTCACTACCCTGGCTAATGGATCTCTATCCACTAGATACTATCATCCTCTATACTCTATCACCTTCAAAGCTCTATCTCAAATCTATACTAAACATAGTCCTTCGATCTAGCACAAATCTGCTCAATCTCTATTTCTGATCTAGCACAAACCTATCCTCAAATATACACCAAAATTTATCCTCAATATCTATCCTCAAATCCTCAATATCTATCCTCAAACTATCCTCAATCTCTATCCTCAAATCTCTATCCTCAAATCTATCCTCAATATGTATTGTAAGCTTCCACAAAATCTCACACAAATATGTCCACAAGTCTTCTCTAAGACTTACCTCAAATCTGCTCAACAAGTCCACACTAGAACTTGTCCAATATCATAGAAACATAAAGATAATTGTTAGAGACTCAATATGCTTCACATTCATCACAATGCTCAATCAATTTCAATAACTCTTTTAGAAACATATAGAGAATTTTTAGAGACTCAATATGTTTCACATTCATCAACACTCAACCTCTTTCTCAAATCAATTCAGAATATAGAATAATTTATTTCATAGAACTTGAACTATCACTTCAACACATCCACTTGACTAGGCTCAACCAACTCTACTCAACCAATCACTCAATGAAATAATCCTTGCTCACAAACCCTAGTCCAAGCATATGAACACTCACTCAAATATTTCCAACAATGCTTATCAATCAATCTCACATAACAATGATACTCATGATCTTTGCAAACCCTAGTTCAAGTTCTTCACTCAATTAATCACTTCAACAACAATGCTTATAAAACAAGGTTTTATCAACAACTCTTTATTCCATAAAACCTTGAAGCATTAATTCAAAACACACTCAACAATGCTTACCAAACAATCCTTTTCACTCCAACTTTGCATTCACAACATTCAACAATCACTCACTAGGAAGATGTGCCCATACCTTTTGTTTGATGTAGAAGTGCCCTTAGAAAAACATGTCTTAATCACAATTTTCTCCTTTGCCAATTTCAATAGTTAGATGATAAATATCACATTAACTCTCTTTCAAAATATTTCTCAAACACAAAAATAATCAATCCCAAATACACCTTATTACTCCTTTTTGAAATTAGCAATCATCAAATTACACATAAAAATAATCAATCAAAATGCTCCTTATAATCTCTAATTTAATAAATCAAACTTTCAAAAATAACCCTTCAGAAATAATAATTGCCTACCCTTTTATCTCCCTCAAAACACTTAATAACAAAATTTAATTTAGGCAAAAATTAAATCTTACAAACCCTCAAAAATTATTTTTCAACCTTAGGCACATAAAAATATTTTATATTTTCCTTCAACCTTAGCACATTCCAAATTAAGCGACAAACCCAACAATCATCAACGCATACCTTTGTCTCAACCACTAAAAGGCCTCGGTGGGTTTTGACCCCGAAACCTCTTCGTCGAGCGCCTTACCAAGGCGCTAGCCCACCACGTGGGCTAGGCGCTCCCACGAGGAGGGGAAGGCGCTTGCCCCCCTTTATCTCCTCATTGGCACTGCTTCCAAAAGAAAATGATGACCTTCCTTCCTTGCAAAACGTGAACCCCGTGGGATTCGAACCTGCATCCTCCTTGCCACAAACGTCTTAACACCTTTCATTGTCACCAGCTATGCTACGTGATGCTTGTGCAAGGTGAGAGGAGCCTAGCTCCTATTTGTCCCTTCTCTTCCATCGAAGACTTTTCAAACACAAAAATTGTTGCTCTCTTTCTGCGCATAAATCAAAACATTAGGGGCATTCAAATAATATT
Organism: Wollemia nobilis; assembly: GCA_028583015.1. Taxonomy (NCBI): domain Eukaryota; kingdom Viridiplantae; phylum Streptophyta; class Pinopsida; order Araucariales; family Araucariaceae; genus Wollemia; species Wollemia nobilis. Next base: position 1,515,677 of record JAQPPZ010016949.1, read on the forward strand.
AGTGGGGAGTCTTAAGGCAAAGGTTTTACCTTATATTTATGTAATGCCTTGATGTTATAACATGTCGGTGCTTCAAATCAAATTTAAAAATTTGATTTATAAACTTTGCTTTATAACCCTTTTAGGGTTTATTTAAATTAATAAAAATTAATTTATAATTAAATTAAAATTAACTTATAATTAAAAAAAAAAAAAAAAAAAATAGAAAAATATAATTATTTAAAAATGAGGAGAAAAAGACAGGACAAAAAAGGGGTTAACTTATAACTTAAGTAACATGAAAGTTAATTAAATTAATTAATAAATTAATTTATAATAAAATTATATTAATTAATTTATAATTAATTTAAATTTCCTTTTTAATATTATAATAAACTATTATAATATTATTTGCCTAGGCCTCTTCTTTGCCCTTTAGACCTCATCTGATTTCCTAGAACCGGGTCTTGATCAACTGAAGACGGACTATCCTTTTGCACTTATTGGAGAACCTGAAACTGATGTTGCCCACTAAAACTACCACTGACTGGTGCTGAAAGCTTGACATCAATGACCACTCACTCTTGACATCAATGACAACTCATCTACTCAAAATGTCCAACAGGGAAGCCTCCATTTGACCATTTGCGAGCATACATCCTTATAGGGTTCTACTTTGTTTCTTTTCTTTTTGTTTTTTTTTACCTTTCAAAGCTTTGCTTTTCTCCTTCCACATTTCTTTCTCCTATCATCATTTGTTTTCTTCTTCTCTTTTATTTCCTTATTTTCTTCTTTCTATCCACTTTCCATCCATCTTGTTTGCATTCATTTAGTTAGTTTTCATGCATTTCATTAGTTAAGCTGATTTTGCATTCATTTAATTAGGATAATTTTGCATTGCATTCATTCTATTTATGATTATCATGCTTAAAAAAAACTTAAAAATAAAAGTAAAACCTAATATTTCCTTTTTATCTTTTTCTCTCTTCTCTTTCTTCCTTTTGGCACCTTTTTTCTCCTTTTCGTTGTTGACACTATGTTTTCTTTTAAGGTAGCCATTTCGAGTTTCCTTACGAATTTGGAATTCCTTTTGAAACTCGAGGGGGTATCCCAGCCTAAGAGGCATTAATGTCCCCTATGCCTGATTTTATGTATACAATATTTAAGTGTTCAAAATGACATCAATTTTGCACCACCCTTTCTGCTAAACCTATCACCCCTTTTTTTGTGTTTGTTATTTTTTACCCATAGGTATCTACATATTTATTTGACACATTTATTAGGCCATAAATGAATCAAATAGGGGTAACAATGTAGAAATGGAACATTGACCCATTAAGATGAGTTATTTTTCTTAGATCCTTAGTTTTTCTCTTAGAAATATAAGGTCATATTTGAGCCAAATTTTCCCCATTAAATCTTCTCCATTCTTTCCAAAAACTCTACCATTGGATTGAGATCAAAAAGAGCTTTCTAGCTGTATATATTTTTTTCAATTTTGACATTGTTTGGTCCCCCAAAGTGTATAAACACTGCACATGGGTCTAGTTGTCTCGCCCAAAGTTTTTGGCTGACCTCTATGACATCAACTGTTACCCAAGTTTAAGTTTTGTTTTCTCATATTTTTTCCTCCAAATCTCTTATATATAGAGGGTTTGGACTCCATTTTTCTCAAAGCAAGTTTTTTAAGTGATCTTAGTGCGACATGTTGCAAAATTCTTCTTTTTTGAAAAGTGCTCTTGATAAATATTTTCTTTTGGATTGTTGTGTTGCTTTGCTTTTGTGCTTCCTTTGATTGGTTTTCCTTGGTGAATAAGTTGAGGAGTATTTATTATAGGAGAGCTACCATTTTTATCATTACCTTTACTTTCTTATTACTCCTTGATTTCTCCATCAACTAATCAATTTTTTGTGCATTGTTATTCTATTTCAAGTTTTTATCTCCTGTTTTGCATTGCATTTGGTCAATTAGGGATTAGGGGTAAATTTTGTCTCCCAAAACCCTAATTTGTATTTTTATGTATTCCCTTCATGTTATGTTCATTTTTTTTGTATTTCATTTTGTTGTTTACATATATTTCATCTTATCTTGTTTTTTCTAAAGTTCAACAATTATTTCATTCCAAAAATCTAGCTAAAAGGACCAAAGGGGCTTGATTGTTGTGCCTCCAAGCTCAATATTATAGTGACCTAAACAGGTCCCCAAATACTGATAAGATTTTCTAGGGCTTTGTAAAGTTGTTTTGTAGGTTTGAAGCTATTTGGATATTTTGGATGAAATTTAAAGGTTGGATCAACCACCAGATTATAAAAGCTTCCTAGATAAGCTTTTAGACAATTTTTTGTTTGCTTTCTATTTATCTTTATTCTATATTTAAATATAAACAAAACAATATTTTGATTTCATTTCTAATAATTTGAAAGAGATAAGGTATATACTTTGCATTTTAGGGTTAGTTTCATTTGTGCATTCTCTTAAACCCTTGATAAAAATAAAAGGATCTATTTTGCAAGTTAGGGTTTAGTCATCATTGAAAATCAAGAATCATTCTAGGGTTAGTCCTTGCTTGCTTGCATTTTTGTTTGTCTTGAATTATTTTTTTATTTCTTAGCTTAGATTTTATAAAGGCTAAACATAGGTGTTTTCTCAATATACACATCAAATTAGTCCTTAAACTATTCTTGGTGAACCCTTCGATCCCCAAGCCCCCAAGTAGAGAATATAACACACCCCCACGATCACCTTGGCTCCTAGTGGATCCAACTGAGAATCATATGTGGTAGGGTATTTTTCCCCATCTACACAAACTAATCTATCATTGGATTGGTTACAAATCTAATATTAAAAGAATTAATCTACCATTAGATTCATTACCAATTAATCTATCATTGGATTAATTTGAATCTAAAGATTAAAGAGTTAATCTAACATTAGATTCATTACCAATTAATCTATCATTGGATTAATTTGAATCTAAATATTAAAGAGTTAATCTAACATTAGATTCATTACCAATTAATCTATCATTGGATTAATTTGAATATAAAGATTAAATATTTAATCTAACATTGGATTCATTATCAATTAATCTATCATTGGATTAATTTGAATCTAAATATTAAATATTAAATATATTTAGATTCATTACCAATTAATTTATCATTGGATTAGATAATAAAAACATTAAATTAACCATTAGATTAATTCAAAACTAATCTATCATTTGGATTAGATAATAATCTAAGGTTAATATTAAATCAACCGTTAGATTAATTCAAAATCTAATCTAACACTTGGTTAATAAAAATAATAAGATAACCATTAGATTAGTTCAAAATCTAAACTATAATTTGTTAGATAATAATCTAAGGTTATTACTTTAAGGAACATTTATGAACCTCTTTAAATAATTTTTTAAAAGAAAATCTAGATTGTTTAATCATTTAAATATATCTAAGGTTTAATATAAAACAAAGCATAGGCTATAGTGAAACTAGCACTCTCGATGTCAATCAATTGAGCCAACATTAGGGTTCCAAAAAACATATAGAAATCCATACTTACACATTGTCTGAGGTATGCATAAGGTCTAACTCTTATGTAAAATCACATTCACACATACAAATCAAAACACATAGTTGACAAGAGGGTGTCTCTATGCCAATAGCAAAGCAATACAACAAGGTGACTCTACACCAAGCATGGCAAAGGAAATTCATCAAGGTTTCATTGCACGCTTGGCCAAGCTCAAGGTGCCTCCAAAGTAGGCAACCCAATGTTCTTCAAATATCGTATGTTTCTGCCATGCAAAGATAACTCATTCCAATTTAGGATAAATGATTATCCCAATATGCCTTGCCAAAATAGACAAAGCATACTGCAAGAGAAGGTAAACAAAACATGAGGAGCACACAATGTCAAGCAAAATCAAGTATTACCTAGCCTAATTGATGTTGCTCTACATTCACCTTGGTGCTTCATGGTATTCCTTACTACTATACCTCCACTTTGGCTTCCTTCTTCTATCTCCTTTGTGTTGACCCTCCAAATGACTAGCATCCCTCTATTTAATACAAGGGAAGAGCCTTAGAAGATGTCAAGCACCTCCACTATGGAGTAACACCAGCATTATGCATCAACCACCAAGCCAAGCCTCTTACCACACACATCATGAAAAGGAACAACAAGACACATTTAAGAGCAAGGGAAACTCCAATATGTAGATAGCACCACCACAAAGGAGAAAATAACTCACGTCAAGCATGATCAAAAACCAAAGATTAAAAGCATTCCATAACTTCTAAAATTTAGATTATTAAACAATTAATCACTCATTAGATTAATTATTCTAAGGATTAACCTAACATTTAAAGATAGGATAATTAATCATTTAGTTGATTAATTTAATATCTAACATTAGATAAATCAATATATGGATAAATCTAACATTAAATAGATAAAATAATTAATCATTTAGTTGATTAATTTAATTAATTATTTCATTAAATTAAACTAACATTATTTTTTTCTTAATCAAGACAAAGCAAACAAAATGATATTTTACTTCATCCCTAAGAAGCAATCATAGAATAAATCCATCTAATCTATCAAGGAGATCATTCAGGCACATGTGAAAAGGAAGGATATCCAAAAAAAAGCACTCACTTGAAGTTTTGTACCATCGTTTTATCCCTAAATGAGTGGCTCCTTATTTAAGATAGACTCAAGCTATCACCAACTCATGTTAAGGAGACTCATTGCATGTAACTTTCCTAGTTTGATGGCACAAACATGAGCATACACAAACCATAATGCACCTACATGAAAAAGGGTATTCATTCATGTTACCCTAAGTTATTTGATGACCAAGTCATCATCATCATTTCCCCTTAAATATGATATCTTGTTCCTTGTGGCTAATTCTCTTATCAACCCATGAAAGCACCTGATATTGCAACCAAGAAGAGCATCAATGATACCATATTCTTGTAAAAAATGGGCATAATATTAGAAGCATATATCCATCAAAACAACAAATCTAAGCAATAAACATCATTTGTTAATGCATAATTCCACTTGAGTAGCTAGAATTTCCAAGGAGGGTCATGACACCATAGGTGTGCACAAGATATTATAGCATACAATGTAAGTCTTGGTTGATGAGGATAAATTACATATTTCAACACAAATTAGTGGTGGATTTTTTTGAAACTTCAACAAAGGTCTTCTTGCATATGTTAAAATATTGAATATATAATCAAATAATTATGTTGAATAAATAAGAAATTTTTTTGTTGATAAAATGGCCAATTTGGTCTTGAACTTGAAGCCCAAGGAAATTAAGACTTTCATAAATGGGTGGTTGATTTGTGTTATGCGATTGAAATAGGCCTCTCCAATATTACATCATGATCACATAGTGGTATTTTAACATTTTGATAATTATGCATGTACTTCTTGGCAAGATTTGAACTCGTCCTTAAAATTTTAGGATTACTATCAGTTGAACTAATGCCATTTTATTTGAGACTTCCCGTGTTGAGCCAATGGGGAGGATGATATATATTTTTTCAATCATCAACATTGAATGATATGAGGAGGATTTAAAATAATTAAATTCATATTATGAATAATAATACTACTAATAAACCATAGTTATCTTAGAATTATTGGCTACTTGATTAGGTATTCTCCCCATATTAATAAATTAGAGAAAAGATATGATGATTCCATCATCTTTCTCATGCATCACATATTCAATAAAATATTTTTCCAACTAGAAATCAAGTTGAATTTGTAAGGAATATCAAAGAGGGTGAGGATATATCTATGAATTCTTAGAGCTCTTTGGTATTTCTTTTATGAACAATACTATTAGACCATAAAATAGAGGGAATATCAATATTATAAAAGACAAACAATAAATAAAAATATATTTTAAAATCCTTTGATTGAGATGCTTCCAAGTGAAATTTATAAAGAGATGGATATTACCTACAATAAGGATAACTAAAAAGATCACATTCTACTTAGCAAAGAGTTATTAAGAAATTAAGAAGGATTCATGTGAAAATAAAGAAAAACGAAAAGAAGGAAGTCAAGAAATTTTTTAAAAAGGAAATTTGGTGCAAGTTTGAGTTAGAGTTGACAAACATTAATAGTGGAATTAGTATACTTATTCCATAAGACAAGCATGACTAAGAACTCTATAGTGAATTTAACAAAATTTAAGGAGTATTTTTTGAAAGCCTTAAAGGAACCTTTAGTAAAATTACCCAAAATATATATGATTCTTCTATAGCATAGGCCTCAAAGAATATTTCCATGAATTTTTTTATGAGTTTTGTATATTCAAATGCCATTGTTTGACATTTGAGTAAGACCTAAAAACAACTAAGATAACACTAGATATAGGAACAACCCAAGGACAAGAAGAATAAAAATATCCTTTGAAAATTGACATTTCAAATCATATACAAGTTCTTCTTGATATGTGACATGTGTATAGTAGCTAATAAGATGACTTAGATTACTTAAACAAGTTGATTTCTTTAGATAAACTTATATATTTAAAGTTTTTGTTAGGTTTTTAAAGTATAGAATAGCTAGGACTTTAACTTATGATCTACCATGTATATTGAGATTGCTTTGTACCATCCCTCTTGATTTTGGTCTATCTTTCAAGTGTAGACCATTTATCCAATCCTAAGTTGTCAATCATTTATTCAACATCTTGTTTGAACCACACTCTTGCTAATAGAGGCTCTTAGATATAACTTTGAATTTAATACATAAAAAATATAGACCACTAAGACTCATACCTAAGACCTCCCATGTGTTCTAGGGTTTCTTTTCCATTGAGCTATTATTTATTATGTATAATTATAGTTTGAATATGGATCATTTTTTTTTAAGCATTGACTTTTCACTCATTTATTTACTAAGGTGGTCTTAAAATTGTTCATTTTCTTATCCATGGATTATTTGGTATTTTTATATTATGGATGTTGAAGGATGATCAAGCCTCATTGATCATTGATGGGAATGCTCTTCTTATTTTTTTTTTCATATAAAGAAATTTTCTTTTAATACTGATATTTGCTATTGACCATGGTGATGAGAAAATATCTCATCCTAATGATGAGTTCCATCCAAAAATGACTCTAATCCTTGGTAATTGCAAGCAAATTTTTAGAGTGGATATTTTAAAATTAGTTGATAGATTAATCATTAGCATGGTCTTCTTTGATGCTAATATTGACACCAAATTAGTTATAATTATCTTGTGGTAGTTATTGCTAGGAGCAATTTAGTTAGGTTAGAGAAATGATAATTATGTAAACATATCTACTTAGATAAAAAATTATTTGGTGATGGAATTTTAGATGTAAAGAAAAAATATTTTTGTATGAATGGCACAACACCCCAATAGAAATCCTCTTTATTTACCTTTAAAATTTAATATTTGAACTATATTTATCCTATAATTAGGTATTATCTTGTAATGTAGGACAAATATTAAGATTTAAATATTAAAAAAAAAAAAAAAAAATATATATATATATATATATATATATATATATATATATATATATATATATATATATATATATATATATATATAGATGGTAATACCCTATGAATTTGATATTGCAACATCACATTAATTTTAATTTGCTTCAATATACTATTTTATTTTATTTTGCTGGAGAAAAAGGAGTTGTACTTAGGTCCCCCACCCTTGAGAAATAACAACTCTCTTCTTTAGAGCTTGAGAGTTTAAAAATAGATTCAAGTCTCATCTCAATTGAGTTGTTATAGCAAGAAACCTATATCATTTTTCACAAAATGACTGAATTCTTGATTTTCATTTTCTAAATATTTTTCAATTTTCTGTGTGAATACAAATATTCCAAAACTTAGCATCCTTCTTGAATTTTTTCTACAAAAACCTTCACAATACCAAAACTTTACCTCTACTATCCATGCATTGCATTTTAGTAGAGTAATATTTCCAAAACATTGCATTATTATAGTCTGCTTTACCAAATTTGGATTGCTAGTTTCCTTCTTGAAACATAAGTGCAACCACAAAATTATAATAAATAGTTTATGAAAGCACATTAATGTTATAAATAAAAAGTAGATTTTACCAAAATAAAATATTAAATTAAATCTTAATATTTATTTGAATCAAGTAATCAACATTTTCTTGTCAACTTCAACTAAACTTACTACTTCCTCTAAGTAGAAGAAAATTTAACTACATAATTCTTAATTAAAACCCCCTTATTGGCTAGCCCATATGCACATATGTTTATTTGCTTTAACATATGTGTAAACCTGATTTCTTCAAACTCTATAACAAGGTCTTGAATTTCTAAAATTATCTCTTGCATGCTCCATGGAGCCTTTGCTTTCCTTAAAATTGCATTTATTACTATGAGTGAATCGCCTTCCATGCATACTCTATTCCATTTCATTTTTTTTCATATTTTTAACCCTTCCAAAGTTGCCCAAGCTTCAACTTCATTATTTATCTTAAATTCACTATTGAAATTGTAATTAGATAATATATATCCTCTATTATTTCTAATTATTCCTCCTCCTCCTACTAGTCCTGTATTTTATTTAGAGACTCCATCAAATTTTAATTTGACCAAATCCACATCTGGTGGTTTCTACTTTATAATATTTACCTTCTTTTTGTTTCTCCTATACCCAACATCATTATTCCATTTGATGACTTGACTCCATCTATCAAGGATATCTAGTTCTAGATTAGGGATTGGGTGAGTTGATAGGGTTGATTTAGACTCCTCTATGGCTAAAAAAATCTTTCTTTTCATTATCGCTAAACTACTTTTCTTTCCTTTAAATATTCTTCTATTCCTTTCTAGCCATACTATCCAGAATATTATATCTTTTGATATATCCTAGATTGTCTGTAAATCCTCACTTTTAAAAGTGGTTTGCCATTTCTTTAACCATTCTTCAATTTTTCCATTCATCATCATGCATTTACCAAACATATTAAGAATACATTTCCATAGTTTCCAAACTATTGAGTAGTTTTCCAAGAGGTGGTCTATATTTTTTTTATCCTTTTTACAAAGAACACATTGTGAGGGACCATGAATATACTATTTTGTTAGTTGTTTTTAATCAAATAAATTAAAATATGTTAAATATACCTATAGGTAGGGTGTTTACTTGATAGTGAAACAAACATCAAGCGAAATATTTATACAATAGAATAATTTTGATTCTTAATCTCATCATATGTCATAAATAATATACTTATCAAACTTCTATTAACGTATTCAAAAATATTTTTTTCATAATATTATATTTTGTTACATGGCATCCCTCTTGTTATATTATTTGTAATTGATGAATTTAATTATTTAATTATTCCATTCTAAGCAAAGAATAATAATAAAGTTAAACAAATCAAGCTTTGTGAATATATTTTCATGTAACTTCCCACTTAAAGGTTTTTTATTATTTAATTCTACCAATTTTAACCTTCAATTTTACTCTAAAAAGTGAAAAATGAGATCTTTTAGAAGAAATAGAGCCTATAAAATAAAATGGACACTTAGATGGGTCATACGATACTTTATTAACTATTTATAATTTTCTATGTAATCCTCTACTTGTACTTTTAGTTTTTTTTATCATATTATTATTTTGTAATTGGTTATATGGTACTAAAATGACCCCATCCATATTACATCATGACCATATAGTGGTATTACATTAGTTTACCAATTATGCATGTACTTCTTGACAAGATTTAAACTTAAGTCTACTCCTTAAAAGTTGAGGAATATAATCAATTGAGCTAATATCATTTGATGTTTTTATCATATTATTTATGCATCTACAAAGTTTTTTTCTTAATAAGCTATATGTGATTTCTATTAGCAACCAATCTTATCAAAACATCGAAACATTACATTTGTTATTAATTTAATTAGACCATACCCATCTTGCCTTTCTATGAAATATTCTCTTTATATTCCTCAAATTTTTGTGTCTTCTCTATTAACTCACTTATATTATTTTCATTAAGAGATAAAATCTCCCTCACCTAGTTACTTTCTAAACTTTGAATTTCACCAAGGTGAAGATTAACACCATGATTGGATAAATTATCTACTATCCTATTTCCTTCTCTATAGATGTGCTAAATTTCCAAGATGCTTGCTTCCAACAATAGTTGATGGACATAGAAAATAATGCTATTGTTAATTCAATCCCCATATGTTTTCTTGATAATATTAATAATATTTTGTGAATCCCCCTTCAATTTAAATTTGCCTTCATATTTTTTCAATGAAAATATTGATCCTTATAAGAAGTGATCTAGACTTATATAGTTGTTAGTTGAAGTTCCATATGATTCTATATAAGTGAGAAATTTTTTTCCTTTATTATTTAAAAAAATTAAATCCACTAGACTTCACTAGATTTCATTTGGAATCATAATTAAAATTTATTTAATGAACCCAATATATATTTTTATTTTATCAAATATCAACAAATATCCTTTGAATTAAATACATTATTGTGAATGACCCTTGTATATTCGAATTTTGACCAAGAGGTACATGCTTCTTTTTTCTCACTTGAGATTTTCCATGATGAGCACTATGCCTTTAAAATTTTGCAATATAGGTGATAATAATATTTTAAACTTGGGCATAATTATGAGATTTGTTTTAACAAATTCTATTATTCCTTTCAAGAAATAAAATCCAAAAAATAATGACATGCCAAATCCTCCATAGAATACAAAATCCTTTGGATTTAAAACAACTAATACAACATTTCATAAACTCTTTAAATGTTGTAGTTACCCTTTAAGAAAGCATCTCAAAAATATCTAAGCAAAGAATCCATGAAATAAATGACATGATGTTTTTAGACCCTTCTTTCAAAAGGCACACCTAAAAGATCCATGATATCTACTTCTTTGCAAACTCCAACTTGTAATAATTTTTGTGTGGAATACTAAAAAAAATAATGTTGATGCCTTAGGGAGGGATTCAAGTAATGAAACATTATTACAAGAAAATTCTTTGGGAGTAAAAAAAATTGATTGCTTCAAAGCCTTATATTCCAACTTGATCGAGTATGCATCATATTTTAATACATTCCAAACCTACTTACCCTTCCACATCAAAAATTATAAATATAACTTTTAACGTAATTTGAATTTTATTCACTATTTGTTTGAGATTCTCTCCCTTAACCAGATTTCTAATTGAAATCCATGATCTAAAATTTTTATTTACATCAATATAATTTTTGACGTTTGAACCTCAACAAGGTAAATATACCTAATCCAATGATTTCCATTTAGTATAAAATTAAGAGGATAAATATTCTACTAAGTATTATACTATAATTTATAAATTCATCCTTATCAACTAACCACCTAATATGTTTCTTTATCAATTGTAAACTCTTTAATATGAAGCTCCATGTTGACTAGCCTTCTGTAGGGATTGTTTCCTTAATACTTCTATTATATCAATAAAAGCAAATATGTTTTTAAAGTAACATTTTTTATTTTCTCTTTTCTTATTTTATTAATAATTTCCAACCAGGTTTTATCCCTAATGCCAAAATTATAACTCTACAATTATACAATCCTAGCCTCCAATATTTTTTCCTTTGCAAACCCTATCCCACTTATAAAGAGAAAACCTAATTGTTTCTCTCTTCTTTTATGAATAAATATTTTATTATGTTTTTCAAATTTGGATGGTATACCTACTCTTGCAATCTTGAAAGTGATATCATATATAGAGAGATTGCAATGTAGTCTTTATGAGTTGTGGCCTTCCAAGCATGGTTAAGAACTTACCATTATACCTAACAAATAATATTTCATTCTATCCATATTTGAGTCCCAAAACTTCTTTTTCTTTCTTTTATTGGATAAATAAATACATTAATGGCAATGTTTCAATTTTAATCACTAAAATCTCCACAATGATCCACAATATTCCAAGCATGGTTAAGAACTTACCCTTATACCTACCAAACAATATTTCATTCTATCATTGAGTCTCAAAACTTCTTTTTATTTTTTTTATTGGATAAATAAATACATAAATACATTAATGGCAATATTCCAATGTTAATACCTAAAATCTCCACAGTGATCCTTTGTAAATATGGGTTAGTGTTAATGAAAAATACCTTGGATTAACAAATAGCATATAATATTGAACTAAAATCCGCAACCTTTTTAACAGATGGATGATCCAATCTAAAAGTATCATAAATAAACTAGATATGATATTGGATGAGACCACTTATTGCAACTTGAATACCTTTAATTTTTTCTTCCATTTTTTGTCTCTGATAAAACTTCTCAAATGTCTTAACAAGCATAATAAAGAGAGAAGAAAATAGTGGATCACCTTAGTGGAGTGTAGGGTATGATTCAAAGTATCCAACATAAAATCCACTAATTAAAGTATAATAATTTGGATTGTTATGGTAACATCTTATCCATTCATACCAACCTTGATTAAAACTAAAAAATTTAAGAATGTCTTGTTGATAACTCTAGCAAACCCTATATGTTTTTTTTATATATATCTAATTTTACAAGCACACTTAGTTTTTTTTATGGAATGAGGATAATGTATGCCACCGTGTGCAATTATCATACTATCAAGAATTTAATTAGTATAAACAAATCACATAATCTAGTATTCTTTCCAATGTATTTACCATAATCTTTAAAAATATCTTATAAACCATATTAACCAAGCTAATTCCATTATTAACATGGAAAATCATGAGACATATTACAAAATATTATTCTCATTTCCTCACATCCTTTCCAAAGAAAATATCTATGGAGTTTGACATATTTGGATACTAAAACTTTTAGCAATATCGAAAGTGATATTATAATACACACAAATAAACATATACATAGAGACACATGCACACATATATGCATGTACACATGAAAACACTAGCACAAACACATACACATACATATACACACACAATAGATATATAGGTTCTAACCTTCTAGACATGGTTAAGAATATACCTTTTCCAACTTGCAAAATAAGATTTAATTCTATTCAAAATTAAGTCCTAAATGTCCTTCCTCTTTCCTTTATCATACAAATGAACACCTAGATATGTTAATGGTGATTTTCCTTATTTACACCCTAAAATATCCATAGTAATCAATTTTAAATTTAAGATAGTGTCAACAAGAAAAGTCTTGAATTCTATAGTATTAACCAAATGTCTTACAACCTTATTATAATGTGCTTGTATTGATTTAAATTTCATGGACTTATTTATTGATGGATAATCCCAAAAAAGGATCATCAATAAATTGGATACAAGATTCACATGGACCCTTTTTTGCAACTTGAATACTTTGATTTTACCTTCAAAAATTTTCTTTGGAAAGTTCCTTCCTAATGCCTCAACAATAATAATGAAGAGATACGAAGATAATGGTAAACCTAACATAGTCCATATGATGGTTCAATGTATCTAAAGAGGGATACATCTATCAAAATAAAATATTTTATATTTCTATAACACTATTAAGTAGCCTATTAGATTTGGGATAATTGGTTGAAAGTAAAGAAATTCATAATATCAACCAAGGTTCTAATCCCATGGGTGAAACTTAACATTTAATAAAATAATATTATCTCAAGCAGCATAATTCATTGTCTTTCAAAGAGGAGGCCTAGGTTTGAATCTTGCCAAGTGATACATGCATAATAGCTAAGTTGTAATATAACTGTGTGGTGATGATGTAATATGGGTGGGACCCATTTCAATAATAAAACATATAGTTTATTCAAACTAGTATTTACCAAAACCATTTTTTGATAATATTATATAGAAAACTTTATTAAATTCTTCATACACTTTGTTCATCTCTCATGTTACAAACATATCTAGTTTTATCATAGAATGGAGAGAAAATGTAACCTCTTATAAAATGATTATACCTTAAAATATTTAATTACAACGAACAAAAATACCTTATCCAATGGAGATATCACAAGTTAGAATATTTTTTAATATATTTGCCATATTTTTTAAAAATTATATTATGAGTCATAAATATATTAATGCAGATATAATAAAAGTAATCCACCACCCCATTACTACCTAGCAATGTATTACCATTATTTTTCTTAATTTAAAAATCCTTTTTATGAACCCATGTGATAGACTATTGTTTACTTAGTGAAGCCTTCATGGCCATGGAAATAAATAAATATATTTATTGAATATAATAAATGTTAATGCAATCAAGACTTACATCATAGAAGCTCATTACAATCTATTATGATAATCCTAGCACTAGTTGAATAGTTCACAAGCATGCATAATATTAATAGACTAACACTAGTGATTTGTACATTCCCCATATCATATAACTTGAAGACAAAAGCAAACTAGAGATAACATATATTTTATCCAAGGATTAATTAGCATATACTAATAAACTTTATGTCCAGGATCATCTTCACTAGGCTTTATGATTGTCTTGGTATACAATAGTTTTTCATTAAGAGGGTTTGTCCAATAAAGTATCATCCACATGACTTGAAATTAAAGGAGGATGCTAAATTAGTTTTAATCTTGAAATACATCCCATAATATTGATATGTGTAATATGTTAATTACTTATTGTATGAAATCCATGGGCCTATTAATTTTATATTGATGTTTATATCAATAAATGAATCAATTAATCATTAAGTTGTGGTATACTTGGAATATATGCCAATTATATTCGAAATGTACTTCCTTTTTCTACTTACAAATAATTTTGATGATTATATATATGATTTTTTATTTCTATTAATTATTTTTATGTTGTTTCTTTGTAAGACCTTCACTATATTTTTCTCTTTATCTTGTGATGGATGAATACACAGTTTAGTTTTAAAATTTTTATTTGATGAATCTAAATGTTAAATTGATTTCATTTAGTTTTCTTATGGATTGTCTATGAAAATAATTATTAATTGACTTCATCTCAATTTTGTATTCTTCTATTTACTCTAGGGATCGAGTTGATTTTTCTTATTACAAATAAGCTAATGAAAACAAGGATTAGTTGAAATTTCTTCAGTAGATCCTAACTATTTGAGACAATATTATACACCAATATAGAATTTATTTTTATTTCAACTATAAGTGGTAATCAACTTGTTTCTCATATTTGAAAAACTTTATATTCTCATTAGAATAAACCCCTATAGAGGTGACTTGAAAAACTTATACAATTTTTTATTAGTAAATGGTCTAATAAGCATGCACAAACACCATCTGCCTCTAAAATATTTAAGGTTGATTTATATTTTTTGTGAAGTGTTATTAGTAAAAAAACTTATAATAATAGATACAGATTTATATAAAGTAAAATATAGAATTTTTTATTGGCTATTGAAAATTAATGGTGGGTGATTGGAATAATTCATAAAATTAACACATTTTCTTATGAATCAATGGACTACTTAAAATAACTTTTAGATGATATCTTAATTATTATTATAACATAGATGTATGATCTAAATGGTTTCAATACCTTAGGATAATATTCCATCATCATGTCACTAAATAGATTAGAAAATTAAAGATAAGATTAATGACATATCATGTTTCTTAAAACTATTGGTACAAATATGAGATGAATAATTATTCATGGTTAAGAATGTTTAATTGGAATTCATAGATGGTGGCATTTCACCAAGGGTTCCATTACTAGGTGAAATAGAAGAAATTTATAAAGTATTAGATCCTCTAAAGTTTCAATTTCCTCTACCAAGAGTAGTTGTAAGATTATTAAACCAAGGTGGTGACCACTAATAGGTAGGTTTGATATTTTAGATCTTGATTTGATTCACATGTAATAAGTATCATGCTAAATTTCATTTATTTTTTATTTATGACACCGTGTTCACTATATCTCTTGTTAATCAAGGGAAGGTAAATCTAATAACTACCCTACATTATTCATGCACTACAAGGCTAAATATTTTGATCCTAAACTATCATAAATGAGGTCCTACATTCTAAATTCAACTATATTGATCCATTGACAAGAGAAATCTTATTCATAATATCATGTATTCGCAAGTAATTACTTATAATATAATTGAACACGTAGCTATAGATAAAATACTCATCCACATGGTAAAATGCGCATACTATATTGAGCCATTGACAAGAGTAATCCTATTCATAATCTCATTTATTCACAAGTAATTAGTTATAGTATAGTTGAACACATAGCAATAGGTAAAATATTCATCCTTGCCTTCTTATTTTACTCTTTAGCTAGGTTTATTGAACAAATTAAAGAGGGTAGAATCATTGACTCGTTGCACCAAGGGCTGATTTTTCTTATCTTTGAACACATGGTGAGTATCAAGGGTGGGTCAATAAGGGTGGCCCCCAATATGATGATCCCTCAATCAAATTCTACGGGCTTTGAGGATTCATTCGAGTGGGACCACTCTGATCATATTAATTTGAAACCTATAGAGGAGAGTCTACCCAACCCTGTTATTGTTAAAAGGAAAGAAAATGAAATTTTGAAGGGATTTGGGAAAACTTTGCCTTCCCATAGTGGGGAGGAGAAAGCAAGGATATCCAAGTGGTTGTTTGCAAAAGCTTTCAAAGCTAAAAAATCCCTTGTGTATGTTGCAATTTTGGAGGTTGAGGACTCTTTTTCCATGAAGAAAAAGTGGAATCATTCTTTGAATTGATGAAGTGTAGGGATAAATGTGCTTTAATATTACAATTGGATCCTTCAATGATGAATTTTATCCTTAGCTTAGTGATTTATTACTAGTCTTCTCTCATTGACACTTTAAATGTTGTTATTGCTTGTGTGGAGGAAAATAAGACCATGATATTGCAGAACCATGTGACTCCCAGACCTTCTAATTTTGAAGTAAAGGGTGAAGACTCTCCTAGGATGTGAGGTTGTTCACCCCTTATATTTTTTAAGCCTTTTTGTTGTCGATGGGGTTATGTTTTGTTTTGGTTGCATTCTCTGGCCTATGTTATTTTGGCTAGTCATTGGTCTTGTTTTCCCTTCAATTTATCCCTTGCTTCTCTTTTTGGTGAGGGTGTTGGTTTCTTGGTTGTTGACTACCATGTAGTTAGGTGTTGTTTCATAGTTTTGGTTTCTATGTTTTTGGCTTTTGGGCTAAATTTGTGCGATATTTCACTTGATGTAAAAGGTTTGGGGATACTTTTAAACCCCTTCTTATATCTAGTCAAAAATAAAATACTCATCCACATGGATAAAATATGTACATAATAAAATCTTAACATAAATTAATAGTGCATATACCCTATTGGTGACATCACATGCATGATAAAACATCAATACTAAAAAAAGAATAGATATAGTTTTATGATGTAAACACTTAGAACTAGAGTTGAGCTATAAAATTGAATCCAATTTAGCTAACTACACATTTATTCTAACATATCTTGTTCATGCATTTATTGATAAATAAAATTAATTAATTACATAAATAAATGAATATCTAGCTACTAATTGCTTGGAGGATATACACAAACAAGTATACCTCAATATATACCTTTGATTCAAGGGTGTGGTATATTCTTTTCAATTGAGAATCCTCAAATTACACTCTAAAAAATTTACAATAACACTCATTTCTCTAATTCTAATGGATATATAGTTATATGAATCATCCTAAAAAATTATTGTATTATCTTATAGGTCATATGATGTGTAGCCAAAGTTACCTGGGACTAAAAATAGATGAAAAAATATTTAGATTCAATGGTAGTATTTTTGGAGAATAATTCAATTGTAGTAAATTATAAATTAGAATCATGTGAAATAAGTTTGAATAAAATCCAATTGATCCTCATCAAGATATCATGTATAACTAGAATAACTAGTATTAAAATATTGCTACAACCTCCTTTAAATTCTACCATATTCTTTGGATTATAGAATAGAATTTTACACATCATATCACTACTAAGTTCCACCTCTAGATACATAGTGATATGATCAATTTTTCTAGGGTATATTCTCACTATAGACAAGATCATATTAGAAATATGTCATTATACTCATTATTCTACATTTATAAAATACATAAAATCCTATAAAAGTATTTTTAATATAAGCAAAACTTAGAAAATCTATATAGCTATTTCATAATTCACTATTAATTTTTATAAATTGTTGTTATATTCTATGGACTAGTCCTATATATCATAAAAAATAAGATAAAACAATCCAAAATGAGATCAATTAGCATCCTATACATGTCATAGATCAACAAATACTTGTATAAATGATAAAATTATCCATAAATACCACTTAACCATACTATTATCTAATAATTCCATTGGATTAAACCAAAGAGTATAAGTTTCATATATTTTACATACAAATAATTATCAACAAGCATATAATTGAACGTAAACAAGGTCATAGAAACATTTAAGGGACCCATTACATTATTATCAACATTGATTGGTTGTGATAAAATTTGTGTTTATGTGATAACTATGTATATATAATTAGGAATAAATAATAGAGAGATATTTGATTATTATTGACTTATAACCACCCTCATAACTTCTAGAATTAATCGCATGGCTTTCATAACTTTTCTCCCTTATTACATCAATGCTCAACCAAAGTACATATAAGAAAATATCAAAATTATTAAAATTTGACATGTGCAAGAGACTTCGAGAAAATGTATTCATTTTGATCTACAATAGAATAAAATTAAATTTTTATGTTATATTCTTCAACATATTCATGGATTAAGTGACATTAAAATTCAATTTACCTCATGCACTCATGAATTGCAAACAAGTTTAAGAACTCCATGATTATCACATTTTAGGATCGTTGGTTGCTTTTGTGGAATTCCCATTCTTGAAAATATGTGACATAACCATATTGCCTTACAGATAGCTCCTCCTACAATGTGATATTCTACCTTAGTAAAATATCAAGCAACAACGTATTGTTTCTTAATTCCCTAAGAAATCAGATTGGATCCTAGAAATAATACATATCTAGATGTGGATATCATGCCATAAATGGATTCTCTATAGTTTACATCCATGAATTCATTTAAGAAGTATTTTACATTCTTATTATATGTCATATCATACTCAATTATAGCAATAATATACCATAGTACCTACTTTGTTGCTTTCAAGTAATACACCCTTAGTTCCTACATGAACTATGAAAGATAATTGATAACACAACTATTATCTAGTCTATATTGGTTACATAAATGAGAATTCCAATGAGTTGGTGATAGAGAGTTATATTTACCTATGGGGATAGATAATTTTGGGATACTTATAATCCTATCTTGATTAGGGTAGAAATGGGCTTACTATCTATCATTTAAAATTTTTCAAGCAATGTCTTGGCATACTTCATATGTAATATGAAAATATAGTTTTATATTTTCCATATATCCAAGCTAAAAGAATAATGGATAATCCCAATATTTGTCATGTTTAATGAATATTTCACCACTCTCATTGTCCTTTCAATTAATATCTATAAACATCTAATGATGACCAATTCATCAACATACACAATTATAATCATAAACATTTGTCCTTGTTATTTGAAGTATACCCCTAATGGATTTAATACCATATCCACCGGTGTTCCATTTTGCAAATAAGGCATATCTTGTCTGGGCAAAACTATTGAAATAATGCCTTTATTACCATGCCTTCCCGCTACTTTATCACCCACTTTTATTTTACGTTTTTGTGAAATATATACATGGACTTCTTCCGTATAATAACCGTGGTTATCTTTTTTACGGATCCATCTCGCATCGATATTAGATCATAAGGACTATAATAAAATCTATGTCACATAATATGATTATTGATATTTACATACTAAGACAAAATATCCTGCTTCAACCTCATATACTATCAGTTCCTCTAAATATGGCCATCCCTGTCCAAGTGTGGTTGTGGCATCATGGTTTGGAGGTTGTATTGGAAGGAAGACGGTACAATATCAAGTCATGCCTCTCCCATATTTTGTAAAAAATAAATATTTTTATGGCTTTTATATAAGTATTAAGCATTTACTTTCCATAATAGAGGTTACCCAAGTTGATAGTAAGGACGTCTTAGCAATAAAAATGCATGTGATTGAATTATACTAATTTATTTTGTCAATAGAAGTGGTGTGGATGTTATTTTAAAACAAGTTGTATGCTTTTCCTAATCATATATGATATGATTAAAAATGCTAACTCATGGAAAATCCAAATTTGATCCTTTCCAAGTCTCTTTTTTAGCTTAAAATAATTTAGAGGATATGAGGCTGACGTTGTCTTCTTTCATGTCACACCAATCCATTTTTTCTTTATATATAGTTACTTGGCCAATCATGTGAGACAATTTTTATTGATCAAACAAAACAAAGGAGCTAAAGTGGTTAACTAGGATTTTGCCAAGCAGTAGGTCAAGGTTGGATTTTGCAACCCTAAGGTTTAAGCACTTAAATTTTAATATTTTTGGGTCCATTAGGGGAAACCTTTTAAAAGCCATATATATAAGCGTTTTAAGACCTTTTTCTTTTAAATTGCCTAGAATTGCTATGGTGTTAGGGGTTAGATTGTGTATTATAGACCACAAAGCCCTAGTTCTTTTCCTTAATGTATGAAACTTTAATTTTTGGTCTAATCATATGATTGGCATACTATGAAGTAAGAACCCATGGTGTATATTGCAAGAGGATAAAGTAGTTGTTCTTGATGATGAAATATGTTATCAAAATAAGAAGAGGTTCTTGGTTTATTTTCCTTGCTAATTAAAACAAAGTTGTGTTTCCATATTAAATAGGAGAGTGATACTATCAAGGTATGATCAAACTACATGAGATTTTTGAGAAATTTAATACTACTAAAGTAAGTTGTTGGGAATTGGAGATTTATTCTCTTAAACTAGTTGAGTTTAATATCATTGAGGACTATATTGCAAGATTCAAGATTTTGAGGGTAGATATTGCATTTTCTAGAGGCAAAAAGAAAGATGATGAAAAATACACAAAAATTATCCTTGCTAATCTTTCCTTGTCTTTTTAGATGTTGAATCTAATGATTCATATGATTCCTATATTTCTAGAATTTAAAAATATTTTTACTCTTGATCAAAAAAATTCTCTCCTAGTTCACTTTCAGGTGTGCAATTATGGTGGGACTCCACAAATACAAGTTCATGCAAAGGTATTCAAATCTAAGTAGGCTAATACCTAGGGTCTCAAGGGCTAGGCTAAGTATTCAAAGAAAAAAAAGACCACTTATGGATACTATAAGAGGGAGGGACATCCAACAAATAATTGCTTACTAAAGCTACAAAGGATTAAAGCTAAGTTCTTGAAGTTAGGTGGACATTTTCTAGATGATGAGGGATATTTTTAAGGAAATCCCTTAATTGTAGAGGTCCGTTAGAGCATCCATTATTGGGGAAGATATTATTTTCACTAATGTCTTCTCTCCTTGGAACGTTAGTTGAAATTATGGGGTGTTGAAATTATAATATGATTCATGGCTAATGTCAACATTATGTGATATTTTGGATAGGCCTAAGGGCATTTAATTGTAAAATATATTAATTATTTATAATATTATATTATATAAGCCCTATGGGCCATGATTAACCTTACTATTGTTAAACCCTGTTTATAAATTATAATTAACCTAAAGCCCCATCTTGTTATGTCAACTTAAGTTAAACTTTATCATGTGTTGGGGTTTTGGTATTATTATAAATATCCACTCCCACTTATCATTTGATTATTAGAGTATTTTGTAATATTATCTATAGATATAATAATTATTTATGCAGCCTATGCATTCCCACCAAATATCTCTATTTTTATCCTTTTTCATTATTTATATAAGAGTTAAGTTCATGGTTAGCTTCTATTAATTTCTAGAATATTTTATGAATTCCAACATATCCATTGGCAATCTTAAAAGTTTCATTATATAGGGATGGATTGCAATGTGGTATTTATGTGTTGTAGCCTTACCACCATGGTTAAGAACTTACCTTTCCATACTACCAAACAAGATTTATTTTATCCAAAAAATAGACCCAAAGCTCCTATTTATTTTCTTTATGAGATAAAAGAATTTCCAAGTAGATTGATGGGAATTTTTAATTTTAAATCCTAAAATATCCATAATAATTCATTGTAATATAGGGTAATGTTAATGAAAAAAATCCTAGATTTTGTACTATTAATGAACTCTCTAACAATATTATCATAGCATGATAATATTGATTTAACTTCATAGCCTCACTAATTTAGGGATGACCCAAAATAAAAGTATCATCAAAAAATTGGAGATGAGATTCGAAGGGACCATTTTTATAACCTAAATACCTTTGATTTTTTTTATATTTTTTCCTTTAAGAAATCTCTCCATAATGTCATAATAAAATTAAATAGATAGGGAGATAGTGGATAATCTTGGAAGAGTACATAAGATAACTTAAAGTAACCAACAAGAGAACCATTAATCAAAATAGAGTATTTCAAAATTCTATAACAACATTAATCCATTCACACCAACCTTGATTAGAACAACATATTTTAATAATATCATGTGGAAAACTTGATTAAACCATAGCATATGCTTTGTTCATATCTAATTTTATAAGCATACCTAGTTTTTCATGGAATGAAGAAAACATATTGTCTTATGTGCAATGATTACACCATCCAAAATTTGTTTACCATAAACAAAACCACCTCGTTCCTTTGAGATAACACAATCTAGAATGCTTTTCAACCTATTTCTCATAATTTTTAAAATGATCTTATAAATCAAATTACAAAGGCTTATTGAACAAAACTTATCAAAATATTTTATTCCGCATTTCTTAGGAACCAATATAATAAAAATAACATTGATATCATTTATTATAACCTTCATTTTCCAAGGCCTTTTCAACCACAACCAACATATTACTCATCAATAAATCCTAAAATTTTTAAAATAAAATTATAAGAAATCCATTGAGGCTAGGTGCCTTATTAGGATGAAAAATGAAAAACTACTCTGTCAATCCACCTAGCTATGGAATGTGCACCCTAAAAAAATTTCAATATTGGATGAATCATAAGTTCTTCTAAATAAACCTCTATATAAGGTGGCTTCCTTCTCTAAACCCTATTGTGTGCAAGAAAAAAGAAAGAAATAGGGGATAGGGTTGAGAGAGAAGGGTTAGAGAGAAATACTGAATATGGTTGGGGCTTTAACTAACATCATTGCTTTCAAATGAATGAATATCAACTATCCATTATAAGCACAACCTAATAGACTATTTAATCAAAGCTATGAATAAATACAATAAGAATAAGTATTACAACATTCAATATTTTGAGAACTCTAATCAAAGAATTCCAAATAGCATTGAGCCTAACATATAACACTCTAATTATTCAAGCTTACAAAATATCTTCAACCTTAAAAAAATACCTTGCTTAAAGCAATAATAGAAATATCAAAAGTGTAATTTGTCATAAAAATAAACTATTCTTCAGACTCCAATAGAGGTAAATCATACAACTCTTGATTGCATTAGAATAACATAAACATTTAGGCTATGATAGGCAAAGAAGGAAACATCCAACCCTTTACAATTAGGGGCATTCACCTATTTATAATTTTTACTAAGCTAAGATAAAACTAATTACTATGCACAACCATGAGGAAAAATGGCTTTGCACAATCAATGATGAGTTGGAACCACTTGGCAACTTCACCATCTTTTCTGTCAAGTGATTATGCTTTGTAGTAAAACCATTATGCTTAGACGAGGTGAATATTTATTTTTGTATTTGAAAACTACCATGTGGCCTGACTAATCATTTTCAAGGTGTTATACACCTTTCTCTTAAAGCAACTATGATTTTCAAGCATACCAGATTTTTTAGATGTTGACACAATCATTCTTGTTTAAGAAGATTCAATCTAGGATGTTGTTCCTTTTCCTTGCCTTTCATATTACACTTATGATTGATGCAAGCCATTTCACCATGCTATAAAAATTTGGATATTGAGTTGACATAATCACTTAAAATTTCTAGATTGATAAAATTAAGACTTTTCACTTCATAGGATTTTGAACTGCTTTACTAACATCAATGTAAAAATATTTTGGCTTGCATAGTCAAGTCCTAAATAATATATGCAACAAAAAATATTAAGCTTAACAATGCTCCCTTAAGCCCTAGAAAAAGGAATATTAGCACATTATGAGTTTGGAAGGCTTCTTAAGGATTTAGAAGCAAATAATTTAACAAGTCCAACCTATATGTTTAGATTTGTGGAATTTGGCAAAGAAATTTGTAAAAATTTTGACTATATTATTGATGCCTTTAGGGGTAATTTTTCTTGTTAAATTTTTGAACCTAGATAGAATTATCCTTGGGCAACAAATTATTTTTCCAATTTGGTATTTTCTCCTTCTTTTATAGGGTCTGTTTCCTTCCCCATGCTTCCTATAGGATCTTGAACTTGTAGGTCTAAAATTTTCTTGACTACATCTTATTCTTGTTGTGTTGGGGCCTAGATACTTTTAGAATTCTCATGAGTTGATGCTAAGACATAGGTATTTTTTATGAATGGTTTTTATAATGCTTTCCTAATTCTACTACCTTGGTGTGCAGTGCAACCAACTTATTTGAAAAATCAAAAAAATTTCTTCATAAAATTTTTTTGACCAATATGAGAACTCAGTCAGATATTCAACTATCTTATCATAAATTTTCTTCAACTCATCAAAATAACAAGTGTGACCATCAAATTACCAGAAGTATGGGAGACCATTTATCATGATTTTATTAATTTTATTTAGACCTTTATTTCTAGTGGTGATGAATTATTTAAGGATCCCATATCCTTCTTTGATTGCATGTTCACATTCAATAATTTATATCACCATATGGTATTTTGCTTCCCTATTCCTTATTGTAGAAATATGTTGGTTGGGTGACTTATTTCATGCATTAATGATGGTTTTGGCTTCTTAGCCCTTTTGAGCTATATTATTTTTCATGGTAGTGAAGTCATCTCCTACTTCTTTGGTAACTATCCAACAATAATCAATAAATCCCACAACCAGAGATAGAGTCTTAGAAGCTTTAAAAATTTGACCCTAGAGTCTCTTTTTATTCTTTGACATGCATCTATGGAGATCCAAGAAGATTGTGTTTGTTGTTTGGTTATGGTAAGTTCTTATTGCAGGTTTTACACTTCCTTATTTAGAGCCCAAATTTCAACATCCTTTGCTTGTAATTGAGACCTCGTTAAGTCTTTTCTGCTACTATTATACTTGATTCTCCAAGGTCTTTTGTTGTACCTTTTCCTACTCTAGGTTCTTTTCCAACTACTTTGCCTTTCATTTTTCTTTGTGGTATTTGTACATTGTCCATATTCTACTAGTGTACAACCCATCAATTGATGTATGCCAACTAAACCTTATCATTTCTTATGACTATTTGTCTATAGTATGCATGGAAATTTGATAGTCAACTTCAATCAATTGATATTTGAACACTATAGGGGTCATTATTTTCAAAACATACTACCTTTTTTTAGGGTCCAACATATTCAATACTCTTTTTTGTGCCATGTTCGAATCCTCTATCTTCTACTTCCTTTTAGCAATACAAGCTTGTGCACTAGCTTATACTTACTAGAACTAATATTGAATTTTTTAGAATAGGATATTGGTGAAGGAAGAGTATAATAGAGGGTGGGGGGATCTAGAAGGCACTATGAATGTAAGAGAGATATTTTGAATAGATTTGAAGAATGAGGAAGTTTGAGAGGTGTTTAAATTTTGGAAAGTGGGTGGGCATGGAGAAGCCATAGTGGTTTTAGGGGGTGACCCAAAAGGTACCTCTAATGACAAAAGTAAATGATATGGATAAGAAGGTGGTAAAGAAGAGTAAATAGGAGAGTAATGAGGAGAAGAAAGTATTAGAGATAACATACCTAATTCTTGTGTGGTGGCTCATGGCTATTGTTTATCCCATAGAGGCATCATCATCTTGGATGTTTTTACCTCTAGAATATTCTGCTTTAGAGGGTTTTTTTTCCTTTTTGCCTTGTTATCTCTTTATAGTTGCTTTTCATAGGGTTTTAAGACTCCAATACTAGGACTTTCATGGGTAAAGGTTTGAGAACATCTATACCTATTCTAGTTTTACCCTTATCGAGTGGCACCTATTGGGGATTTATTGGTTTGAATGTTATTGGACCTAGGTTATTTCCTATGTAGGTGGTTATGGATATATGCCTATAGAGGATTTGGGCTTTCAACAAATTAGATATAGATAGGGAAAAGTGATTTACCTTTCTTATATTTTTTAAGGTTGATAGCTCAATAAATTGTAGGAGTTCTTTCAAATTCTTGGCTTTTGATCTTATGATCATGTGATTCTAGAGATCTCTCTTCTAGTGGATTTGTTAATTGCTCTTAGGTTCTTGAAAGTGGGGAGTCTCAAGGTGAGTAAATTCTTATCTATTTATGAGAACAATATCTTCACTATTATATTGATCATCTAAAAATATAGGTATGCCAAAGCTCTTGAGCACATGGTGGGTTTGACTCCAAATAGGTGATTGTTATGTTTTATTACATCGATGATTCTTCATGAGATAAACCAAAATGGTTTGGTCCCACTAGATGTACCAAAACTCTTGATTGCTCATTTTTCCTAGGTATGGAATGTGCATCCTAGACCAAGGCTAATATTGGATGAATAATAATTACTTCTAAATCAACATCTAGAAAACGCCAAATCCTTTTCTAAATCCTATTGTGTATAATAAAAAATAAAGAAATAGGGGATAATGTTGAGAGAGAGAAGTGTTAGAGAGAAATATTGAATATGTTGTAGGCTTAAACTAACAATATTACTTTCAACTGAATGAACATAAGTTATCCAACATAAGCACAACCTCAAATACTATTCAATTAAATCTATGAAGAAATACAGTAAGCATAAGTATTACAACATTCAATATTTTGAGAATTCCAATCGAAGAATTCCAAAAAACATTGAGCCTAACAAATTACACTCCAATTACTAAAGCATACCAAGAAACAATAGAAATATTAAAAGTGTAATTTATCATAGAAATAAACTATTCTCCATAATCCAATCGAGGTAAGTCAAACAACCCTTGATTGCATTAGAATGGCATAACATTTAGCCTATGATAGTAAAACACTAAAACATTAGATCCTTTACTGAGGGGCAATCCCCTATTTACAAGTTTTTCTAAGATAAGATAAAGCTAATTACTATGTGCAATCATGAGTAAAAATGGATCTACATGATTAGGGATGAGATTTCACCACTTGGTAGCTTCAGCATGTCTTCTATCAAGTGGTTATGCTTTGTAGGAAAACCATTATATTTAGATAGAGTGACTATTGCTTTATGGATCTAACAATTTCCACATGGTCTAACTGCTCATTTGTAGGGTTTTTGATACCTTCCTCTTAAAGCGGTTATGATTTGCAAGCATGCTTGACTTTTTAGATGCTAACATCATCATTCTTGCTTGAGAATATGTAGTCTAAGATATTGATTCTTTTCCTTACCTTTTATATTGCTTTTATATTTTATGCAAACCTTTTCACCATGTCAAAACATTTTGGAGGTAGAGCTAACATATTCACTTAAAATTTTTAGCTTGCTAGTGCTTCATTGATGTTAGCATAATTTTTTATAGCTTGTTGATTCAAGCCCTAAATAATAGATGCGGCCAAAAGGATTAATCATGGATACAATTCCTTAAGATTTGGATGAAATAATATTAAAGAATTATGTGTCTAGGAGGCTTCTTTAGGATTTAGAAGAAAAATAATTTGACAAGTCCAACCTATATGTTTGGACTTTCGGATGTAGGTAAAGAATTTTGCAAAAAAAATAACTACAAATACTTCATGTAACTCCTCCATAGATATTTTCTTCACCAAGTCTTAATTTTGTCCCTATGTGATAATTTATGGAATATTCTATAAAATCTTATTTTGTGCCTCCTTATATTGCCTACTATATGACAAAATATTTTTGAAATAATTAATTGTTTCCTTCATGATATCTTCTTCTTCCAAAAGAAAAGTTTATTTTTGTTGTCACATTAAAAATATGGGTATTTATATATCTTTACTTAATCCATTTATTTATAGATTATTGGAACCAATATGACTCCTACTTTTTCAATACATTATGATAACTAGAGAGTAATTTCTTTTCTTGCACATAAGAATCCTAGTCCATTCAATTGATTTCTACTCTCTTGTAAAAAATTGAGCTTGGATTCAATTTTTTTCTTTTCTTTAAAAATGTTACCAAAAGATTTAGCATTCCAAATATTCATTTTACCTTTAAGATATTTCACCTTTTAAAAAAAATTATACATACATGATCCTTTAAAATTTGCTTCATCCCATTCTAACATAAGAATCTAGAAGAAATGAGGGTCTTTGAGACACAATCTAGAAGTGAAGTGGCTTTGAATGACCATTGTTGAGTAAACCATATGTTGAAATAATGGTTTTGTGATATGATCCTTCTTACAATAGAATATTGAAAGAGATTATATACTTTATTTCAACCATGTACTACACAATTAAAATTTATCCAATATTACTTCTATATGAGTTTTTTCAATACATTTATTACCCCATGTGTAATAAAAACTTGAAGGAATAACATCCCAAAGGTCATTTGAATGCATAAATGAAAAAATATCATGTTGATTTAACCATATAGGAGTACTACCCTTCTTTTTCAAAGGAGATAAGACTATATTGAAGTCAAACCCAAGAATCCATTGATCAAAATTATGAATCATCATTGTGTTTAAAACATTTATGCTAAGGTCATTCTAACACCCTTCATGAAAAGTGCATATAATTTAAGCATATGCATTTAGAACCCCAACCTTGATGTTTCTCTTTCCTACAAAATAGTCTAGTGAACCAATTACTTTTTGCTTCTAACAATTGTCCATATTATTTTTGTTTGTCCCATATTTTTACAATATTTTTGTAAGCTCCTATAGAAGAATATACTAGATAATCCTCCATATTCCAAATATTTTTAAAAGCATATTTGCATTCCTCACTACTTAATTTTATTTCTTGTATTAAAAAACTCAATACTATAACAACCTAATAATTCCCTAGAAACTATTGTTTTAGGGGTCTTATTCATACCCTTAATATTCCATGGTACCATTTTCATTGTCATTTTTTTATTTTTATTAGTGGGATTAGCACCACTTACTTTTTTCTAAAAGAAAGTATTTATATTAATTTTTAGAAATAAAATTACACGTCTTATTGTTCTACTCATGATCAAAAGATGTTCTTTAGATAGATTTGATATAAAATTCTAAGAGCTTGTGACAAATATAATGATACAAATCTTGATAGACTATAACTATTATGCTAACCCAAATTCTTAACAAAATTGAATTTATACATGCAATATTTAAATATAAATTATTGCCAATTCAGTTGTGGCTATAGTCCTTGTGAAAGGGGTGTAAACCTTAGGTGCAATCAAGTGATGGAACAAAGTGATAAATTTGGCTACAATATTTAAAAAATATATGCAAACCCTAGGTGCAATCAAACATTGAAGGAAGAGGTTTGTTCACAGAATTTCTCTTTAGTCAGTGAGAAAGCCTCTTCGGTCAAAAGAAATATCTCTCTAGGATATTTGGGTTCATAGGTGGATGAACCTTTACCCTCTATTAGGATTTCAAAGGATGAATTTGGGTTGGATTTGATTTATCATGAATCCTAAACAATTATCTACAAACTCAAGGGCAAAAGACCAGGTTCGAAGGAGCTTAAAGGATACATTAAAAATTGGTGGACCAATACAAAATTCTAACTAACTCTCGTACCCAAAAATTTCTTTTATGTTTTCTTTTCCAATTTAGCTAATAGAGATAGGGTAATGGATTATAGATATAATGGTTTTTTGAAAAAAATGGTGTCTATATAAGATCTTGGAATCCTAGTTTCAATCCCTTTACATAAGAAGTTAATGGCTTCCTAGTCTGGGTGAATATTTATGCTCTCCTTGTGGAGTTTTGGGGAGAGAAGATATTCACCAAAATTGGTAATGTCATTGGTGCATTCCAGTATATGGATACCTAAACAAAGGAAATTTTTTCTAGTAAAATTAATATGAGTAAATCAAGATTGGCTATTTGGATGGATGTTTCAATTCCTAGACCTCAATCCATTACTATCTCCTCAAGAAAGGGAGATGAATCCAAAATATTAAATATAAAAAATTCTCCCTAAGATGTTATGGTTTTCAACAATATGGCCACTTGAAGAAGAGATGCTCAATCATCTAATCATGCTCTGATTCCTCCTTGATGGAGGAGAAGGCCCTACATGTGAATGATTCAAAACCTTTAAATGTCCTAGTTCAAAAGAAATAATATCATCCTCTAGATGCACCAATTATCCAATAGGAATCATGCAAGCAATAGAAGACTTAACCCCAAAAGGAAAATTTGAATTATATCATTGATAAAAAATAAATTGTTACTAAAGATCATCCAGATGGTTTCATGGAAAAAAATAGCACCTCAGATGGTATTCTTGAAGCTAATTATGAGACAATCGATGATGGCCAATTTTCTAAAAATGAAGATTCTACAAAATATATTACAACTAGATATTACCTCAGGAGCTTGAAGTGCAAAAATGCATTCTCAAATCTTGCCATTCTAAAGGAGGAAGAAACTCTACTATAGAAGAAAAATAATTGAACTAATCTCCTCTTTGATGGATGACTATTATGTATGTTTTTCTTCTATTTATTGGAGTTATGTGTCATGTAAGGGTTGTTCTTCTTGTTAATTCCTTAAAAAAAAGTTGATTATGGAATCTTAGTAGTTTAAGGAAGATTAATTATATCTTTGATAGAAATGTAATGAATGGTATGTTTTAACTTGTTAGAATCAAGTGGCATTAGCTCAACTAGTTAGATTCCTCAATATTTAAATATAATACCAAGGTTCAAATCTTTCCAAGTGATACATGGATAATATCCAAGCTTTATTGTAATAGCACTATGCGGTGATGATGTAATACTAGTAGGGCCTGTTTCAATCCCATATAACCAATTGAAAAAAAATAACTTGTTAGAAATATAATGAGAGCAATGTAATGTTTTGTTTTTGTGATGGGAGTGGCCCCCAATAGAAGCCACAAATATATTATTAAAAAAAAATCGAATAGAAACTAAATATGCTATCCCAAAAATTTATAGACTCAAATATTGGAGGCTCCATTGTTAACAATTCAACCTTTCTCTCACAATATCTAACAATATAATAAAATAAAATGTTCACACAATTCAATAACAAACTCATAGAAAATATATTATTGATGAAATATATATATATATATATATATATATAATATATATATATATATATATATATATATATATATATATATATATATATATATATATATATATATCAACTCAAGTAATGCAAAGCTTGTTCTCACATACCACATTACAATTCTTTGTCTTCAATATATACAATTTGGACAAGAGACTCTTCACATTCATAAAACTCTTGACCTTTCTACTTTCACCAAATCTTCATCTCCTAAAACTCGTAGGAGATCTAACTCTTCATGTTTCTCATAAGATAGATATATTTTGTTGATTTATAATAATGAAAAACATATAATGATTACACACTAGAAGATAAACATTTACATAACTCCACACATGTTAAATAATTACATGACACCTACTTTAGAATAAAATATTTACATGGCACTTGCAATATTCTTGCAAGTTACCAAATAATATAATATTTTCAACATCCCCCATCATTTTATATTATTTGGTAAGAAGGTCCCTTTTATTCATTTGCTCGGGTCTTGGTATTTCTGCTTTGACTCAAGTAGTGACTATGGTTTTTAATCACTTTTTGTCCTTCTTTATGGTGGTGTTGTTTCTTGAATATCTTTTGATATTTGTATTTGTCCTTTTTCATGTGGCACTTATTTCTATCCCAATATTGATAACAACTATAACTTGACCCTATCATATTATTTTCTTCAAGTTTAGCATTACTTGCCATTGGTATGATTTTATCATTTTCTATCATGACACTCTTGTTACTAGGAAACAATCATCACAATAATATAAGCCACCACTTATACCTTTCACAATTTTTCTTCATACTTTCTTACCATAAAATTAGTGTCTCATATCTTTGATATAAGAATATTATCACAATAATATAGATCATAGCTTATATCATTATTGTCTTTTCTTCTATCAATTTTTTTATCAATACTATCAAATGTAGAATGTAACAATTCATAATATTTGTTATTTGTATATCCTATTCTATCATATCCCTGTTTAATCCCAATTACTCTTGTGTATTTTTCCAATTCATCATAACCTATGTAGCAAAAAAGTTATCATAATCATTGTTACTATTTTAAGACATCAAACCAACACATATATATTTTTTACATTATTTATCGATGCTCAAATCCCTTTTTCCATATGCTATATCTATTTCTTGAACAAAGCCATAACATACATTTCTTGTCATGTTCACACGGGCCTTCATGGGTTCCAAATTATAAGTGTATTCTACCATGAGTTTCACATTTCTCTTTTGATGAAGTTTACTAGTGTCATACTAAAGTAAGTCTTTTTTATTTATCATTTCATTGTTCACATTTTATTCTTCCAATTCTATTCTTGTTAACCATTGGTCGTCTTGGTGATATTTGTTAGAATCAAATCACTATTTAACTTTATTTCTTTCAACTCTCCATATGCTTTAGTTTTTCCCTTGATCAAGTTAAGGTTTTCTCTACAAATTTCTAAGTACCATTTAGCTTCTTTCTTGTTCATATATGCTATCTCAAAGCTCATCTTGAACATTTTTACAAAACAATTATAGACTCAAAATTTTGAATGTACTTATCTCTGATGTAATCCTTCAACAACATGTCCCTTCAAATTTAAAAAATCCTTCTTCAACAACAACTCTTTGTCTTCAACTTTAATAAAAAATATATATATATATATTTTTGGCTTATGATATATAGCCTTTCAATAATTTATTTTTTAATGTTCTTGTTTATGCCTTTGCTTTAAATATGTTCTTTCTACAATAAATCTTTGAATAATTTCCCTTCTTCAACAATTATTTTCAGTTCACTTCTTTCAATATAATTTGAGACTTTCAATGATTAATTCGACTTTCTTCAAATTTATCTTCAATTTCTAATTAGTTATTTTTCCTTCAAAATAATTTCCTTTGTAGTAGTAAATATTTTTCTTTCAAATTGGTTTCAATATAATTTCTTCTTCTTTAATCAATAATTCTCTTTTCTTTTTCAAAATTCATTTTTTCTTTCTTCAACTTAATATTCTTCTCTTATAATAATTTCCACTTTCCAATTCCTCTCTCTAATTTTTTCTTTCCCTTTTTAAATAAGCAAATTTCAATTTATCTTTCTTCTTTTGTCTTCTTATATAATAAACTATGGAGGTATAAAATATCTTTCATACCTTATAATATGTTCTTATCCTTTCTTCCTTTTAATAATTCCTTCTACTCCTTTCCAACAGACTTCCTTTAAATAACCTTTTTTTAAATTTTATATTTCTCACAAATAAATGTGCGAGCTTCAATCTTTCATAATATATATATATATATATATATATATATATATATATATATATCACCTCATGTGTCAATACTTTAATCAATGCACATTATTGTTTTATACATGCCAACTACTCATGCACAATTATTCCACTAGTCCTTTTGGGCATTACTCTTATACCTCTAACTATGTTAATTACGTCCATTATGTTTTCCACTTGTACCTCATTTCAGATATATCTTCTAATTGGTATTTCAACAGAATTTCTCCAACATATTTCCCACACCTGGTAAATGCTTTAGTGTTTCACCTAGGGTATTTCTCAAGTTGGTGCTCTATTGCATGTTCATCAGGCAAATGCTCTAGCCATCTCAATTTGTTGTTTTCTTCAAATGTTCCAACTGTCTTCAACTATATTCTCAAACATATTTAGCTATCTTCTCAAATGTTCCAACTATCTTTAGCTATCTTCATCTTCTTGAGTTATCTCCTTAGGCAATTAACTTGAATATTCCAATTTCTGTCAAAAACTTTTGGTCTTTTCTCATAGTAGGTAGTGTTTTCTTTTCTCAATCTAACCAATTATTGTAGGCTTTAACTTTGATGATCATTTCCCTTCACATCCACATCTATGAATTCTTCTCCCTAGATGTTTTTTATACCACCTTCAAGCTTGCTCACAGTAGTGGCTAAATGCATATCTCCTTTCTAAATATTTTCTTCCAAAAAACATCTCTTCACATTAATAAATGAATCATCTATTGTAAATTTAACTCTATCTCACCTTGGCATTTCTTCTATAGTTCTTTGCTTTACTTATATTCACCTCTTCATGGATTTTCTCCTCCACAAAATATCCAATAGTGGATTTGATATCGTTGTTAGAAGCTCAAAATTTCTCTCACAGGATTAATAATATAACTAAATAATATATTCACACAATTCAATAACAAACTCACAAAAAATATATTATTGGTTTATCTATCTATCTATCTATATATATATATATATAAACTCAAGCAATGCAAATACATTGTATTGTAATTCTTATTTTCACACACCATATTACAATGCTTTGTTTTCAATATATAACTTGGACAAGAGACTTGTTGAGTGGTATTTTCACCCGATTGTGAAAACACACTCTTCGATAGGATTTGGGTTCTAAATCCTCTGCTTGCAAAGAAATTAAACATGTAACTTCTCCAAGGTTCCTGTTATGCTAGCATTTAGCATCTGTGTATTAATAATCTCAAATAAAGATATTTAATTAAAATGCTTGGAACACCTTAGTGGTTGCAAGTAACTGAAAACAAGGGGCACTGTGGTTTATTTTACTGTGAAACTGTAAATGATTTTTCATTGAACCCGAATGAAGCAAATGTTATTTGATCCCTAAATGACCATGCTGTAATTTCAAAATGTAAATTGATGAAATGCAATAGCATGAAGGAATTATTTATGGATTTTGGAGTTTTTTAATTTTTTAATTTTATTTTAATGTCTGTAAATAAAATTGGAACTTCTGAAAATAAAATGCAGCAAAAAGAAAAATAAAATGCAAAAGAAAAGAAATTTAAAATTGCATTCAGTTTGATGCTATCCCGTCCTGGAAAAACCAAAGACAATGAGGTTTCCATGCATGCAACCTAACCTATGGGACCTGCAAACACGCACAATCCTGATAAGTTAAGTGCTGATTCCTAGGGTTTGAAATAAAACTTCAGATTTCAAATATTTGCCTAATGCAACCCACAAAAAGTGGCATTTAACATTATCTATAAATCTGAAATCTAAAAACAAAAGAATAAACATTAAATCCATTAGCATGCACAGAAGATCTCCTTCTTTCTTGCCCACAAAATGCAAATTTCTGAACACTTCTGCATTAAAAAATATGTCATTTTACAGCAGCAGAACCTCTGGTTTTCTCAAAACCAGCAAAAGGAAGGAAAACAGCCTCAAAGCAGGCCCAGAATGACCCTCTGGCCTCTAGCACTGCAACTCTGCTCCAACGGTTTCCGACCCTGTGTCAATCTGTGCTTCTGCATTTATACTTTCTGGCAATGCTCTCTGTTTTGGCCTGTGATGCTTTGCTTCATCTTTTAGATCGATTCGCTTCATCTTTCTTTGACTGCATATTTTTTGGCTTTATGCTCGACATTGAGACGTTTGATCTTCTCTGTAATGCTTTTGTAGCCTGTACGCCATGTGTCCCACACTTTTTTGCACGTTCTGTAATGGCCCCAAGAAAATCACGACAAAAAATAGCATGCAGCTTTGTCCGCTTTCCTGGCCGCGAAAACGTGACATGTCGCAAAATCATGACTTTTTCTTGCCAACAGCCTTTCTGCTATCACGCCCAGTGAAAACGCGACATGTCATGAAATCATGACATGTCACGAAATCGCGACATGTCATGAAATCACGATGCTTTTCTCGTTCTGTACCATTTGCCTGCAACCTATCACAATATCGCGACGTTTTTCCACTTCGGGCACCTTCGCTGCATGTTGTCGCGATATCGCGATGTATTTTCACTTCATGCCTCTTTCGTTGCATGTTGTCACAATATCACGACATTTTTTCACTTCGTGCTCTTTCGCTGCTTTCTGTCACGATTTTGCGACGTTTTCTCACTTTGTACCATCGGCCAGCTTTTCGTCACGAAATCGCGACGCTTTTTTGCTTCGTACTGCTTTGCTGCTTTTGTCTTTCTCTCTCCTCTCTAGGCCGCGAAAATCAAACACGTCGTGATTTCGTGATGGTTCCGCCCACCTGCTATCGTTGACTGCGTTGACCGTGATTTTGCGACATGTCACGATTTCGCTACGCTTTCTCATTTTTGCCCACGATTTTGCGACATGTCACGATTTTGTGACACTTTTCATTTTCTAGCAGCGACGGAGCAACTTGTCACGATTTTGTGACACTTTTTCATTTTCGGTCGTGATTTTGCAACATGTCGTGATTTCACGACACCCTTTTCATTTTCGACCGCAATTTTGTGACATGTCGTGATTTCGCGACCCCTTTTCATCCTTGTGCAATTTTGCCTTTTTCTTGATTTTTAGCATCTGGATCATTGAGATCTTCTTTGAAAGCATGCAAAAAATGTGGGTCCCCAATTTTGGGGTGTGTTGTGGATCAGCCACAACAAATGGCGACTCTGCTGTCAAATGCTCTTGAACATTTTCTTGAGAACCCTATCTGGAAGTATATAAACTCAAAAACATGTGTTAGCACATAATAAATATAAACAAATTCCCATAGATCAGAAATATATGAATCATCAGAATCATCAAGTATTAGCTCGATGTGTGCAATGTGTTTTCATTCCCTATCGTTTGAAATTGATCAACATTCCATTGTCAGTTTTGCATGAATGCATATATGAGATTGTGAATGATTTGTGTAACCTAATGAATATGCTAGGAGATCTTGCTTTTATAAAATACATAGTCTTTCTTCTAGTATCATACACAAACTTTCAAGATTATCAAACCCTCTTAGGATCAACTATATGAATTGTTTTATTATATCCCAAAGTTGGTTATGAGTCCCTACTATCTTGAACCCATGTGCAAGTGAAAGTGAAATCAGAGCTTTGGGAAATCAGACTCCCAACCTAATCGAGATGGGAGTTTAACCCTATTCTTACTACTCTGATTTAGAATTCATTACCTCACTTTGATCAAAATAATATAACCAATTATGGAAGAAATGGTCATGCTAGTCTAACCCTTTGGACAAACAGTGGTCTTGTTTTTTAGACAAGACATGTTGCCTTGCATGGGCACACTTAACCCCACAATCCAAAACTTATCTTCATTTCTTTGGACCTTGGGGATGACTACCCATCCTTTGCAGAGGACAAGTAGTATGATCCTTCCAATCCAATATAAATATGAGATGGAAAAAATTTATTTTTTACCTCTTGGACCTTAGGGATGACTACCCATCCTTGCTAGGGACATGTAGTACGATCCTTCCAATCCAAACTTTAGATGTAAATGGAAAATATTAATTTTTTACTTAGACCTTGGGGATGACTACCCATCCTTTGCAGAGGACAAGCAATACGATCCTTCCAATCCAAGATTTATTATGAAATGATACATAGGAGCTTTGGGGAATCAGATTCTCAACCTAAGCGAGATGAGAATTTATGCCCTATCCTTACTACTCCATGTAGGTCAAATCAAAGCTTTGGGGAGTTGGATCCTCAACCTAAGTTTGATGAGGATTTAGCCCTATCCTTACTACTCTAATTTTAGGCTTTAAGCTTTATGGAAGTGGTCAAAACCACTGTTTTAAGGATCATGTTACATAATAGGATAGACCTAAAATACTTCTTTCACCCAACCTTTCCTTCCAAGTTAGGTTTTGATCATTTTGCTCAAGATCCTTTTTAATATGTATAAAATGTGCTTGGTTCCAGATAT
Organism: Wollemia nobilis; assembly: GCA_028583015.1. Taxonomy (NCBI): domain Eukaryota; kingdom Viridiplantae; phylum Streptophyta; class Pinopsida; order Araucariales; family Araucariaceae; genus Wollemia; species Wollemia nobilis. The sequence goes on from JAQPPZ010016949.1 coordinate 1,553,912, forward strand.
CTCAAGACTCAGTTCCCAACCTTAGGATTTTCTTCTTATTTATATGATAGCATAACCTTAAGAGGATTTGACACACTTTAATGATTTGTACCTAAGATGCATATGCAACTAAGATGGAATGTATATGTAAAGTGAAATGTAACATGAATGCATTATCTCTTGAATTGCAAATGAAATATTTGTCATACAAAACTGACTACTTCATGCATCACAAAATCAAACGATACTATTAAACTGTTTGTGTTACTTGTGGAGCTTTTACAAGACAATTCCAATGTTTCATATTCTCCCGATCTAGAACATAAGTTAGCATCTCAAGGCAACTTTTTCATCATCATTTTTTTTTTTTTTATAGACAAACAAAACATGTCAAATAAACACACAACTTTAAATCCAAATCCAAATAGCAATCCCAAAATAAAAATTGAAAACACAAACCCAAAACCAGAAACCAAAATCTATATACAAATGTACACTATAATACAAAATGATGCAAAGCTTGGATTATCACTTTCTTGGATCCCACACATGATTAGAACATTTCAACAAAAATATGACATGATATGCATGCCAAATGTTGTGGGAATCCAACACCAACAAGACTAAGCCAAACAATGCAACAAATTTCCACTTGCCATGCTCACCATACCAATTTGATTTAGTTCCAATAATACTCCCATAGGTGAGCATCAAATTACTAAAATGATTAGACAATAAATGATTTTCAATTTTATGTTGTCTATTATTTAAAATGTGAACTTCATAATTCCCTCCTTGATTTAGAATTAGGTTATCTTTTTCAAATATGCAATTTTTTAAGTAAGAGCCTATTTCTACAAATTTCAAAGCCAAATCATTTTCCAAATTTGTAGGCCAATCAAATTTGTGTAACAATTTACAAGCATCTAGGATATTTACTAAATTAGGATCATTAAAAGTTTTTATCCTAGATTCAATTAATAATTGTTGATGAATTTTGTTTAACAATTCAAGTGCATCAACCTCTTTTCCATTCATTGAAACAATGTTATTAAAGGTGTGATTAAAAATTATACCTTGTTTTTCATTTACCTTTAATGACATTTCACCATAAACATTATTTAAATTCAAGATATGGTCATCCTTTTCAGTCCTCAAACATTCTTGGTCAAAGTGTATGTCAAGTAATCTGTTTTGATGATCACTTATTTGAGTTGCTTCCAATTGATCCATCTCTTTATCATTTGGTTCTAATTCTTTGTTCACTATCCATGGTATCTCTTCATTTGAATCCTCCAAATCATCATGCAAACTTGCATCCACACTTTCAATGAATTTATATTTTGTCCCCTTTTCAAATCTTGTGAATATGAGATCTTCGTATGATGTAGAAGGTTCAACATCTTGCATATCAAGTGAAATATGAGTTTCATCTATAGGGATGTGAGAAAAGAATGCATTATCATATCTCCCCCAACCATTGTAAAAATCGTCATCCAAATCCATAGAGATGAAACTCCATGGTATTTGTGACATGATCTTTTGATTCATTCATCCATTCATTTTCTTCTTTGTCCTTGGCAATAGGATCATTATAATCTTCCAAAATTTGATGATATTTGAAACCCTCTTCCAAAACATCCTCAAATTGTACAGGAGTTCTAATATCTTCCTTTGAGTAGGCAATTATGTCGTCCTGCATATCAATTGGCACACAAGTTTCATTAGTAGCTTTGGAAAGAGTGAAGTCTTCCCACTTCTTCCAAGCATCATAATAATCATCTTCCAACATCAAGTGGTGACGTTCAACTACTTCTTCAACATCTTCCAATTCATCAATATGCTTCTCATCAAACTCATCTTCACCTTCCTTGGATGGTTCAATTATTTCCAAAAGTGGGTCATTTCTTGGATTCAAATTTATAAGGCTATCATTGTCCAAATTAGTAACCCATGATTCATTATCATAATTTGGAGGGTGAAGAATTTCTTGATCCTTAATTTTACACATCTCATCAATAGTATCTTCCAATAACAAGTGGTGAAACTCTATCATGTCTTCAAATTTATTTATTGATTTTCTTTCCATTTCACTTTCAACCACTTCATTCAATTCTATGGTGGGTTCCATCCTATCACATATTTCAAACATTGTTGAATTTAGAACCCCTTCATCCAAATAATCGTGTATCTCTATGAATGAGCTCATTTTTGCATAATCCTCACTAGTGGATGTTGGCTTATCAATTTGCACCTCCTCGTGGACTACATCTAAGGTGGTTGTAAGATTTGGATATTCAAATTCATCCCCTTGATCATTCACCTTAGGTATCATTGGAGTAGAGGGTGCTATATTTGATGGTTGGTGTAGGTTGGCATCAATATCTTTAGAAGGACAATCTCTTATGTGAACATGTTGTGCCTTTTCTTCTTCAAGACCTTGTCGTTCTATCTCTTCTAAGATCTCATGGATTCTCTCTAGGGACAAACCACTCAGTTTTTCCTCAATGAGTGAAGCAAGTGTGGGGTGTATGGCTCCTAGGTATACTTTCATGGCTTCCTCTTCTAATGTGTTAAAATTTTCCCACATTTGGGAGTGCAACTCACGAAATCTTTCATTGAATTGACTCAAGGATTCATTAGGCTCTTTACATATGGAGGTAAACTGATTTTTCAATATTTCTAAGTTAGCCTGATTACCAAAATGATGAATATAGGCTACTTCTAATTGTATCCAAGAAGTCCTAACCTCCATGGGTAGTTGGCTATACCAAAATAATGGTCTATCATCCAAAATGTATGCAAATAACTTACAAGCTACCTCCTCATAATAAATCTGGAATTTACATAATGCATCCTTGTAAACCTACAGTTTTTGTAAGTATCCTAGTGGCACCTCTTGATTAAAACACCGTAAAAAATCCAATAACATTGTAGGAATATGATAGGGTATCACATGTAAACCCTCATAATAATCCTCTATCATTGATACCATTCTCTCTCTTAGAGACATTATTTCAGCTCTCAGGGATACCATTTGTTCCTCAAGTGTTGCCATTAGTGAAACTGTAAAATGTAATTTCAGAACCAAATCTGTTGAATATTCAACCTGCAATTTAAAAAAAATCAAGTTAGCATCAACCAAGAGATGTATTCATTAAAATCAAATGAAAAGTAATTGCATGAAACCAAAATTTTCAAAATTAAATCAAATCACATATTTCTGTATGAATAATCAGAAAAATATTACAGCATACCTAAATTAAAATAGAACAAGTAAATAAAGTCAGGCCGTCCTTTTTACAGTTTGCTGAGTGTTATAGAATTAAAGCATAAAAATTTAAATTTAAATAACACTAAAAAAAACCACTCGACCCTCCAGCACCAATCTGTTGAGTGGTGTTAGAGGCCGTATATGCTAATAAAATGGACTTGAAATACTTAGCAATGTAAAGCTCTTAAAAAATTAAAAACCCGTAGCATCTAAAATCACTATAAAATAAACCCTTTTCAGGCCCTCCTTCTAGCGCCAATCTGTTGAGTGGTATTTTCACCCGATTGTGAATACACACTCTCCGATAGGATTTGGGTTCTAAATCCTCTGCTTGTAAAGAAATTAAACATGTAACTTCTCCAAGGTTCTTGTTATGCTAGCATTTAGCATCTGTGTATTAATAATCTCAAATAAAGATATTTAATTAAAATGCTTGGAACACCTTAGTGGTTGCAAGTAACTGAAAACAAGGGGCACTGTGGTTTATTTTACTGTGAAACTGTAAATGATTGTTCATTGAACCCGAATGAAGCAAATGTGATTTGATCCCTAAATGACCATGCTGTAATTTCAGAATGGAAATTGATGAAATGCAATAGCATGAAGGAATTATTTATGGATTTTGGAGTTTTTAAATTTTTTTATTTTATTTTAATGTCTGTAAATAAAATTGGAACTTCTGAAAATAAAATGCAGCAAAAAGAAAAATAAAATGCAAAAGAAAAGAAATTTAAAATTGCATTCAGTTTGATGCTATCCCAACCTGGAAAAATCGAAGACAATGAGGTTTCCATGCATGCAACCTAACCTATGGGACCTGCAAACACGCACAATCCTGATAAGTTAAGTGCTGATTCCTAGGGTTTGAAATAAAACTTCAGATTTCAAATATTCGCCTAATGCAACCCACAAAAAGTGGCATTTAACATTATCTATAAATCTAAAATATGAAAAGAAAAGAATAAACATTAAATCCATTAGCATGCACAAAAGATCTCCTTCTTTCTTGCCCACAAAATGCAAATTTTTGAACACTTTTGCATTAAAAATTATGTCATTTTACAGCAGCAGAACCTCCGATTTTCTCAAAACCAGTAAAAGGAAGGAAAACAGCCTCAAAGCAGGCCCAGAATGACCCTCTGGACTCTAGCACTGCAACTCTGCTCTAGCGGTTTTCGACCCTATGCCAATCTGTGCTTCTGCATTTATACTTTCTGGCAATGCTCTCTATTTTGGCCTGTGATGCTTCGCTTCATCTTCCAGATCGATTTGCTTCATCTTTCTTTGATTGAGTATGTTTTGGATTTATGCTCAACATTGAGACGTTTGATCTTCTCTGTAATGCTTCTGTAGCCTATACGCCACGTGTCCCGCACTTTTCTGCACGTTCTGTAACGGCCCCAAGAAAATCACGATAAAAAATAGCATGCAGCTTTGTCCGCTTTCTTGGTCGCAAAAACGTGACATGTCGCGAAATCGTGACATGTCGCGATATCGTGACGTTTTCTTTCCAACAGCATTTCTACCATCATTCCCAGTGAAAATGCGACATGTCATGAAATCGCGACATGTCACGAAATCGTGACGCTTTTCTTGTTTCGTAACATTTTCCCGCAACCTGTCGTGATATCACGACATTTTTCCACTTCGGGCACCTTCGCTACATGCTGTCGCGATATCGCGACATTTTGTCACTTCGTGCCTCTTTCGCTGCATGCTATCGCGATATCGTGACATTTTTTCACTTCGTGCTCTTTCGCTGCTTTCTGTCGTGATTTCGCGATTTTTTCTCGCTTCGTACCATAAGCCAGCTTTCTGTCGCGAAATCATGACGCTTTTTCCCTCCATACTGCTTTGCTGCTTTTATCTTTCTCTCTCCTCTCTAGGCCGCGAAAATCAAACACGTCACGATTTCGTGACGGTTTCGCCCACCTGCTGTCGTTGACCACGATTTTGCGACATGTCATGATTTCACTACGCTTTCTCGTTTTCGCCCGCGATTTTGTGACATGTTGCGATTTTGCGACACTTCATTTTCTGGCAGCGATAGAGCAACTTGTCACAATTTCGCAACACTTTTTCATTTTCGGCCGCGATTTTGCAACATGTCGCAATTTCATGACACCCTTTTCATTTTCGACCGCGATTTTGCGACATGTCGCGATTTTGCGACCCCTTTTCATCCTTGTGCAATTTTGCCTTTTTCTTGATTTTTAGCATCTGGGTCACTGAGATCTTCTTTGAAAGCATGCAAAAAAGGTGGGTCCCCAATTTTGGGGTGTGTTGTGGATCAGCCACAACAAGACTCTTCACAGTCACAAAATTCTTGACCTTTCTACTTTCACCAACTCTTCATCTCCTCAAACTCATGAGAGATCTAACTCTTCATATTTTTCATAAGAGAAATATATTTTATTGACTGCTAATAATGAAAAACCTATAATGATTACATACACTAGAAGAAAAATATTTATATAACTCCACACATGTTAAATATTTACATGATACTTGCTTTAGACTCGAATATTTACATGACTCTAAACTATAATATTTACAAGGTACTTCAATATTATTGAAAGTTACCAAATAATGTAATACTTTCAACATCCATAAAACAAGAGAGCAAGGTACATTATATTCGGAAGACTAGCTTTGTTTTGATGTCATTATTTTCCAAGAGATCTTGGAGATCTAATTTTTTAATAATTTAGTCTCTTTGTTAGTCAAGCCCCTATTGCTTTATAAAAAAATAAAGCTTTCCTAGATTCTATACCATTCAGTTTTGACTATCTACTGTAACAAATGTCTCTTGTATGTAGACTACATATGGTTGTTGCTAATATATTAAATATATTAGGTAGTTTTTCTTTAGGGTACTACCTTATCCCCTTCCATTTCAAGAGATTACCTTCATTTTTTATTGTCTTTTTAGTCTTGGAGAAGTCCAAATTTGTTTTAGTTTTCTTATAAATTTATATATTAGCCTATTTTGTTCTTACCTGTTAATTTATCTTCCTACCCCTAGTCATGGATCTAATTGTTATAGTACCTCAAGGGATAGTGACCGATTCAACTTGAGTATCCTCCACTTCTTCTTGATTCTCATCTTCTATGGGGTTGTCCTTTCTTATTTGTGTGTCCTCAAATTCCTTTTTGAATTTTATTTCCATTAGGTCTTTCCATTTATTTTGTGTTATGATGCCTTCAAGGGATTTTTATTCTAGAAGAGTTTGCTCCTCCACTTCTAATAAAATAGAGTACCTATTTGTGTTTTGATTTTTTTCTCCATTTTGGTTTACTTCTATGGCTTCTATATCTCCTTCATTATTTTCTAATAGTTTCAAATTCCTAATACTCTACTTTCTTTTCTTATTGAGCTTTGGATGGAAAATACCTAGAGAAATACCCATGTTGATGACAAGAGTTGCACTTGAATGGAATGTGCTCATAGTGTAATAACTATGTGTGGATCCAATGAAGTACTTTAATTCCTATATTCTATGGTAGTTTTTTTTTAAATTCACTTGTACAAATATTCTAATACAAATTGCATTATTATATTTTGGAGGAATCCAATCTATAAATGTGCCTATTGTGTTCCCTATAAGTTGTGTTGTTTTATTATCCTATAAATGTAGAGGTGGGAATGGGATCCTAACCCATATAGAAACCTCTTCTAGTTCTTCTATCTATGGATACAATATTGTGGACCATGGGACCATGTATAAAGAGTTTGTTCATAAAACTAGGGCCCTCAATGGAAGATTGAGTTTTTTCTCTAATAAGGAGAAGATAACCATGAAGTAACCTCTTCCAGCCATAATTAGGTCATAGCTAAAGATTTTATATCTTATATTATCCATTTTTGGATGGATTTTGGACTTGCCCATATGCCCACAAACTTACATACAAGATCTTGTGTTTTTAGTGTGAGGATTGAAATTTGGATAAAGTTAGGGGGGACCTCAACTATGGGAGCTTCATTAAGCTTGGGTATGAAGGTTTTTCTTGTAACTATTTAAGGTTGGACTAGACATCTTGATTTAAGCACTTGAGCCATATATTCTAGCTTCCCTTGATCAAAAAATGGTAGCTAGGAGAAAAACAAAAAACCCCATTGACAAGGTTCTTGAACAATGAAGTAGCAGTCATGGTTATTCCTTTCCAAAGGAAAAAGTCTCAATTCTTAACCATTGAACCACTTAAATTGTTAAAAATCATTGAAACTAATAATATCAAAAAATAAAAATAATAATCCTTCTATTTTGATCCCTGCAAAAATAAGTCAACTTAAAACCCTGTGTTATTTGGGGTTTTAGTTCTTACCTAAAAGCTTTCTGCCCAAGATTCAAGTTTACCCTCTGAAATCTCTGCAAGTAGTGGCTTTGTATCACATAATACCAAAGGTTGTTTCGGCTACCATCAAAACCCTAATGCACCCCTAAATCTTGTTAAAACCTATTATATTTTTATTTAGATTTCCAAATAAATATCCCTTTGAGTTTATTTTCTCTTTGTTCATACTTTGATCATGTTTCTCTCCTTTTTCTATTACCAGCAACACTTTTATCTTTATCAGTCTCTTCTAATTTTCTATATTTTTCATAATGAGACACATCTTCTAAATATTTATGTTATCCTAGAGAATCTAAATTGCAAGGAATAACCTCATAAACACTTTCTTCTTTATGTTGCCCTAGTATCTGTAAAGTACAAGGATGATCCTCCGTAGTAATTATTTTCTTATGCTACCCTAGAAACCCTTAATTTCCATGAATATTTTTCATATGTATTTCTTTATTATGATAATCTTAAAACATTATTGTGTAAAATATTTTATATTTATTGCAAGAGAGGATTTAATTCTACTTGAGAAAAATGAATATGATTTACCTAGATTAACCTCGACCTCCTTTACCTCATTCATTTTAAAATTTGCCTTCTCATATTTCTTTGCATATTTAACTCCTTAAATATAAACTCGTGCATTATACTTCCTCATCCCTTATGCTATTTTTTCTTCTAATGGTTGATTTAATTTAATTATAATAGCCTTTATCATTTGATGTTGTAGAGGGATGTTTTTACCACTTTCTTAGGAGTGGAAAACCCTTGATTTGACCTAGTTTCTACTATGATATGATCTCTTTGTTTTATGGTGAAGTTTATTTCATGCCCAAAATTTTCTATCTCTTTCTCCATATTTTTCACTTTGAAATCTCTTTCCATGTGTCTGGTCTTATAACATTTGTGATATTATAAAATAATATTTTCATAACCCACTTTTTAATCCCATTCTCTTGATTTGTTTTTAATCCTAATGGATTGCAGTAAAGATTTTGAAATATCCATGGAAAAAAATATTTGAGTGTATATAACATACCTTCTCTCCTTAGTAGTTGGTCCATTTTGGATGAAATCCTTAATTATTTAGCTAATAAGAAAGTCTAAAAATCCTAATCCACACCATAAGCCTGTTAATAGTTCATCTGCATTTTAAGCCAAACTATCTCAAACTATCTCAGATTCCAACATAATTAAACCACAATATCTTAGGTCTCAATATCAATAATCAATAGTAGAATTAAATATAAGAAATAAAATGTATATCTAGGCCAATATATATAAAATAACATTTCACTAAAATATCAAATGTGAATGTAAATGGATAAAATCATTCATGTACAAGCATGAAGAATACTTAAAATAAAATTGCTCAAAATATCTATACAAGCTTTATTATGAATGCTTGATATGGTGATCACTACAAACCATTTTCCCGCTTACATTGTATGGAGCTTTATCTCCATAATATAGATATAGAAATATGACTCTTCAATACTTGACTATTGCACTCCTCACATATCCGAGAGTTGCAACCTTTCATATTCTTGACCTTTGGATTCTCATCTTGCCACTTGTATACAAGACTCTTCACTCACTTCTTACATGCACACTTGACTCTATGACACTTGCACACTTCTAAATGAATCTCTCTCCTACATTCACTCCTAATACAAGATACTTGTGTACATCCTCACATACATATTTGCACACTTACATACATGGCACTTGTGCACATTCTCTCATTATACACTTGCTCACTAACATGTATGAAAATTGTAGATATCTTTCACATTACACTTACATAAATGTGAAATATAAATAACTCATCTAAACTATATATTCAAACCCTAATCTATTACATATTTATATTTGTACCATAAAGGTACCATAGAGGTAAATTTACATGTACTAAATTATGTAATTTTCTCAAACACCCCCCTGTATTACATTATTTGGTTATTGAAGACTTTAGTCTTAAATATTAAATCAGAATTTTGCCTAAATTTTTAGTATATGATCCTACTTTAGATTCATTAGGTTCTTGTTCTAACAATTTTTTTTTTATCTATATCTCTAGAAAAACCCTTTTCAAGAAAAATTCATGTAGTAATTTGAATTCAATCTTGACTTCCACTTGATCCAATTTTGAATCTCTTAAAAACCTAGCCAATATTTATGGAACTTACATACTAACCCTATATTTTTAAGAACCGTTATATCATACTCAATCATCTCATCCTTGATAACCATTTTTAGTGTAGTATATGCTACCCTCAATCATCTCATCCTTGATAACCATTTTTAGTGTAGTATATGCTACCCAGATAAGGTTTATTATAGATTCACTATTCCTTTTATTGCTAACTAGGGCATTCTTACTTCTATTAAGAACTTACAAAAATGACTTTCCTTCCATTTTACCTAAATTTTCTTCACATAAATTCTTTATTTTTTGAGCTTCTCCTAAGATTGAGAACAACAAGAAGTAGCACCCACTCCTTATTCACATTTTGATTCATACTCACACTTCCTCCTTCCACCTGTAACACTTGCTTACTTTATAACATAAGAAAAAAAAAAGGTAACTCTTGGATTGCACTCATTCCTAGCTCACACTCACCCTATCATAGCAAATTAGTTGCAAAGGAACATGTGGTTAATTTTTAAGTGTGAAAAATATGTACTAGATACTTGGATATAAGCTTTGAATATATGTATGGAATTTCAACGATAATGGAGTCAATGTAAAATATCGACATCAATTCATGATTAAATAGAAATGTTCATAATTTGAATCCATCAAAATTAATTTTGATGGTGTTTCTAAATGAAGTCTTAGAAAAACTAGAGAGGTGGTTATATTTTAGTATTATAATGTCTTAAGTCTCCTTACCTACATAAAATCACATGGATGTTCAATTGATATGGTATGCAGAAGATAAATTAAAATTGTACAAAAATTATCTTTTCCATTCATTAAGTAGTGCTTAAATAGATATATAACATACCTAAAACACAATCATGTAATCCAGGCAAGCTGAAGTAGTTAGAAACTAAAACAACTACTTAGCTAACCAAAGCTAAGACTAGTAGATGATTTAACAACTAGCTAATAATTTGGATGTTGGTTAAATATCCTCCCATATAAGAAGTTCACACAAGCAATAGGTTGATGCATTATTACAAGAAATAATAAAATACTCCAATGTAATAACATATGCATAAGTTAGTGTCTGGGCTAGTTGATATCCTCATCATACCTCCCCATCATATAAGCATTGGACTCCAATAATTTTACAATAAAATTAGAAGTGTGAGACACCAAAAACTAAAGATATATCCTACTGGATAGACTTATCAAAGGCTAGGATGTCACATCATAATAGGCTTGGATAAGGTTGATGATGCCAATTGATGCATATGCTAGAATGCAATATTTAGTCACAACTCTATTGCCAACTCTAGAAGGAAGAGGAAGTTGACAAGAACAAATAACCTATTGTTGAGGTTTTTGTGTCTTCTATAAAATATGAGAAGCAAGAGGAGAAAAAAGAGGAGTCAAATCTATGTGAGGAGGATATCGTGTAGTTGGTGCCAATGTATCTTATGGTTTGCTAAATATTAATGCAATATTTTATGGTTGAGTGGAGTGGAGAAAAAGTGTGGTATTATTAATGCTATGAATAAGAAATTTATTATTCTCATGATGCAATGTATATGTATTTTGAAAAACATCATATTTAGCTCTTTTGTCATACAAATACGACTTACCAAAAAGCATACCACAACAATCCATTAGAGTCACATCATAGGTTATTTTATCCATAATTTGTGGGTCAAATGAAAAGGATACCATATAATTTTCTATGATGTAGAAGGTGGAACCCTTATCCTTCCATCCAAGTGAATATGGATGAGAATGTGGTTCCAAAGGAAGCTGCAACGTGTTGACTATGGATTTTGCAATCAAATTCTTTTGTGATCCACTGTCAATGATACAATCCATAGAAATTTTGAGTTAAGTGGGCCCTCATGACGAACAAATTGTCATGGTAACCTCAGACAAGTGATGAGACATTAGGGTTGCATTGTTTAGATTTTATCTAAGGTCATCATATACTCTATCATTTGGTGTAATCATAATGGGATCAGCTTGTGGTTTCTCATTTTGAGAGTGTACAATGAGATTTTTATTCTTCCTCAAACAATCAGATTCTACATGACCTCTTCTTTTACAATGGTTATAATTTTTCTTTGCATTGAAAGAAGAAGGAGAAGAAGATGAGGAAGAGAAATAAGGAGAATAATAAGATAAGGAAGAAGTTTCTTTCACTTTATATGACTATTATCAATTTGGAGGTCAAAAAGATCCAAAATCTTAGGGTCCTCTTGATTGAGTAACAATATTCTCTTATACCAATTGTGCTTTATTGAATATTGTATCCAAGATATTAAGGGGATATATTTCCACTCCTTGATTATTGATTCCTACAAGCCACTATTAAATTTGATAATGAGTCCATTAGTTAAATCCTCCATGTCAATTAGGATTCTCAACTTATTAAACTGGTAGATGTAATCTTGGACACTCACGTTGTTACCTTACCTTAAGTAAAGTCATTTGTAAATGAGGTCTTCACCATAATTTTAAGGATAAAAGGTATTCTTCAACTCCTTTACTAATTGATTCCAAATTTTAATGGAATTTTGATTACGTTAGCAAGAAATTATCAAAACCTTGGCTACACAAAAAAGTTTCAATTTTGCAAATGAGATTCTTTCCTCAGGAATTTAGTTGTATGCAAACCAAGTGTCCATGTCAAGGATCCATATTGATTTATAGAGATATGTGGCTAAATTGTACCAATATTATTTTGTATCATGTCCTTGTTCATAGATATGATAATACCTCTTTTGCTTCTATAATGATGAGGATGAGGAGGAAGGACCTTTCAGCAAAGAACCCTTTGGTGGTTTTTATTTCCTAGATTTCTATCTGATGAGTGCATTTTTTGAAAATTGGTCCCTCAAATTTTTGGTTGTTTCATCTTGTTGTAGTAGTGACTATTGGTAACATGGATTTAGTGGGTAATTTTATTTATTGCCTTTCACCAATGTCAAAGTAAAATCTTGACTATGATGCATGAGGGGGTAGAGGAATCCTAGTCAACATTATCAACTAATGCAAGGGTATGCTATGTAGTCTCCATGGATCATGGGTCCACTGAAGGCCTTAATAGTGGCCTAGATCTCATGTGCCAAATCCAAAATATTCAAAACTATTGCAAGGAAGGAGTGTTTTGATCCATAGATGTTTTTGTCCATGTGCATCACTATAAGAGAAAATTAGCATAGGTTTTTAGTTTTGACTTTGACCTTAAAAAATTATCAACTTTGATTGCTATCCACCTTATTCCTCACCTATATCTGAGCTCTCCATGAATTAGTGAATTTCATGCAATAGTTGGTACTTACACTTATCAAACAAGTGGAAGTGCATGTCATCATATGACAATGGTTTTCCCCTCTATTAGACCTCACATACTCTCTCAATGGTGGCTTAAATATGGAGTTGAAGATTATTTTATGATAAACCAGATCAATGTCATATAACAGGTTTAAATAATACTAGTCTAATACCATTGATTTGATACCAATTATGGAAAAACTTAGCACATTCTTTCAATGAGTCAAGAACCTATTTAATACATACCTTAGCATTACAAACAAGGAGTTTGATTCTTCTAATTAGAAGATTGTTACATACAAGAAATATTAAAATAATGCTACATTTAAAAATAAATTTCCTAATCATCTAAAGATGGATGGCCTAATTATACTACTAAATAATGTAATAAACTATTCCTAAGACCTAGACTTGAAATAAGAAGAGTTGAAGCACAATGCTTGGTTTCCAATAAAAAAACCCAACCAATTCCACTCAAAATTTCTTCGTTCTCTAAATATTTCTTATGTCATATAGATAATTATGAATAAAATAGCTAGGTGGAAAGGTACCCTCCTGAGTCAAGCTGCTAAAGCTAACTTAGTTCAATATTGCTTGCAGAATATCCCAAATTTTTTCCTATTAGTTTTTAAGGCTCCTATTTTTGTCTACCATAGCAATGAGAAGATCCAAAAATGATTCCTCTAGTCTGGAGTGGAGAATAGATTCATATTTCCCCTACTAGCATGGGATAAGGTGTGCTCAAAAGTAAAAACAAGGAGGGTCAGGTTCCAAATAATTCACAATATGAACTTAGCTTTAATCAGCAAGCAAGGGTGGAAAGTAGTTTCAAATGCCAAATCATTATGGGTTGACATAATTAAGAGAAAATATCTTCAACAATGCTCCTTTCTTGAAGATAATGCCTTCCTAGATGGTTCTACCTTTTGGAACTTAGTGGTTCACACTAGACATATAATTAAAATATGATTGATATGATGTGTTGGTAATGGTTCCTCCATACAATTTTGAGAAGACTCTTGGATTTCTCAGTAGCCTCTCATCAAGAATCTGGATCTTTGATTGCTTAAACCCATAACTAATTTCCTATTTGGAGGGTTAGTCTCCCATTTTATTTCTAGAGACTATCACAATGATCCCTTCTAGTCTACATTACCTAATAACCTAGATCATCCTGATCATACTGAGGCATCCAAAGTGCTATCTTCCATGCTCAAAAGGTATGTTCTTTCTAGAAACCTACCTCCTACCCTTCTGGCAGTTGACTGAGTTAGGTGAGTTTACTATCAAATCTACTTACTTTGCCCAGGTTGATTTTTTCGATGGGTGATTTCCTTCCAATAGAATCTGGATTAATAAAATCACCCCTAAAATTACTCATTTCCTATGGCTTGCCATCCAAAATAGGGTCTTAACCAATGATAATCTCATATCACAAGGCCTTACCATCCCTAATAGATGCATTCTTTGCAAGTCATATTGGGAGTTGATCAATCATTTGTTTATCTCCTGCCCCTTTTCCAGTCAAGTTTGTTCATCTCTGTTTACTAAATTTCACATTGCATGGGTTTATCCCAATTCTATTGAAGATATCTACCTTCAATGGCCTAGCCCATTTTTATTTTCCTAGCTCAAAACCACTTGGTCATTCATTCTCCCCCATTGCCTTTAGAAATTATGGTTAGAAAGAAATAGCAAAATATTTAATAATATTTCTAGAAATCATCAAGCCATTACTACCAGAGTTCTGGTGTTTGCTATAATATTACCACTTCCTCAGACTGTCCCAAGTCTGAATTCGAGTCTAAATTTTGTTCAAAACTTAATATCCTCATTGATCCACAATCCAGATATATCCCTTTAAGCACAGATAATGTTGTTTGGGAACCGCTGCAATCTGGGTGGTCTAAGATTAATTTTTATGGATCCTCAAAATGTAACCCTTGGAGTGCCAGCATAGGAGGTCTCATCAGATATGAACATGAAAAAATTTAACTTTCTTATGGTAAATTCATAGGAATTCAATCCAATAATGTGGCTAAAGCTTGGGCAATTTTGTAGGGGATTAAGGCTACCCATGACCTCGGTATTCAGAATGTAGTGATTGAGGGGGATTTCCTCAACACCATAAATCTCTTGAAGAATAAGACCAACCCCCCATGGATTATTACCAATATTAAATAAGAGGTAAGGTTGTATGTTTATGAGTTTGTCAATGTTTCTATTCAGCATGTTTATCATGAAGCCAACTAGCTGGCTGACATCATGGCCAACTTGGGCCAAAGCACTGAACCTTTGAAGATATGGGTGGAATATTTTCCCCAATGTTTGATGGAAAAATGTATCTCAAATGCTCTAATTTCCTTTGTGTAAAGTCATGAAGAACACAAGCTTATACTGAGAGGGGGGGTGAACAGTATAAGACCTCTTTTTACTTTTTCCTTTATACTTTAAAATAGTAAAGCAATATACCCAAAACAATATCAAAACAAAGCACAATATCATCCACAAAGTGACCAATTTTAATGTGGTTCACCCAAAAAGCCTGGGCTACGTCCACAAAACTTTTCTCTAAAAGTTATCTCAAAGTTCTTTGGGAAACCTTCCCAATTACAATGTTTATGAGCTTCGGCCCAAAGGAGATACCTTCCCCCAATCTGAATTTATGAGCCTCTGCTCAAATGAGATACCTTCCCCTCTATCTAAATTTATGAGCCTCTGCTCAAAGGAGATACATTCCCCTCTGCTCTGGAGATGATCCCTCAGAATATCAACTACCTCTACCTCTTGCCAGCATGTGGAACTCATCTCCATCGAAGACCTCTTGTCCTCAATGCTTAGCCTAAGAGACCTCTACCTTCTTTGATCACATCCATAGCAGCTCAGCAACCTATACCAAACACAGTCAGTCGATCTAGTACAAGTCTTCCTCTGTCTGTCAGATCTATCCAACTCTTGAACAAATCAATCCTCTGCATACAATCCTTCTCAAAGACTTGCCGAATCTATCCTCAGGTTCTTCTCAAAGAACCAATGCACCTCTATCCTCAAGTTCTTTGATAGAACTCTCAAACTCAGCTCACAAGTCCTCTGTTAGGACCTGTCCAAATCTTCTCACAAGTCCCCATCGAAACCTGTCCAAAACCTACTCACAAATCCCCACCGAAACCTATCCAAAACCTACTCACAAATCCCCACCGAAACCTGTCCAAAACCTGCTCACAAGTCCCCACCAGAACCTGTCCAAAACCTCAGAAAGCTCACCAAGAAAAACTTGCTTAGCATGAACCCACAAAGAGAATTGTTAGAGACCCAATGTGATTCATCAACCTCATAGAAGCATAAAGAGAATTGTTAGAGACTCAATATGTTCTATACTTAACTCCCAAGTATCAATCTCAACTCAATCTCAATCTCAACAGAATAAGATAGATGTAGTATGCTTTTCTCAAGAACATGAAACACAACCCAACAATTGCCAACCATGCAATATCTCATATAACAATGATACTCATGTTCTTTCCACAACCAATTAGGGTTTTAACAACAATGCTCATCAAACAAAGTTTAGTCAACCAACACCATTCAACTCAACATCAACCTTGAAGCATTCAACCAATCATCACAAGAAAAGGAAACAAGTAGAAATCCTTTTCCCTCCACACTTATTTTTAGAAAACCATCAATCCATAACAACCATGGAAGAATGTGCCCATACCTTTACTTTGATGAAGAAGGAGAACTCAAAAACTGCACAACATTAACTCTCAATTTACCACCAATTAGAGTTAGCAACTATACAATAATACACAATAATACAGATCCAAAATAACACCTTATTACTCCAACTTAATATTAACCACAAAAAATATAATATATATACAAAGTAAAATCTCTTTACACCTTATTACTCCACATAAGCATCAAGCATTAATAATAATAATGTCAAAACAAATATTACAACTTAACCTTATACCACCATCAATAATTCTTGATCAAATCAACTCAAATATCCCAAGTCAACAATAAAAAGATTTACCTTGGCAATACTTAGTTATCCAAACTTAGGAGAAATGAGGAGCCACCACTATAAGCGCTAAAGCGCATTCTCCTCTACTTACATAGCCCAATCACAGCCGCTCTCCTTCGTGCATCACAATAAAAGGAAAAATGCACTCGACGTGATTCGAAACCTGTATCTCTACCTAGTGAGCGCCTTTACTCAAACTCCATCGACGTTGGAGCACAAGTGCCCGACAAAGAAATATTAAACTATCCTTTGTTTTATCTTCACTTGATCGTAGGATATGGAATATGTATTCATTTTCCTAGCACTGTCCAAAACATAAGTCACTGAATGCTTGCATTAATCATCTCACAACACAGTCTGGAAAAACACAGTTCAGGTGCAATTGCCAATCCACTAACGTCAAGCAAAAAAAGTAAGGATGCAGCCCAAGCTCAAATCTGAGTATGCCAAGCATGGTTTCCAAGACAAAGATCAAGCACGATTTCAAAGACATCAATTGGAGATTCAAGCACAAATCGAAGACACCAAGCACTATTCGAATGATATAGATCAAACGCAAATCGAAGACACCAAGCGCTATTTGAATGATACAGAGCAAACGCAAATCAAAGACTCCAAATAATCGGTGGTGCACTTACTTTAGAAAATCATCTCCACTTATATAGCCAATTCTCCTTAACTGTTTGACGTCGGCGCTCCTCCAACGATGGCAACACGTCGATGAAAGAAAACTTTATCTGCATTGCTTAAGGGTTAAAAGACCCTTTAATAATAATTAAAATAATAATTATTATTATTTTATTAATAATAAATTAAACTTAGACCTTTGTCAAAGGTTTGAGTTAATTTAATTATTAATAATAAACATGGACCTTCAAGGTTTTTCAAGAAGCAAAAACCTTTGCATTAAGTTAAGCTTGGTTTTAATAAAAACCCTTAATGAGTCCAAATGGTTTTAAGAAAAACCTTTAACCTTGTCACCATGGTTTTAATAAAAACCCTTTAACAATATGAAGCTTTCTCAAGATATTTTTGACATCACACTCTTTTTGATATCAACACAAAAATGCCTTTTGACATCAATGACAACTTATACACTTGAGCAAAAGCAATGTACCCAAAGTACCCAAAATTGCCAACAAGTCATCGCTCTTGGTGTCAGTTATGGGTCTAGGTTTTCTATGTTGATCCTTGGCCACGTCTATGTTGATTCTTGTTGGGAAGGTTATTCACAAACTGAAGTAGCAAAAGGTGGATATGCGATCTCCAGCCATTACCAAGGTGATCAAGGACCTTCAATATGATCTTGGCACCCATAATACTTATGAGTATTGTGTAAATCATCCTCCCTGGTTTTGGTGGTTTGCTTCGATCTTGGATTATTCTAAATTTGTTTGGGATGATTCCATTTTGTTTTAGGCTTACTATTTTTTTTTGCGTTAGGCTAGTTTTTGTGTATCCTCCTTTCTCTTTTGCCTCTGTTTAGGCTTCTATTGTGGGTTTGCCTTCTCTTTGTTCAAGGTTTGGGGACCTTTCAACACCCCATATTATCAATAAAAAAAATGCTTACTACTCTAAATCAGATATAAAACATTAAAATATTTCTTCTTGGCTGCAAAGACAAGGTGACATTAAATATTTTCTTCTTAACTTCAATATTCAATTGAAAAGAGATAAAATAAATTAAGATTTTTCACTAGTTTGTGGTATTATAATAATCTATCTATTAATTCATTTGTGGTATTATAATAACATGTCTTCTAATTAATTTTTCTTTATAAATTTAAAATATTTTTTTAACATTTTTTATTGATAGATAGAATGGGTTTTGAGAGGATCCATAAGCCTTTTACAACTAGAAAATGCCCTCAGAGAGAGGCCAATAGGATAAAATCTTAGAAATAGAGAGGAGGAGAGCTTCCTAAACCTAAAAACCAATTAGGGAAAGAAGGATAACATATAAGGAAAATATTAAAAAAAAACCTAAAAAAATAAAATAGAGGAAGGCAAGCAGACCATGAGGCTAGGGAATAACACAAAGCTAGGTCTAACTAGCACTGGTAGAAGCAAGGGGATCCATTTGGTCATCTAGATCCATGTCATCGAACTTGTTCTTGTATTCTTCCAATAATATGGTTACTTTAGAAACAAAGGATATGCATATTTTCCTACTTTGAACATTGAAGTCAATCAAATATTGAAATAAAAACCATCAAACCAGGTTGTAGGGGTTTGAAAGGTGTTTCCTCCCCTTACCATGGAATAAGGAGAGATTATTCTTAAGACCTAATGCTAGGCTAGTATCTGTTTGGAGGTTTTCATTTCTAGTATAAATGGATTGAACCCCATTGGTGATTTCAACTTTTGGCTCTCTCTTCCTAAGGCCTTGGTTTGAGGGTTTGATTTACTTTCTTTCACTACCGATATCTACTCATTTTTTTGGTAACTAATCGAGGAGTGTCAAAACATTTACCAACTTTTTGCTCTACAAAAATTAGGGTTTTTACCAAAAGAACAAGGAGGCTAGGCAGGGGCTATGCCTCAACATGGTTGTCTAATTTAGGGCTAGTCCCTCTACCATGCGATAACAAGGACTCTACTAGAAAACCAAAAGATCCATTCTAAGGATTCATGAAAACAATGATATATTCTTCAAGAGAAATTCCTCTACCTTGCAAAAGAGGAGACTGCAAAAAAAATAGGGTCGCTAGACTAGGGCTCCATCCCAAAAGGTATATCTTCTAAGGAGTTTGAAATATCCCTAGAATTTGGGAGAGTTTGCCTCTCCAAACAAGCAAAGGAATTTTATTAAATAGGAATGGAAAAAATAGGGGGAATAAGATGGATTACCTGGGCTTGGGGAGGTACAAATTCTTCCTCGCATCTAAACAAAGGTTTTTTGAAGTCCAGACTGAAATCCTTAGGATTTTTAGAAGCATCCTTTGACTCCTTGCGGTGCTAGACCTTCTTGGGTTCCACTCAACTCTTCAAATATGGACATTATGCAGAGAGGTGACCTTACTTATTATAAGAGGAGTATGAGGACTTGTTTTTATATACAATTCTTGAAGCTATTTGGAGATATTCGAGACTAGCTTGATGGATTTAGGAAGTTTAGATTCAATATTGGCATTGATACACCTTCTCGTATAGATCATTCTCAATTTTACCTTTTTTTCTAGGTCAAAAAATATTAGATATTTAATGGATTTGCAATATTCTTGAGGATATCTTCATGCCATAATTGGACCAACAAACTAGGAAGCCTAATCCACAATGAAGCAGAGTTGATGCATTGGGTATTAGGGTTGAAGTTAGGACCCCATTTCCTCATGAAAAGATGATTTTTGCCATAGAACCATGATCCCCTTCAATGATACGAGTTTATTCTTTGATATAGATCAACTTGATGAGGAAGAAACCCTTAAGGAGAGTAAAAATTTCCATGTACTTTTGAGGTTTCCACTTAAATAAAGCCCACCATCTAAAAAAATTGATATCGAGACAAGAACCAAGGAATTTCTTTACCAATGTGTTAGCTTCTTGAGAAACAAACATGTTCATGAGCTCTAAGGGGACATAGAGCTTCCCCTAATATAGAAGAAGAGCAAAATGGATACAACTCTCGTTAACAAAAAAATATTCTTTTAGATGACTTTTACAAATAAGATAGGGGTGATCCTATTGGAGGGACTTGGGGGGACCAGTATTGAGGGACATACCCATCCCGATACCAGTGGCCTCCAACCCAATGAAAAGGTGATATCTATTCCTAAACCTGTGACATGAGGGACTCTCACCCACACCAAAAGAACTCTCACCCGCTTCTAATTCAAAATTCAAGTCCATCAGTGCTCTTCAAGATTTTTATCTTTTAACATTTATTAAGGACATTATACCATTTAATATATTCTATAAAAATTTAATCCAGTATTTGATAATACAACATAGAGTATATTGTTATTAAAATAAATCATACCATATATGGTCTTTTGACCTATAATATTGATATTACACACGATCTTCCTTCTCTTTTTCTTGTTTATTATCTTTTATACAACATACAATGTTATGATCCTCTATTCTCAAAACCACAAATTATTCACCAATATGCATAAGTATTAAACATGCATAATATGCATAAGTATTAAACATGCATTCACAAATAAATTACACATGATAAAATAGATATTGATAACACCCTTGAGGTATAACAACACCATACAATGCTCCTTATTGGAAGGAAGCCACTCCACAAGATCTCCAATTCCATGAGCTAAGACTTCTGCAAGAATACTTCATATCTCCCTTTTATAATGAGAGTACATCTCTCTTTATACAAGAGTGTGATGGTTCACCTTCCATGAGTTACAAGGTTAGCCATGTGGTGATTCACCTTCCATGAGTTACAAAGTGTATAATAATATGATGATATTTCTTGATGGTTACATATGATAATATTCCCTAATGGTTACATATATGATTATATGACATTTTTTTGGTATGGTATTAAAAAGGAGGTTTTGAAAGGAATCCTAAAAACCTTATTTACAACATATGGAGCACTGGGTAGCCAAGGAAAAATCCAGAGGTTCCCTATAAAACTAGCAGGTCTTACAACCCAACACAACTAACCAATAATACACTTAAAGTTTCCTACCCAAGCCAAGAAATGAAGATCTGCATTCAAAAAATTGATCCAACATTCAATAGAGAAAGACCCAACATCTAAAAAATATCCCATAAATCCAAAACAAACAACATTCCTATCTAAATTTCAATGAATAAAATTAGACTTGGAAAGGATCTTCTTACCCAAGCCACCGCAGGAGAAGCAAATATGAAAAAAAAATAAAAAAAGATAGACAACCAAGCCATATGATGGTAATTTAAAAATTAAACCCTCCAGCTAGTCATTATGTGATTCCAACAGAAGTCTAAAAGTGCAAAGGCCTGAATCTAAAATTCATGCAACGCACAACCAACCATCAGTTGAGATCCATCAAACAAGAAGCAACAAACAGGATAAAACCAATAGGTACAAATAACATCGTCCAAAACCCTGCAACATTAGAGAATCTAAGAGAGATCTTCCTACCAAAGACAGAAAGAAAAAATATAAAACCAAGGACACTATAGATAAATTTAGATAGCATAATAACATGCTCAAAGAGAACCTCAAGGTTTATAAAGGCACCCTAAACCAAAAATTAAGGTTTTAAAAGGCTCCCAAAATTTTCACAACAGGGTTTTGATAGGATCCCAAAACCATAACAAGGTTTTGGAAGGCTCCTTAAACCCTAGAAATATTGTTTTGAAAGGCACCCAAAACCTTGTACAAATGGATCAAGCCTCCAGTAGAGGACCTAGGGTTTTGGAAGGCTCCCCCAACCTAAAACAATAGGGTTTTGATAGGCTCCGAGAACTATGATCGGATTTTGGAAGGTTCATAATTATATGACATTATTCTCCTACCTATTTCTAATTTGACATGTGGTATTCCTTACTCAACAGTTAATTTGTGGCTTATAACATTATACAATACAATATTAAATTATTAAGTACCTATCTTGGGTACCTAACATACAACCTAGGGAAGATCTATATCATACACAACATAATGATGATAGTAACTCTAGTTCTTATATGTTGTGACTAAGAAGAAAGACATAAATTCCTTTGTCCTTGTATTAGTAGGATGCACTTAAGACATAGTTGTTGCTCTTCTATAAAATTTTGGATGAAAGCCCTGTTTGCATATAAATAATACAAAAAATTTAAAAAATATACAACCTTTTGAATAATAATAATATTATTTGATTTTTATTTATTTACACATAAATATCTTATAACCTTGAAGTCATCAAAAATAAAATAAATAAATAAATAAATATAAATTATATAAATATTTAAATTAATAATTTCACATGTTGCGGATATGTTGTATATAAAATATTCCTCATCAAAATATATATAAATATTTAAATTAATAATTTTATTCTATTTTCAAAATTTAATAGTATGTTAATTTTACGTATTATTATAAAATAAAATTTAATAGTATGTTAATTTAATTTACTTTACATCCTAATTTAATTTTATTCTATTTATAAAATTTAATCATTATCATATTTATATACATAATGTAGGATGTAAAGTAGGAGTGAAAGTAGGATTGAATTATCCTTCTAGTGAATTAAACTTGAATCTTTTTAATGAAAGCTCAAACAAACAATTTTAATTATTACTTATTATCTTATTTTATATAAAAATAAATATTTAATATATATTTAATATTAATTTATTATTTAATATAAAAAATTAAAATAATAGATGACTTATATGTATGTTATATGCATCATCTTAGATTGACTGAAACATATTGTCCGTCATTTAAATGTTGGAAGTTTAAAGAATAACGCAGTACAAAAACGTGAATTCTCGAAATGTAACCGTTATTAAATATTTTGTATAATTAATTTATTAAAAATATCTTATAAATCCGCGGCAAGGGCGCCACTTGCATTATCCGCGATGTGATCGCCACTTGCATTATCCGCGATGTGATCCGGTGATCCAGGTTCAACCCCACAGCGGATATGTATATATATAAGAAATATTTATTCAATAAAAAAATACCTCATAAATTTTCAGTCATAAAATACAATAATAATTGCAAGCTTTACATAGAATAGATAATGTAAAATTTTAATACTAACCCATCAGTGGGTTTTACAGTGTATATAAACTTTTCAGCTTTAAATTTGGGTATAAATGACCTTCGTGAAAATTTATTTAATATTGAATATTAAGGTTACATATATTTATAAATTTATAATTAATATTTAAGTGTTATAATACCAACTTAGAATGCTTATATAAAATTTTAAAACTCTAATAAAAAAAAACGATTTAATTATAATATCAAAATAATGTAATAAAATATTTTTAACATCTCTTTTTATTATATTATCTGGGATAATTTTTTTTTTTTTTAAAGCGAAAAACCCCTTGCAGAACCGCTTTGGTTTGAGAGACCACGAACAGGGGGTTCTACACCATCAAAGTCACCCGAGGATCGCACCCGACCCTGCCCGCACCAACATTATCAATTGGATTTTAGATACCCATTTTAGCTTTTTGGTAGGGTAGAGATTTGAACCTGGGACCTCCCTTGGAGGATTGCCCTCTCCTCTCCAACTCACCTACAACAACACCTGGGTATCTGGGATAAAAATAATTAGGACCCCCTTTATTATATTATTTAAGTGTTATAATATCAACTTAGAATGTTTATATAAAATTTTAAAACTCAATAATAAAAAATAACGATTTAATTATAATATCAAAATAATGTAATAAAATATTTTTAACATCTATAATTATTATATTATTTGAGATAAAAATAATTAGGACCCCCTTTAAGTTAGAGTCTAGTCTTTGGTTCTTGGCTCTAGCTCTTAGCTCTAGTTCTAGCATTGACTTTGGCTCTTGTTTTTTGCTTGGGTAAATACCTCTGGGTCTATTGCCTCTATGATCGTTGCCTCTAGGTGTGCTTTTGAGTGATTGCACTTGTCATAGATGTTGACAGTGTTGCATTAGGTGCAGATTGGACATCTAGGGTAAACAAGCCATTTTTATTGGAACAAATTGTCACATTCTCACTATTTTTGGTGATGAAACACTTCTTGTGGCCACTATCAACTCCGAAATCAACCATCATGTTTTGATCCAGTAGTTGTGGCACATACAACAAGTTGTTTGTTAGGCCTGGTACATATGATATCTTTCTAATGGTGCATTTTCCATCTAGAAGATGAACCAAAACATCACCTACTCCTTTGACCTTTTAGGTTTTATTGTCAACAATCAACAATGGTCACTAGTTTCCCTTCTTTAGTTTTCAAGGTGTCAAATTAGTCTTTGTCCCCTATCATGTGTTGGCTATCACCAAGATCAATGTACCAAGCATCATCCTTGGTTTTGGTTGCAACCTTTTCATGAGCACCTTGTATGCCTATTCAGAATCTAAATTTAATTCTTCAATTACAACATGCCTT
This sequence comes from Wollemia nobilis, assembly GCA_028583015.1. Classification (NCBI taxonomy): domain Eukaryota; kingdom Viridiplantae; phylum Streptophyta; class Pinopsida; order Araucariales; family Araucariaceae; genus Wollemia; species Wollemia nobilis. Next base: position 1,579,069 of record JAQPPZ010016949.1, read on the forward strand.
TCCTATTGCTCTTTTTTGGGACATGACTTGTTTTGCTTCTTCTACAAGGTTTGTGGATTTTACTACCTTGAGTAGTTGAATTGTATCAACAATGTTTGGTATCATATCCTCATTCACAAATATGAAAATACTTTTTTTTCTTCTATAATGATGAGGATGATAAGGATGAATGACCTTTCAATGAAATACCCTTTGGTGGTTTCTACTTCCCAGATTTTTGACTAATGAGTACACTGTTTGACAATTGGTCCCTCAATTTATTGGTTGCTTCTTGTTGTAGCAATGACTCTCGGTAATATGGATTTAGTGGATAGTTTTGCTAATCACCTTTCACTAACGTCAAATTCAAATTATGACTTCAACGCATGAGAGGGCGAAGGAATCCTAGTCAACATTGTCGATCAATGCAAGAGCATGATGTGTGGTCTTAGTGGGTCATGGGTCCACTAAAGGCCTTGATAGTGGTCTAGGTCTCACATGCCAAATCCTAAATATATGAAACTATTGTAGGGAAGGAATGCTTCAATCTACCAACATTTTTATCCATGTGGATCATTGTGAGAGAAGATTAGCATAGGTCTTTGTTGTTGACTTTGATCTTAAAAGAATGCCAACTTCGATTACTATCCACTTTTCTTACCTAGATTGAGCTCTTCATGAGTTAGTGAATTTCATGTAATAGTTAATATTTACACTTATCAAACAAGTGTAATAGCATGTCATCAGATGGATACAATTGTCCCTTTTCTCAGGCCTCACATACTCTCTCAGTGGTGGCTCAAGTATAGAGTCTAGGATTCTTTCTTGATAAATAAAATCAACATAATGTCATAGGTTTAAGGCATACTAGTCTAATACCCCTGTTGTGATACCAATAATGGAAAAACTTAGCATATTCATTCATTAATACAAGAGCCTGTTTGATACATGCCTTGGCATTACAAACAAGGAGTTCAATACTCTCAATTAGGAGATCGTTACATGCAAAAAATATTAAAACAATGTTGAATTTAAAAATGAATGACCTAATCATCTAAAATACATGGACTAATTATAATACTAAAATAATGTAATAAAATATTCCTAACACCCACACTTGAAAGGAGAAAATTTGAAGCACCATGTTGGTTTCCAATAAAAAGATCAACCAATGCCACTCAAAATTGCTTAGTTTCTAAAGCACATATAAAAGATAAAAATAAAAACCTTCTTGGCTCCAAAGAAAAGGTGACAAGAAATATTTTCTTTTTAACTTCAACCTTCAACAAAAAGCTAAAAAGAGGGAAAAGAAATTGTATATATATATATATATATATATATATATATATATATATATATATATATATATATATATATATATAAAGTAGAGAGTACTAAACACATAAATAATCTTTTATTGTATTTTTTTTAATTGAAAAATAATTTTCTCATATCTCACTTTATAATATAAACCTCCACACTCTTTATTTCTCTTTTATTTGATTAATTTATTTGATCTATAATTATTAGTTATTATAAATATTTTAATACAAATGATTTTAATTATTATATTATAGTCCTCTTATAATATATACAAGTCAACTATTATATAAAAATTTATCATTTTATAATAGTTACAAGCTTACTATAGTGGTAAGGGCTTTAGCCTGTCTTTAGGAGGTCCAAGGTTCAAACCCTACTCAGTATGATGGGATAGATACCCCTCATAAAAACCTATGTAAACTCATTAAAAAATAACCAATTAATAATCCAAGTATTTAAATGAGCCAGGAGTAATTGCAACAGTGAGTGCAAGCACGAGCACTAGGAGTGAGTCGGGAGTAAGTATAGCAGCGAGTGCGAACGCAAGCCAACAGTAAGTGTAATAATGAGTGCGATTGTGAGCTAGGAGGAAGTGCAACAACAAGTGCAAGAACAATGTAGGAGTAATTGCTACACCATGTACAAGCACTAGTTGAGAGTGAGTGCAATCGAAAGCAAGTGTGAGTAAGTGTATAAAAACATGAGTGCGAGTGAGTGCAACCAAAAGTGAGTGCGAATGTAAGCTACAGTAAATGCAACAGTGGTTGTGAGCACAAGCTAGGAGTGAGTGTGCAAACCGAGAGCGAATGAGATCAGAGAGGGAGTGTGAACCAAAAGGGAGTGCAAGCCAAGATTTAGTCATGGTAGAAGAGTGACGGATTCATCCGGAGTGCATCAATGCTTCAAACCCTTGCCACAAATGTGTAGAATATTATATCCAAAAAATAATTGAAGTGAAGGAATGCCAATAAAAATAAGAGATATGTACAATTGTGAGCCAAGAGGGAGTGCAAGCCAGGAGAAAGTGTGAGGCAAGAGAGAGTGCAATCCAGGAGAAATAGCAAGTGCAAGCCAAGATCAATCCCCATTAGCTATTGTGGAAGGAAATTCATTTTTGAAAGCCCTAATGGGAATTCAAGATGCCCTATCTAGAAATCAAAATGCTTTATTTGGAAGTATGGAGGCCCAAGATAGAGATAAGAAGAAGAGAAAATACATGGTAAGTTTGATCCAAGTAGCAAATGTTACACCAGAAATAAGTATCAAGGATGAGATGTTACATCAGAAGTAAGTAGAGGGTTAATATGTAACTTCTATAGATCATGGTCAAGGTTTTTGGAGATTCAAAATTGTTACACTAGAAGTATCAAGGATGATATGTTACACCAGAAGTAAGTAGAGGGTTAATATGTAACTTCCATAGATCATGGTCAAGGTTTTTGGAGATTCAAAATTTGATCAAGTGGAAGTGGGGATTGAATTCAAATTATTTTGTGACTTTTCTTCCTAAAGGTTTTTTCCTCATCATATTTTCTAGTTTAGAAATTAGGGATAAAATAATGGTTGGTGGCCCATGGTTTAGGAGAAGAGATGCACTTTATTTGAGACCATGGAATGAATTTTTTTGTTGAGATAGAAACTTTTAAGAACCTTCCAATGTGAGTTAGGCTTTTTGGACTTCCATATCAGTTTATAAATAAGGATGTTCTGAAGAATATTGTAAATACCCTAGAAAAATTCATCAAGGAAGGACCAACATCTAAGGATAGAAAGCATGCTATATATACTCAAATATGTGTTGCTATGGATATTTCAAAACCTTTGCCAAAAATCCATTAGTATTAAATATGAATCAAGAGAATGGGATCAACAAGTTGATTATGAAAATATTGTATTTCGTGGCCACACTTGTTTTGATATTGAACATATGGAAAGATTTTGCAAAGTAAAAATTATGAAGAAAGAGACAAAAAAATCTAGCCATGAGATAAACTTCAAGATGAAGGAAGGAAATCATACAATAATAAAAGCTATATCTAATCAAGGATATTCCACTCCAAAAGAAGAGGTAAATAAAGCCTATATACAATATCATTTGGCAAGTTCAAGAGGAATTAAAGATGCAAAATAATATGTGGAGATAAAACTCAAAACAAAGACAAAAAAAGAGGTCAATTTTATTCCAGGTAAATCATGTTCATTTTTCTCTAGTATAGAATCCTCTTCAGGTAATAAAAATAAAAGTGGTGAATATATTATCCCTTGCATTTTAAGTTTTCAAGAGCAGAATAATATAGAAATGATGTTGGAAGAAACCCATAATAATTTAGGTATTTTAGGTCAAAATAAGAAGGTAATTTCTATAGAAGAGCATCCCTGCACTTTAGGGTTTCCAGTGCAACATAAATAAGATTGTGCGTTTGAGGATATTTCTTGCATTTTAGATCCTTCAGAACAAGGTAAACCTAAAGATGATAAGTCTTACTATGAGCAGTGTGAGAAGATTGAAGATATTGATGAAGAGGAAAGTATTATTGGGAATGAAAACAAGAGAGGAAGACTCAAGAAGAAAAAACAAAGAGAAAAATAAACATAAAGGGATATTGATACGGGAAAACAAAAGTAAATATCACAAGTGTTAACAAGAAGTGGGGCTGAACCCACAAATAAAATAAAAAAATAACAATGAAAATAATATCTTGGAATATTAGGGGAATGAATAAGAACCCTAAGAAAAGGTATTAAGAAATTGTGAGGTTGTTATTGACAAGATATTTCTGGATATAGAAGTTGGGCAAAAAATATTTTAGCCATTTGCAGTGTTAAATTTCATCTTGACTGAATTTAAATTTTTGAAGGCATTTGATATAAAAGGAGTTGATTATGGAAACTTAGCAGTTTTAGAAAGATGAAGAACATCTTTGATAAAAGGGTAAGTGAAGAATATCTCTTGTAGAAAGATAAATTTAGATATGTTTTAATTAACTTGGTAGAAATGTAATGAGAGCAATGTAATATTTTGTTTTCATAATGGGAGTGCCCCCAATAGAATCCACACATAGCTTATTAAAAAAATAACCAAGTATTTAAGTTTTTAATAAATTAATCAATCAAATTCATATTGATGAAAGAACATTCTAGTTTAGTTAAATAAATTACAATTAGTATTATATCAAAATATATACATTTATAAAATAATCTATACTTACTACTTAACCCTTCTTTTAAAATTTATTGTTGGGGACTTTAAATGGTTCTTACGCTCTTAGTTTCATGACCCCCTACAATGTAGTTCTCATCAAGTGCATTTGGTGCATGTGCCTCACTTGGAGCATCAATTTGGAAAGTTCGAGGAGAATGGGACACAAATCCTTCAGATGAACTCTAGGAGTTTTTTACCAAGGATGACTCCTTATTTGGATGCAATCTTTGAAACTCTCCTCAAAGATTGCATCTAACCTAACCTATCAGGTGCTTTCCAAGGAAAAGGGAAAATAGAGAAAGCAAGAAAAATCTAACTAGCCTAACTAGCCTAAGCTACAGGTGGCAATGTGCCAAAGATTACAATTTTCATCTTTCATACCAATGGGATTAGTGAACATATGCATCATAACACAACTAAAATTGAGCATGTTCCCAACCACATGATTACAATTCGAAGAATCCCCTATGAAAATCAGGATAAATACTAGTCATAGTCCCCCATGGAAAGATATATGAACACAAAGACTATGATAGAATTTGCAGTAGTCACATATCCTTGCATTCATATTTAAAAGCACATTACAATTGAAAGAGGCTTGGTATACTACACATGAAATGAATCAAGGCTTGAGTCAAGACTAATATACAAAATGAAAATATGAGGAAAATTTTCTCAAGGTCAAATTCTAGACATCACAACAATTCAACCTTCTTTTTTAGGCTCATAAGATGGCTATTTATAATATTTACACCAAAATTCAAAATTAAAAAATCCCTCCCAAAATATTATGGACAAGAGGGCCTACATCATTCTTGGTTGTTGAATCAGAGGAAATAAGTTGAATTTATTTTTTGGGGATCCAAAGTTGATAAGGGTTCAAATTGCCATAAATGCTTCCACATGAGACATAACCTCCTTGCAGAGGTGTCATTAATGAACTTATCTTCCATCATGGAAACTTGAGATTTAGTTTTTACTTTTTCTAATGGAGCCTTGCCTCGGTGGTCATAGTTTTATCCTTTCTTCGTCTATAGTCCATCTCGACATGTTTCTCCCCTTTTATGCTAGTTCATCAGGTTCTAGGAACATCTTAGTCTTGAACCTTTCCTCCAGTGATTTAGTTGCTTTGGTAACCATTTTCCCACATTTTTTATTGGCCTCCCAGCCTTTATAATACTACCTTCAATGTTTCCCTATCCATCCTTATTGTTGATTATATAAAAAATCTTTTGCATGGTGTTCCACTGAACCTTGTTTGATGGACATGCTTCTGGTTCGATGTGGCTTTTACATGCTCCTACCACTATTCCTATAAGGGATTCACATGTAGATTAATAAGATCAAATGATCTTGTTGAATCCTTGATTCACCCTCTTTATTTCCTTCCAAGGTTCTTGGGACTTTTCTTATGGTTATGTTGCTTCTCCCATGAGCAACTATAGTTGGGTATATGGAGTGTCGTAACCCAATTACCATAAGTGGGTAACCCAGTTATGGGGCTCACCCATTGAGTTGGAAAATAAAGTTTGGTGAACCGAGCTAATAAATGTACAACCATTAGCGAAACCCTTTTAGTTTCCATTAAAAGGGTTTTGAGGTTCTTTTTGATGGTAGGATGCAACTTAGTGACCACCGAAAATATCATGATCCTTTCCTGGTTTGATTTAGATGAATGAATTTTCCTCATGGTATGAGGATCTTCAAGTATGCTAACAGTCTCTAGCATAGAATACCCCTTGTCAATGTCCTCTTTAAATCAACTACTTGATGTGTGGAGGGGATTTTAGGGCCTCTCATTTTTTTGGTTTTGGGTGATGGTATTATCTATCTTATCATCATGGTATAGGTCTACCCCTCTATAGTGAAATTTCACTAGAGTTTGATGACTCACAAGGAACTTCTACTTGCAAAATTTAAATAACCCAACAATAGTAGCCTTATCCTTTGGGTGAATATTCTAGAGGTATATTTTAGAGGCTTAGGGATTCAAAATAGGAGTGGATTCATATGATATGTCAAGGGGAACCCTCATTTTATAGAACTTCTACTGATGAAGCTCTAAAGTGCTTAGTCTTGTTAGTCCTCAATCTTCCACATGTAGTTGAATCAATAATGGCATAGTTATCTACTATGTTGCCACACACTTGGCTGTGAAATATGTCTTTTCATTGATTTGATGACCACCATATGTAACACAAGGAACGGTTATCTTGATCCATTCTTATCGATTATTAGACCTCCTGATCCACACAACCTTGTTTCATTTGCACACTGGAACTGATGACGCACTTTATAAAAATAATTTGCTCAAGCACTTTGAGTTTTTATGCCTTCTTTATATGTCACCATTTAATTTAGCAAATAACTATAGTACTTTTCTCTTACCCTTTTATTTAAATATCATTTATTTATTTTATAGTACATGGATCAACATATTTTCACACACTAAACATTGCATGCACAACTTCCTCATCAAAATCTGCAATTTCAAACCAAAGTGAACCAAACTTCATCACATCCTAGTTGTTCAATTACGAGAGTGTGTGGTCTACCAGTTTCAATGAGTGGTGGGTTATTGTTGATTAGTGGCCTCTAATATAGTGAGATATTCTTTTTGTCTCTATATTTCTACTCCAATTTATTTTAATTCCCCACATAGTTCTACCCCCATGTGTTATTAGGTTATTCATCCATCTATTCATCAGGTACTTGGGTGTGTACTTTATCTTGAAGTTTTTTAGATTTTGCCTTTTCTTCTATGACCAAGAAATCTCATTCTCCTTTGGATTTGATTTTTGGAATATGATCGACATGATGCATGTGAAAGGTCTCAAAAGAAACTTTCATCTTGGTGCCATAGTGGGCCCTTAGAAACATGTGGATCCAATCAAAGGAAAGGTACCCTCCAATATTTGTAATGGAGTCATAGGAGATACATAGGTCAAATGATGTAGGTAAATTGATCATTGCTACTTCTTGAATGATTGTCATATTAGGGTATGTATATAGTGATAGTTGTAGGTCCTTGATGAGGCTAATGACAAGAATTGGACTTCTATCTAGTTGCACTACCCCTTGCTTGACTAGTTCATAGGCTAACTCTAATATGTCAACTACCCTTTTAGGCATGACTAAGGTACTTATCCTTGAATACACTAGGTAATTATGAATAATCTTGTTACCACAACCGAATGTTAAGAATAAAGGTTGCAACTTGGGCCTACTAGGATCAGGATCAAATATTTGTAGAAAAACCTTCTCTTTCTATTTTTCAATAATTTTTTCTTCTCTAGGGTTTATTCTAGCTACTTCATATATTTCAGTAGGGTGAGGGTAGTCCATAGTGGTATGGGTATGGTGGACCTCTTCAAGTTATCAATCATGTTAAAATATTCTAGAGGCTAGGATTTTGGCATATTGCCCAGGATCAACAAGGGCCTTGGTCGCTTAATGCTAAGGTTTGGTACTCAAAATGGTTTTAGTAGGAGCTTCTTTGGTACTAGGTGCTCTAGTATCAGTTACTTTGGCTTTTATTGACTCACCTCTTGGGATTTATTGATTTATGATCTATAGAATTTCTATATTAGACTTTATTTTCTTTGAGTATCTTCAATTACTCTCCTCTTCCCTATTATGATAACACCAAACTATAGTTGGATATGATTATTTGGGGATGGTTTAAACTTCTTGATCATCCCATGTTACCAAAGTTTATTTTGGTGCTCTAGTTTCTAATATTAAAGTAACTTTTGATGTTATGTTCTTAGTGTTTGATCTTGGTGCTTGCACTATGTGGCTTTGATATGTGGGTTGGGGAATTAGACATGTCTATATTGGAGATCTTCATGGACTAGATAGTATGGATTAAATTAATAATATGGTCAACCATATGGATCTCCTACATAATTGTTTTGAGTAAGTACCATATCTCTCATCGAATTTAGATACACCAGTTGCATAAGTATGGGGATGAGTACTATTTTTCTTTCGAGGTCTTGGGGTGGACTAGAATCTATTGGATTGAGACAGGTACCTTTGATATCCATTTGATGGAGGTCAATATCCTTGGTTGCCCTATCAATAGGGGATCTTGGATAATTATAATAACCAAACCTATGGAAATTTTGTTGGTTCCTAAGGAATATAATTTCATTGTTCATGTCCCTCATGGTGCTTTGCAATTTGTCTATTTTTAGGAATTAAGATACTAGAGGATTTGTGGTAGGGATAGATTAGGGTATTAAAAATACTGATCATAAAGTATGGTTTTGATCATTGGAGGAGGTTGATATGATGGCTAAACATTAGGGAAAGAGTTTGAAACATAGGGAAACCTACTTTTTTGTTATTTATATTCAAAATGAGAGTTATAGAGTTGTCCTTTTACACAAAAGTACCCCTAAGGGCTATAAAATAGGGTCTTCCATAAGGGAAGCCCTCTTTTAGTCTGAATGGTAAACAACTACTAGTTGTCTCCTTGTCTTCCTCAATGTGAGTGGGATTATTGTGCATGTTCCATTGTCGATCAAGCCTCTCCTTGAGATCTATGAGACCTACAAAATTTGGTTATAATGTTTAGGGTCCTGTATTGATTAGACCTCTCATGTTTGAATATAAAAGACCTCTAAACTAAGCTTAAAATATGATTAAAATTGCATAAAATTATGATGGATAGATAGAGCAAGGATGTTTACCTAGTTTTGGGAGCTCTAGCAAGCTAAAAATAGGATTCACATAGTACTGTAAAATTTAACTATACCTCAGAATTCATACAATTCTATGTAAATTTTATTGTTTTTTTTAATTGGTTATTTTTAATGTAAATTTTACTCTAGTGTAGCTATCATTTCTGTTGATATGGAAATACCTATTCATTAGTGCAATAGAATATATAGAGCTACAATGAATTTATATGGTTACAATGGTTGTAACAATTTGCCAAACAAGGCCAACCACTTGTAACTAACAGATAACAATCTGCTAAACATGGATGCCAACTAACTGCTAGAAGACAAAATATATATCTAACAGTCTAACTAAACATCCTAACCAATAACAAACATATTTACAACATGGGCATACTATGCCTCACGTATTACAATTGAAGAAATAGAAAATAATAATAACTTGGGCTTATAATAAATCCTAAGGTACAATCATATCCTCAACACTCCTCCCAAGCATAGAATCATTAGACCCCAATGCTCTCAACAAATGTGGAAAGTCATGGACCATTTGATGGTGAGGAATCGAGTGAGTCATATATGGAAAGTGATTGTGATGGGTGACAAGGTAAGAAGTGGAAGATACCTATCGAGTGTGATGAATCTTCATCTCAAAAGCTCAATCTGTAATTAGTGAAATTTGATGGTCAGGTGTCACTACTTTTTTAGGGCTAATAACAGGTTCAAGTACCAAATGAGGATCCTTATATGGTGTCTCTAGAAATCATCGCTTATCCAAAGGAAGCCAAACCATGTTTTCAACCTAAAATGAGTGAATATTGTGATGCTTGCTCATTGCTCTTTGTTGTTCCTACTAAGTCTTCTATAATTTCTCTGTTATATTACCATGAAGGCTATTTCAATGCTGAATTAAGGAAGTGGTATTAGCTTACTCCTCTATATGTGCAATTGTGGAAGAGGGCAAAGCCAAGGTAATTTTTGTTTAGCAAGTGGTTGTGTGTTCATAGGTGTACCCAAAATGATGCCAATGGAATGGTTAGTATCTTTCTCATGAGTGAGAGTTATGGGTTCCTTAACCACGATCTCTTATGATTGTTCAATTTGTGTAAGTGAAGCTTCTTTTTTATCATGATTCTTTGATGGGATTGTTCTTTATCTTGTATGGGACTTATGAAAGTAGGAGCCAAAATAAGTGCTTAACTTAATGGCTTATGAACTTACCTACAACTTAGCATCAAATATGATGTGGGTGTAGTGCTTTGTATCAAAAATATTTTATCATGCAAGTCCAAAGTGTATGTGTTCTTTTTAGCATGATACAATGCATTCCTATAAAATTGATAGGGTTTACCAAGCAATAGTCCACAATAATCCATCTCTGTGACATCACATCTTACTTTATCCACAAAATTATCACCAAAAGCAAAATACAAGGTGTAAGTATGAGTGATGTTAGATGTGGAGTCTACATCCTTCCACCCAAGTGCATAGGGTTGAGGATGTGGCTTGGTAATAAGCTTCAACTTCTTGAAAATGATCCTCGCAATGTGATTCTTCTACGAGTCATTATCTATGATACAATCCACATAAAAATCATGTGTAAGGTGGGATCTAGTGACAAAAAAATGGTTACAACCCCCTTAAGCAAAAAAATTGACATGAGGGTAACTTTGTTTAGTTTACCCTTTAAAGTTGGATATTCTTCTTCTATCCTTGTAGTCGCAATGGGACCATCTTGTGTTTCATCATTTGTAGGCTATACAATTAGGGATTTCTTCTTCTTAATTATTTCAAAAATAAAGCATTTAAACTTGGTATGACCTAGATTTTTACAAAAATCACAATACAATGTTGAAGAAGAAGAATCTTTAGAGTGAGAATAAGAATGTGCTTTAGGATAAGTGTGAGGAGAAGAATGAGGGGAAAAATAAGAATTATTTTTCATATTTTGTTGATGTTGATTTGCACATTTGAAACTATTGTCCTATCGAGATTTGTAAAAGGCACCAACTTTCTCCTCTATGAGAATGGCATGCTTGAATACCACATCCAAAGTGAGTAAATCATTGAACTTGATTTCCCTAAATCTGATCTTGCAATCCACAAGTGAACTTGTTAATCAAATCCTCTTCTGAATATTTCACACCAAGAAGCACCCTTAGCCTATTGAATTAAAAAATATAGTCAATAACTAACATACTATAGGCTTACCTCAATCTATACCACTTGGTTATGAGGACACTTTGGTAGTCTGGTGGGAAAAATGTGTTTTTCAGAATTTGGATCAATTCTTTCCAATTCATGACAACATTATGGCTTTGTCTTTCTACAATCAAACTTTTGCTAAGCCTGTGAGTTTTATTGTGGTGAAAGCAACTTGGTCATCTTAAAAAAAATCAGCATAGGTGAACCAAGTTTGCATATCTAAAATCCATGTAGACAAGACTTCAGGATCCCTAGATCTATCATACAATTTGAACTCACATTTTTCTTTTTTGGCATGGTTGTGATATATTTGACATCACCAAGTGTCAATTGAACAACAATACCTTTCACTTTATCTACCAAAATATATACTACAACAATAATATTTTCCATGTTTTTTGAGGTTGGTTGCCATTTTATTACATGTATATGCCAGACTAGGAGGATTCCAAAATGGTTGCAAGAACTATCTAGGCTCTTAGGAACAAATTGTCGATTTTCCTAATGTAGAATTTGCCTAGATTACAAAAATTTTACCTTCTAATTTACAAAAATGGGCTAAATTTTAGTGCTTTACAAATGACATCAATGGATGCAAATTACAAAATTAGCACTAAATTTCAGAAAATAAGCCCTTAAAAGTGCAAAATTTTAGCTTTTGGAGGCAAAAATTGTTAAATTTTGCAAAATAATTACTAGAAAAAAATTGCAAAATTTCTTGTTGAAAATTGTAGAAAATTTGAAAAACTTTCACCTTCGCAATTTTCTGGTGTCAATTTTTTTTGAATTTTTGAATTCAAAAATGGCTCCAACAGTTAAAATTCAAATTTTTATGGGAAGAAATCTGCCTTCCTCTGCAAAAAAAAAAAAAAAATATTGGTTCTAGTGGTAAAAATTTGTTTACAATTGTAAATTTTAAATTTTCGCAATGCTCAACAACTCTAGTTTGTGGAATGATTTCAAATCAAATTACCAGGGTTCAACGGTCACAAATATGCCACCAACCCAACTATACATGCAACCAACCAAACTACCACTTAGCCTACACCTACAACTGGTGTGTGGGCCCACACGTGAGTCCAAACCGATTGTGATCACCATGAGGTGGTCACTTAGAATATAGCGCATTTATGCTTATAAAAATCCCAAGACCCATAGCACGTGCAATGTGGGACAAAGGTCCCCCCCAAAAAAAAAATAACTTGCTCCTATCCATCGAGAAATTGTTGTAATATCGTAAAACTAGATGTCTTTGTCAAAAAACGTGCAATCACTGCCAAAAATGCTAGAAATCACCAAGGAATGGTTAGGATTCACACTGAAATTGTGAACACATAGGACGATGCCATAACTATATGGAAATCATCAATGTGTGCAAGAGGGAGATTTTGTTTGTCGAAAATGAGTGAATGTTGTTGTTAATAGGAAAAATTCACTGGTGATGATGAAAATTTATTGAAAACACAAAATTTCTTCAGTGAAACAGTCAAAAATTGCCTAGAAAAATGATCCACCGAAAACTTGTCGGTAAACACTAAAAAATCATTTCAAAAAATAGAAGTGTGTCAGACCTCACCAAAATTGAAGAAAATTTGTTGAAAATATCACTGAAACCTGCTGATCCCCCAAAAAAAATAAATCATCATATGTCCATTTCATATTGGTTGGCAATATTTGCCCTCGTGTCACGTTGTGATTAGGTAGAGGTTAGGGTTGCAAATCTTACCCCTCATTCACCAGTTTTAAAACCTGAGGGGGAGCAATTTAATTTTTCATATGATTTTTTTGGTTGTCGTCGAAGACCTGCTTGCAATTCTTGTTGTCTATGATGCCTAGGATTCGTGATCTACAAGGGAGTGTTATCTGGTGGAGGGATCCTCCCTCGAGTTAGACATAACTAAAATGGAAAACTCCACATGAGATGGGGTGACACTAGGTCGATAGACGTTGACCTTGTGTTGGTGTACATTAATAACAGGTCGAGTCGTGGCCTATGAAATATAACGAGACCAAGGAGTAAAAGTGGTGGGAGTGAATACCTAGGGTGGTTTAAAATAAATGGAGGGATATGGAAGAAAAAGGAAGGGGGTGGGAGATCAAATTGGGGCAGCGATAGAGTATGTCCCTCCTTGTACAATTTGGTTTTGGTCAGTAGGGAGGTCGACCGATCAAAAGGGAAGGGGAAGAGGAACCAAAAGGAGGGAAAGAAGGATTTTATGGAACTTCCCACACCTCCAATAAGCCTTTCTCATTCTTCCAATATCTTCAATATCTCAAATAAACCTTTGAAAACAATAAATCACCTTCTTCTTCTGCAGTCTTGGTTTTTTCTCAAAAATGAGTTCCAATGCTTCTTTTTGGCCATAAATAACCTCAAATTTATGCAAATACCCTCAAATATGTCTCGATCTCTCTGATATTCAAAGCATACATTAATCTCCAAATAGGAAAAAATTTCTTGCCTTCCTCATGATAAGTTTGGTTACCCTCTGGTTTTATGTTAGGTGTATTCGATGCAGGGCTAAATTCTACCCTCTGCCACCTCCAGAGCTTCACAAAAATAATTCTACAGTTGGCCTCAAGCTAATTTTATGCAAACACCTACCTAGGATCTGATGCACTAGATGCAAAACCTCAACTAGACACCTAGTAATAAAGTGGTAACTTGCCCTCCTTGCAAAAATTATCCTTTAGCTCTGATTACCACTGATATGAAAATACCAAATGTGAAGTTGGTTTATTCATTAGTGCAATAAAATATATAGAGCTACAATGAATTCACCTAGTTACATATGTTGTAACAATTTTCCAAACAAGTTTAACCACTTGTAATTAATAGATAACAATCTGTTAAACATGGATGCCAACTAACTACTAGAAGATAAAATATATATCTAACAGTATAACTAAACATCCTAACCAATAACAAACATATTTCCAACATGGACATACTATGCCTCATGTATTACAATGCAAGAAATATTAAATAATAATAGAATAGCTTATAATTAAGCCTAAGGTACACTCATATCCTCAACATCTATTGTCCATCGAATCACCTTCAGAAACCTGCAATCTTTATCAACAACCTATCAAGCAACATAATATGGTGATGGATTTGTGTGGGTCTCCATGTGAGGATGGATAGTGAGTGATGTTGAATGATGATGAAATGATGTTGATGGTCTAGCCTAATTTTAGTAGAGTTTGGGCATGTAGATGAGTATTTTTTTAAATGGAGAAGGCATACTATTTATAGAATTTACCGAGGTAGGTGGAGGGGCTGAGGTGTCCCATGAGGTGTCCTATGTGAGGTGTCTCCTGAAGTGGTATGGGTTCCATTCCTCATAAGTGCACTTCAGTTATAGAATATATCACCCATATACATGCAATAAATGGGTATGGATGATTCATCCCACATAAATACATGGGTGGAGGAAAGTCTTCAAATGTCATTTATAACATGTTGAGGTGGAATTCCTTTTATTTAAAAAATGCTTTTGTGTGTGCGAAATTTCTCAATTATAATTGAATGCATAGGGGGATGTGAAATGGAGCAAATATCAGAGTGGAGAGATGGAAGGCTAGGCTAGTCAAAGGGTATACTAGGTGGAAAGGCTAGAATAGTCAAAAGGTAGACTACATGAAGTGGAAAGAATTAGGCTAATCATGATTGAGTTGATTAACCATGTGCTTAACTATAAAGTGAAGTTTGACTAGGGTAGATATTAACCAAGGTTAAGCCATGATAGTAGTCACATGAGGATCTAGGATTGGGCATAGGAAGGGGTTTATGGAAATGGATAGTGATTTTAATAAATGAATAGTGTTTTGAGGTTAATTTATGCAAATTTTATAGGTTTTGCAAATTAATCATCCGTGATGATGGGATAAGTGACAATGTGTGACTTTTGGGTGTCTACATTTACCTCTTTTTGTATAGCATTGTGTGAAGGCATAATACAATGCAAAAACTGATGATACCAATTGGTGGTTTGATTTTGAAGGAGGAAAATTTGTGGTGGATGATTATGAGAGAGACGCATTGATAATGAATTATTTTTGATTGCCTACAACCCTTTATAGAGTCACAATAATTCCTTTGAAAAGGAACATAAGATTACCTTGTTTTATGACCAATGTAAGATGTCCCAATTTTGAAAGGAACAAATGCCTTTAAAATTTTTGCTAGATAGATTGTTGAGTTCTTGACTTTATTTGATAGACCATTAATGTTGTAAGGTAGATTTTTGTTAGGTACTTCATTCAAAAGTGGTCTTACGACTACTAATTTAAATAAGGTAATCCATGAGTTGTCTACAATCGTAGGCATTAGGCTTATCAAATATTTGTTTGAATTGGAGTTTTGTTGAGAAGAGAAATTTCACTTTTTGTTTACCCTAGCAAATGAGGGCTTGAGATGATCTCTAGCAAAAAATTTTAGACAAAAGTAGTATCCCTAATTGAATGTTTGGTTGTTTGATCATGTACAAGGTGGATTTTGATTTTTTAATGTCTACCCCCTCAAGCAATGAGTTGATGGTGGAGAAAAATGAGAAACGATAATGAGTCAATTGAAAAGATAAAAAATGGGGTAAAAATAATTTTTTTAGTAGATTTAGCAATGACTGAGCATAAGGGTATGAATGCAACTTTAAAAATTAGATTTGCATAGTACTATGGTTATATGGAGGACCTTGATATTTGCACATTTTTATGTGAATCTAAATAAAATGCACTACATAAGTGCATTCACATAGCACAATTATCAATTTTCATTGCATAAAGCAAGAGAAGTGAGGGAAAGAGACAAGTAAGGGTGAAGTTGTGAAGTTAAGTGCTATCGAATTTTGGAGATGAAGAAAAAAAATGTCATGAGGTGCATCAATTGCTAGCATTAGAGGGAGATTAGTAGGGGTAAGTAGACATTTTATTCAATTTTTGTGCACAAAGAAGTTAAAAATGAACTCTAGGGAATAAATTTATGTTGAAATGAAATCCTAGAAAATGCATATTAGAACTAGCATTGTGTGATGAATGATGAAAGTAATTCATTGAATTGTATGCATGTGAATGCATTGGAATGTGTTTGAATGATTTTGACTGTGTATTTTGATATGTGTGAGTGCATGCATGTGTGTATTTAGTGTGCTTGCATTTGTTTTTGTAGTAAACATTACTTGGTGGCCATGGCGAGGGGGACCTGAGTGGCCATAGGATGTGGTAAAGTTGGCCAAAGTGAGATGAGGTACATGGATCATGGGCTAATATGTGAGTTTGGTGGAGTTCTCTTTCTTGAGGGTGATATGATAGTTCAAGTTACAACAAGAATTGTTGGATTCAACAGTTATGATCTGGAGGATGTGGAGGGATCATGGTTAATGGCCATAGGTACCTTTATTAGATATTGTATTAGATGAGATGATAGTGATTCTAGATGTTGATGATGTAGGCATGACTCCAAAGTATGATTCATGGTGGGTGACTCAGATATGGTAGCTTAGAGTGTGGGTAGTGGATGGATCAGGTGACGTAGTAGGTAGAGAAGCTATAGGGCCAGGATGGGCCATAGATAAGGGGGAGGTGATATTTGAGGAGGTGGACCTAGGAGTATAGAGTCATGTGAGAGAAACTAGTGTTGATAAAAAGCTAGGAGAGGAGGAGGAGGATTTAGAGTCACTACTCTTATGAGTGAAATAGTGGAGGGAGAGTGAGGGAGGTCCATCATGAGTGCATGTGGATAAGGGTAAAATTGAGTTGATTTAGGAGACAATGATAATGAAGGAGATGGTTCCCATAGAGGATACAATACCCATGGAGGATATGGAACCCATGGAGGATATGATGCCCATGGAAGAGATGGCACCCATGGAGGATATGATGCCCATTGAGGAGATGGAACCCATGGAGGAGATGGCACTCATGGAGGAGATGGCACCCATAGAGGAGGTGATGGGGATTGAGGAGCCAGAGTTTGATCTTGCTATTTATCTTCTTCAGATGTTAGTAGTATAGGATGAGGTCATAATACTGTGCAATTTATTATGGTAGGTGGATGATCAGATGGATGATAGGGATATTTAATGAGTGGCAGAGTGAGCAATGATGGTCATAAAGATAGATGCAATAATGGCTGAGAGGCAGTGATTGTAAAATGAGTTGGAGGGCGTTTTAAAAATGAGAGACAATGCTTATGCTACAATATATGTAGTAGTGGAGATGATAAGGGTAGTGAGAGAGTGATACACTCTCATTGTAGAGCAATATGGAACAATATCCATGAGGGATGAGGTGATAGAGGAGGTGTACTGACTACGAAGAGATTTGGATGAGGTGAGAGCTATAGGAAAGAGGGATAGGGTAGAGATGGTAGACCTACAATAGGAGATGCAAAATTTGTAGTGGTTGTAAGGTGACTTGGATATTGTGTTCACCTTTGAGAAGGGGAAGAACATGTGATTAGATTTGGAGTTTATCTTGTGAGGGATACCCCTTCCATTGTATTCAGATTTGTGATCTTGTTTACGATCCCATACCTATTCATGATGAAGCCAATAAATCACACCTTCTATGGTTTTTATAGGTTAGCAAGTTGGAGAGCCTGCAACATCATAGGTTGAGGGATCTACTCGAAAGTATAGCAAAGCTACAATGAAGCAAAGAGCATATGATGGACCGAGTGCACATGGGGAGTGGAGAGACTCCTAGTGATTACAAGGGTTTATGGATGATGGGGGAGGAAGTGGTGCCCTAATATTTTTGTAATGTTGATATACAATATGTACATGTATGTGAGGCGATGCTCGATATGATACAACATGTATTGTAGCCTATGGATAGTTTTGAGATATGATATATATATGATGCAACATTATTTACATGTGTGATCATTGTGTGAATGTGTTGTTGTGTTGATGTAGTATAGACATGCATATGCCTTGATGGATGCATGTTAAGAATGTGTGAATTATATGTATATAGGTGAATGTATAGACATACATGAAAATATGTGCAATAAGACTTGGATAATCTTACAGAGTGTGAATTAAGCAATGATGAGTAGTCATATAAAATACTATGAGTATGAGACAAGAAAACATGTAGTGGATGTTATGAATGCCAAGCGAGCAATAAGTTGATAGGTGATGCAAGTGGTAGATGAAAATGCAATGAAAGGCTATGCAAATTGATCCTAGTGAGTGAAGCTAACAACTGAATGATGAGGATGTGAAACGCCAATGAAGAGTACACTTGTATTTTGGTGAAACTAGCTGTGATGCTATCCATTCCATTGTTTCTAAAAATATGGGATGTGAGAAGAATTTCAAAGGAGTTGAACACCATAGTTTGAGAAATCAAACCCATCTAGTAGTCGATCAATATCCTGTAGAAATCTTAACTATCCTGACTAATCTCAAGTCGATCATGGACCAATGTGTGTAAAGTGATGTTCATTTATCCATTTTGAGTGAGGTTGGACTAACCAATTGTAAACTTAGCCATTTAAGCTAGCTCATCCACAAGCGTGCAGTGGTCTATACAAAAGAATATTGCTAATGTGATAGACATGTCACCACTTGGAAGGCACGCTCCATTGCCAGATAGGTGTCTATAGCCCCGATGGAGATTAGCCCCGTGATCTATGGACCTGAGGACCTCAGGGATTCAAGATTTTTGATAATGCTTTTTTCTTTTCTTTTTTATTCTTTTTGTGGTGCTCTTTTGGCATTTGCTTTTGTTTTCTTCTTTTTTTGTAGCTTGTCCTTTTGTCGATCCTCAGGTTTGGATCATGCAAATGATAGGATGAGCGAGGTGACTTTTGCTAGGTGGCTAGTATATGCAAGGTGTTGCCTTTCCTATGCTCAAAATTTGCTTAATGTTTGATATGTGCTGGTGGCCATGAAAGAATTCAAGTTAGCTTGGGGAATATTTGAAGTGCTTTATAATTTTGACAACATTGGATGAAGGTTGATTGAATTAACTAAAAATGATCAAATCATAGAAAAACTTCTATTACCCATTATCCTGAACGGAGGAGTGAACATCACAATAGTTGCACTAGCACGTGTGTGTTTAACTCTTCATTTTTGCTTTGCAAGGTGGGTATGTATGCATGTGGACATGAAATGAGACTTGTATGCATGTATGTATGTATGTATGGGGGACATATGCACTCTACTTGTAACATGAAATAAGACATGAGATGCACAAACAATGATGGTGACATGATTGTAAAAATGCAACTAGTTATGCAGAAACTAATGCGACTTAGCATGTCATTGCTGAAAAATCACTATACAAGATTACCCCATGATGATATGCGCAAGAGAAAGGGTGATTGAAAAGAAGGCAGGGCTCTATGGTGGAATATGGGTGCAAAGTTAAATTGCAAATGTTTGGTGGCATCAACATGATTGATGGAGGTACTATGATAGAAAAAAATCAAAAATGTGCAAACATAAGGATGAAATGAGGCAAGAGAAGGAGGAAGGAAAAGGAGAAGTAGAAGAGAAAAGGAGAAAGAAAGAAATGTAACTTATCAAAGGTATGTAGACACTCAAAGCATGACCATACAACATTAACAAGGAACAACAAGAAAGTAGAGGGAAGAAGATAAGAGAAGAATATAGGACCAAATCAAAGGTATGTAGCCACTCAAAGCATGACCATACAACATTGATTAAGAATGGAAGAATTTGGGAAGGAAGAAGAGAAAGATGAGATTCGAAGTAATGGTATGTAGTTGCTCAAAGCGTGACCATAAAAAATTAATCTAGAATGAAAGAAGGGGGGAAGGGGAGGAAATGGAATATAAATGGAGAAATATGGAGTGTAAAATACATTATTGATGGGTGATTTTGAATTTGTTTTTATTTTTATTATTGTTATTATTTTTAGATTTTTATTATTTTTGTAATATCCTAAAATGATATTTACATGAAGTGGAGAACTCGTAAGCATGTTACTAGGTAAGGTAAAAATATGGATGATATTAAGGGGTTCAAAATCCTCAAGGCCTTCAATATTGATAAGGTGATATGATCCAGAACCAAATTTGCTAGAGATAATGAAGGGTCCTAACCAGTTGGATGTAAATTTATAGTCAAGATGGCATGATTGACTGGTTATTTGTTGATTCTCTTTGAGGACCAAATATTTTATTTAAAACTCATGTTGATGTACCTTATTTTTGTAGGCACGTCAAAGTTAATATTGATAAATGCACATATGTTCAATAGCATATATGTGGTGTTCATAAAGGAGCATTAATTGATCTAATCTCGCTTGATGCATTATATCATCATCAATAAATTCTTATAGCAATATTCTCAAAGATGGGATCTCGAGCTCTAGGGGTATGATGGCCTCTATGCCATAGACTAAAGAAAATGGTGTTGCCCCAGTGGGTGTTCAAATGTTGGTTTAATATGCCTAGAGTGCTAGTGGCATCTAATTGTGCCAATCACGATGAGATTCTGCAACAAGTTTTACGGAGGATGGTACATATGGTCTTGTTTGTAGCTTTTGCCTATCCATTACCTTGAGGGTAATATGGGGTTGAGAAGCTATGTTGAATGTTATACTTAACACATAATGCATGAACATCCTTATTCTTGAAAGGAGTACCATTGTTAGAGATGATCTTTGAAGGAATACCAAAATGATAGATGATGTGTTGTTGAATGAAGTCAATGATTTTGGGACCTATCATTTGGATAAGAGGAACTACCTCAACCCATTTTGTGAAATATTCTATGGTGATAATGATGAATTTATGGTTGCTAGATGAGGTTGGAGTGATTTTGTTAATGAGATCCAAGCCCCACTAGGAGAACGACCACATGGATTGGATGGGTTGCAATGCTTGAGATAGTAAGTGCATGATATTGGCATGTTGTTGACATTTGATACATTTCTTAACATACGTACAACAATCATGCTCCATAGTGGGCCAATAATAACCCATGCATAAAATATGCTTAGTAATGGCCATGCCACTAAAGTGGCCACCACAAGTACCATCATGGGTAGCCATGATAACATGTTGAGCTTCCTATGGCTCAAGATAACATAGAAGAATGCCATCATAGCTACGTTTATAAAGAATATCTCCTAGCAATGTGTAGTGGATTACCCTTTGTTTGAATGTATGTTTATCAGTGTGAGGTAAGTCTACTGGGAGCATGCCTAGTTTAATGTAATCCTTGACTTGGGAAAACCAAGGATCACAAGGTTTGATTTGAACAAAATTGATGTCGATATCATTAGAAGAAGTAGGCACGATGATGGATGATTGAAGAAGTATTTGTACAGGCACACGAGTGATTTCATCATGTGGATTTTGTGGTATTAGAGACCCAAGAGAAGCCATGGTATCCATGAAATAATTTGTTGAGCATGGGGTAGCATCAATATCGTACCACTCGAATTGGGAGAGTAACTGATCAACGACCTATTTGTATTGCTTAAGCACTAGGCATCGACATTGGTAGATTTATTTTATTTGGTTGATGATGAGAAGTGAATCACCAAAAATTTGCAAGTGTTTGATGCATATAGCAAGTGTTGTTTTAAGACTAAGGATAAGAGCTTCATATTCAACATTGTTATTTATGCAAGGAAAGCCTAATTTGAAAGAAAATGGGAGCGATGCTCCTTGCGGTGTATAGAAGACTATGCCTGCACCTCCTCCTTGTTTGCAATGAAAGCCATCGAAGAAGAGGGTGAGGTCAGCTTATGATTCAGGTTCCACATATTGTTCATCTTCAATGATGTGAAACACTGAGTCATCAGGAAGCTCTATGAGAAGTGGTTTATCATCAGTTAAAGGAGCTTCGATGAGTTGATCAACAATGACTTACCCTTTAATGGATTTTTGACTGATAAATTCAAGGTCAAACTCAGTGAGTAACATAATCCATTTAGTAGTGTGACTATTATTGTAACTTTGGCCCATCATGTATCGGAGCGGATTGTCACGAGTGACAACATAAGTCATATGATTTAACATGTAATGTTATAATTTCTTTGTGGTGAATATGATAGAAAGATATAATTTTTCCATGTATGCATACCATGTTTCATAGCTAACCAGCATGTGGCTGATGTAGTATATGGCTTGTTCATGATCAACCTCATTTTTCTGAGCCAATAACATCCTAAGAGAAAAATCTATGGTAGATATATACATATGGAAAGGAAAATTTGGATAAGGCAAAGATAATACAGGTGGAGACGTCAGGTAGGCCTTTATTGCATCAAAAGTAGTTTGATAGTCATGGTCCCAATTGAATGCGACCCCCTTTTGTAAAAGATGATTGAATGACTTACACTTGTCAGAGAGTTGGGCGATGAAGCGATGAATTGCTTGAATTTTGCCCTACAAGCTATGTAATTGTTTAATATTTGTAGGGGGAGGCATGTCGATGATAGCCTTTACCTTTTGTGGATCAACTTCGATGCCCCATTGAGAGACAATAAATCCTAATATTTTTCTCGAGGTTACCCCAAAGACACTTTTTTGGATTAAGCCTAATATTGTGTTCTAGAAGGTGGTTAAAGATTTTGCATAAGTCATCAATGTGTTGATGATGCTTTTTAGATTTGGCCAACAGGTCATCCACATAATATTCTACAATCTTATGCATGTAATCATGAAAGATGTATGTCATGGCACATTGGTAGGTTGCGCCAGTATTCTTAAGGTCAAATGGCATGACCTTGTAACAAAAGGTCCTCCAAGGAGTAGTAAAGGATGTCTTGTGTTGGTCTTTAGGATTAACCCAAATTTGGTTGTATCCTAAAAACCCATCCATGAGGGACAACATTTCATGACCTATTGTAGAGTCGACTAGTGT
Source organism: Wollemia nobilis (assembly GCA_028583015.1). Taxonomy (NCBI): domain Eukaryota; kingdom Viridiplantae; phylum Streptophyta; class Pinopsida; order Araucariales; family Araucariaceae; genus Wollemia; species Wollemia nobilis. The sequence continues at coordinate 1,602,324 of JAQPPZ010016949.1, forward strand.
ATCAATATTAGGGAGTGGAAAATTATCCTTAGGACATGCTTGATTGAGATCTCTAAAGTCGGTGCATATCCTAATTCCTCCCTTTGGCTTGGAAATGAGGACCATGTTAGAAACCCACTTGGGGTAATCAATTGGTTGTATAAATCCCACATCAAGGAGCTTTTGTAACTCCTCCTTTACCATCAAAGCAATCATAGGATGCATCTTACATAGTTTTTGCTTGACAGGTTTAGCGCTATCATCAAGCGTGAGGTTATGAATGACCAATGAAGGGTCAAGACCAGGCATGTCAGTGTAAGACCATGCAAAGACCTTCTTGTATTCTATGAGAAGGGTGGTGAAGTCCTCTTATTCTTGAAGGGAGAGTCCCTTACCTAACTTGATGATGTGGGGGTTGGTGGGATCATCATCGATGTCAATATCTATGGTCTCCTCCACAAGCATGTGGGATCCATCTTGGAGTTGAGTAGGAATAGGGATGAGGTGGAGATCATCAACAACATTGGGGAGAGAAGCCTCATCATGAAGAGAGATGTCTGTATGGTGGATGAAAGGAATATGGGGTAGAATGGAAGAAAAGGGGCACTTGCTAAGTGTAACAAGTGCTTAGATGGAAGGAAGTCACATGGAGAAGGAGCAGAGGAGATGTGATCAAAATTAATGTAATAGAGACATGTACAAATGATACGATCGGGATGGGTTGCATAGCAAAGTGGGGCGAAGAGATCAACAGAGATCATGTTAATCAAAATGCTTGAAGAACACGAGGAAGGAGAATATATTGAAGAGGTGTATGATGATGAGGAAGGCAATGGTTGGTTTAAACAAGGGTGCAAAACCATGGGTGGGGAATGAGAGTGAGTGGATGAATGTCTAACCTAATGTCTATTATGTAACTACATGTAAGGATTGATTGGTGAAGGAGCAAGGGGAGAAGATGTATCATCTAGAGTGGATGATGTAAGAGAGAGTACCCTAAAATATTGAATGAGGTTAGCAATAGCACAAGTGGAAGTGGCTAAATGTGGTAAATACTCCTGAAAGAAGAATGAAGGAATGTTCATAGTAGAATGAGGAGAGAGACAATCATCAAGAAAGTCACACTCAGGCTCATTTTTGAAGTCATCCTTAGTAGGGTCAAGGGTGAGGTGATGGAGTTCATCTTCCAAGATGTTAATGTGATCATGTTGATACCCTAGACCTGACTTGTCATTGGGTTATCAAAAAGGTGGATCAACAATGGAGTGAAGCCCTTGTTCGTAATGCCCAAGCTTGAATCCATACTAGTTGAAGCATTGGAGATAACACATCATAAAATTTAGATTAGACATGTGGTCAAGGCTAGCATATAATTTATTTTCTGATGGTTTAGGTGTAGGTGATGCAGAAGATGTGTCAAGGCCTGCATATATGAAATTTATGTGATTCATGTGTGGGTCGAGAGGGATGATGACACCAATGGTCATGGGTGCATTATTGGGGCGACCAAAGTCATGAATGGATTGAATGGTGGGAGGGGTCACATGAGCATTATGAATGTTATATTCTCTAAGACCAAGATTGGTCATGAGGATAGAGACATGAGGTATACCATAATGGTCTTGTTGAGGTGAGGACTCTTGATGTGATGAGGATGAAGATGGTTGTAACTCTAGGGGAAGTGAGATAGAAGGTGGAGAGAAGGATGAGGTAGATTGTTGGAGCAAAGCATCAAGTTAGGAAATGCATTGCTCCCAAGTGTGGCACTCGATAGGTGTGGCCAAGATAGGATGATGTGCATGTGGGAATTGAGAAGTGGAAGGAGGAATCTTGCTAGAAGATGGATTTGTATAAGATGTATTGTAAGTGGAAGGTGAATGAATGGGTGGAGTATTTGGAGTGGGTAGGATTGGAAAGGTGGAAGATAGAGGAGGTGGATGTGTAGAAGTAGATTGGGAAGATTGTGGTAAAGGTTGCATATGAGGGAGGTAGGGAAGTGGGGGGCACACCCTGCCTTGGGAGCTCATGGTGGAATGAGCATGAGTTTTGTTTGATGAATTGTATGAAGATGAAGAAGTATTCATTGGATTATTGGGTAGATTGAGAGGAGGTAAAGAGGGTGACACAAGAGGTCATATTGGAGTAGGGGTGAATTGGGTGGATGATAAGGGTAGACCTGATGGAAGATTGATGATGTTGCAACATTGGAATGGATCCTCATCAGTAGGGATGTGATGCACCTGGCCATTATGAAGATATTTTAGGTAATGATGTAGCATAGAAGGAACACATTGTATATCATGAATCCATGGGTATCCTAAGAGAATATTATACTATATTTCCCCCTCAATGACATGGCATAATGTAGAGATGGTCTTTACACCCACCTAGATGGGTAAGACAATGGAGCTAACAGTGGGACACATAGAGCCATTAAAATCTCATAGGTCGAGGGAAGGAGTGGTAAGATGAGTAGGTGGGATGTGTAGGTGATGAAGGGCCATCATAGAAATGATGTTGATGGAAGAACCTATGTCAATCAAGATGCATTTGTATGTGACATCATTGATGCAAGCCATAATATGCATAGGGGGATCAACCCCCTCACCTTCCAGAGTGGTGATCTTATGATCATAAAATATGATGGAAGGTTGCATACATGTTTGCACATTGCTAAAAAAATTGATAAAAGCATTTGAATCATTTATCTCTAGATTGATGGAGTGAAGAATATCATTTAGAGCCTCATGATGAGGCTATGATTATTGTAGTAGGTCATAGATGGACAAGAGGGCTAGAGTAATTCAAAGTTGATGTGATAGACTACTATGGATGGTAACAACATTACGTGGCATAGTAGGAAGTGTACTAGGTGAATGTGGGGGATTGGAAGAAGGTGGTAGAGGAGGATAAATATTATGGTGTGGATTAACGCATGGAAGATAGCATTGATTGCATGTAGCAACATGGATCATACCCATAAAGCCTTGTTGAGTTGGGTTGCGATTGACATGATTAACCTGCCTAGGTCCAAGTTGTGATGTGGATGTACTTGTATGAGTATTGGCACCCCCATGTTCAGGTAAAGGGTTTTGATAAATACCCAAATTTTGATTTTGAGGGGCAAGAGGATTTGAAACATGGATGGTTCCATGATCAATGAGATCTTGTACCAAATGATGAAAGAGATAGCAAGAGTTGATGTCATGACCTCTTTGTATATGATACTCATAAAATACATGCTCATTGTAGCCCCATGGTTTTGGATGATTGGGATCATTAGGTTTTATGTTAGGCATAGCTATGTGTCCAACATCATATAACCTTTGAAATAGGTTAGGTAATGGTTCAGCCAAGGGCATCCAATTATGTGGTAAGCAAACCATATGAGTTATACGAGTCTATAGTTGATTAGATAGAGGAGGTGGGTTGGTTTGAAAGAGAACTTGTGGTAGTAACTGAGATGGTTGAGGTGAGGAGGTGGGCCGAGTATTTGATGCCACTTGATTTGTTTGTGGTGGTTTGACTGTGCTAGGATTGGTAGGATTCCTACTAAATTTGACATTGGTAGGGTAATCCATCTTCTTGTGGAGTTTAATATTTTTGGCTTGGACTTTGATGTCCTCAATCACTTTTTCTTGAGCAATAGCCTCTTCAAATGTGTGATGTTGGATTTGCAAAGTTGTAGAGATTTGCTTGGTGCAACTCTTTGTAAATAACTTGACTAGTTCTGTAGGTGGTATGGTGAAGGTTAGGTCATGAATAATGACCCACCACCTAGAAACATAATCGGTAATAGGTTCTTCATCAAATTGGTGTAAGTTGTACAAGTCTGATAGTGAAGTCTTCTTTTTGATATTAATTGAGAAGTGCTCCAAGAAGAGATTGGCTAATTGCTCAAAAGTAAGAATATTGTGCCAAGGAAGGTTATTATACCAATCTAGGGCTTGACCCCCAAGTGATAATGGAAATGTACGAAGCATGAGGGGGTCACTATCATTGATTTGATAGCAAGAAAATCGATAATGGTTGATGTGTTTGCATGGATCCTCCTTACCTTTGAATTTGTCAAATTTAGGCATTTCATATTTTTGTGGGTATGGATGAAGTGTTGTAGATGGATGGATAGGGTCATTACATATTTGATTGTAGGTTGGCATTTGTAGCCCATAACCACTAGTTCACAACTCCAAATTCTTAAGTTGCTCCTTCAAAAGTTGCATTTTGATGGGTGGCACTGGTGATGTAGAGGTGGAGAGAAGAGTTTTCCCTATGATAGGTCGCTCAACATAATAATTATGGACACCAATAGAATGATGTGGAAGTGATTGGACATACTGTTCAGGAGGAATCTAAGTATGATATGATGTGGGATGAAGTTGAGAGGATGAAGAAGGAGTTTTTTGTTGTTATTGAATTTGTTGATAGAACTGATGTTGTTGCTGCTACAATTGATTTTGTTGTTGTTGTAGTTGTTGTTGCTACAACTATTGTTGATTAAGATACTCTTGATGGAGTTGTTGTTGATGGAGGTGATCTTGGTGGAGTTGTTGTTGGTGAAGTTGCTCCTGACGAAGATATTATTGGTGAAGTTTCTCCTAATGGATTTGTTGTTGATGAAGTTGGTATTGATGGAGTTGTTGTTGAAGTTGTTGTTGGTAAGATGGAGCTACAAAATGTTGATTTGGATTGTTGAGAACTTGATGTTGTAGTTGAGATGGTATTTGTTCATTTTGAGTTGGAATCTATTGGAGATTTTGATCAGATCCTTGAATGAGTTTGCATGGTATGGATTTTGTATATAGTTTTGATCCACCTATTGGATAGGGACCTGGGTTGATGTCTATTGGTAGGTGGAAGGCCACTCATACTATGATGTAAGAAGAGGATGAGATGATAAATGTGTGGGCATGGTGGAAGTCCACATCGGTGGGAAAGTGAAGAAACCACCCTGGTTTGAAGGAGGTATGGAAGAATATGGAAGGATTTGAGAAGAAAGGTAGGTAGTGGGAACATTCATTTGAGATGATGTAGGAATGTTATATTACAACATGTGAGAAGAAGCAGATGGAACAGAAGAATATATAGAGGAGTTTGAAGAAATTGAGAGGTTTGAGAGTAAGTTGGTATTTGCATATAACTAGTTGAAGAAGGGGCTTGCGTACCAACATTATGCAAGTTGTGAAGAATATTGTCAAAAGGAGGATCAATATTAAGAAGAATGGTTTCAAAAAATAGATTGGTAGGATGTAAGGAAGTAGGTAATATGGATGAAATGGAATAAGGAGGAGGTTGTGGAGGTGTGTTGAAGAAGAAATCAGGATCTATTAGCGTATATGAAAGAGGAATTTGAGTATGTTGTTGCAAATAAGAAGGTATGTTTGAGGAAGAGGTCCCCTTGAGTGTTAGGGGGAGTTGTGGTGGTGAAGACCATGGTGACAGTTTGGATGGTAGCCCTAACATCTTGTTGAGTGTGGGAGATATTATCATCCTACCCCAAAAGGTGTTGTGATTGGCCTTGGAGAAATGGGTGTGTGGAATTAGAGGAAAGTGATGAAGCATCATCCTCATAAGTGAGCTTAGGTTGGAAATTTCCTAGCAAAAAGTAGATGATGCCCGAGAAGGAAGGCACTTCATGGGTTGATTCATCTGAAGACTGAGAGGATGAAGTATCAATGGGGTGATGAATAATGTCTTGAGTGACATTCACCATGGTGGATGAAGTTACAATTGATCAAGATGGATCAAGAGTATGAGTTGTCAAGATTGACGAGGTGATGTTGCTAACTTCTATAGAGTAAGTGATAGATAAAGTGGGGGCTATACGAGAAGCCTCCATTGCAATATGAGATTTCTCATGAGCTTGGCTATGAGTAACAACCATATTTGTGTGTGAAATAGAGCTTTTAGAATGACTCAAATGAGAATTTGACCTTTTTTGTGTACTCTATGAAGGTTTTTGAACCTGTTTGTGGCCTAAAAATTAGATTCATAGGGTAGTGTACGAATCTGATTTGCACCTCACTATGTGAATGTGATTCACATAGTACTATGTGAATCTATATGAAATAGATAGCCAAGGTGGGGTTTTACAAAAAGAGACTATTAAAAATCAACAAGTGTGTTTTGAAGTTGTTTTGGATGGTTTTGTAACAAAAATTAGTTAGATGCAACAAAATGTTATGCCAAATAGTAAGAAAATATTTTTGTATTTTTGTGTGTTTATGATGATGTTGATCTGTTGACACTTTTTGTCACATTATACAAGGGGTAGAAGAATAGTAGAATTTTGTATAATATTTCCTTGTTGAAAGTTTTCTTTTATTTTAAGTTACAGCAATTTTGACTTTCCCTATCACCCCCTTTTATAAAAGATCTTCGCTACCAAAAAAGCCAAGGAAAATAGCTTCGTCGAAAGAAAAGAAGGAGAATGTGAAAAGAGCTTCGGGCCCGAAGCACTCTAAATCACCACTTCGGGCGAAAGCGTTGCGAAGTAATATCACCGAAGAAAATACAAAAATAATGCTTTGCACCCGAAGCATTTTCAGCAGCCGCTTCGGGCAGAAGTTTTGCAAAGCAGCATCCAAATAACTTCGCCAAAAGAGGAGAGCATAATCCAAATCAGCTAAGGCAAAGAAACTACTTCGGGCCTGAAGTATTTCTGACACCTACTTCGGCCAGTTTTCACCCGAAGCAGTGGCACCCGAAGCAAAATGACAATGGTTCAGAAATAGAGAAGTGCTTCAGGAGGATATTCCCTGAACCATAGTTTTGAGAGAGAATCGGGCTGAAACATTTTCCATCTGAAGAAGTTTCGCCAGCAAAGCACAAAGAACCCCATTTCAAAGATGGAGCCCGCTCGGCACTCGACATCCCCAAAGTAGTTTCTGCGAAGCATTATTTTGCGAAGAACAAATCAAGGAAGATCTACTTCGGCCCAAGGCTTTGGTGAGGCAGAGATGTAGTGAAGCACTTTTTGGGCCCATGTTCCAAGGCGGGAAGCTTCCCAAGGTGATCGAAGGCCCCTTATAAATACTCCCTTTCTTGCCCGATAAGCCCGCTGACCATTTTTGGCAAACGAAAGGGATGTAACAGTCCTCGAAGTAAAACACGGTGGGTGTAACGATCACTCAAGCATAGCATCCAGAAGCCAGGGACACTCGGGCGGCACATTAAAAGAACATTTCCATGGTTGACCCATTCGTAGTTGCCACTTTTGACAACCGATTTGAAAGCTCAGTTGCAGCAACCGTGAGGAGCAGATTTCTCAGAGCCCGAGGGTGTACTCCACCATTTTTTGTAATAATGACTCAGATGGTCGGGTCCTCTATAAAAACCCAGGCTTTGCAATGTAAAAAGGGGGGGAACTTTTTGCTAGAAAGTTGTTGTAACTTGATGTCCTGTGTCTAATACTAAATATTTTTGTACTCCATTTCTCTCTTTTATGTTGCCTTTTGTGCTTAATTCTTTTGTCTGTCTGCACTCATATACTGAGACTTTGAATCCTAAATCCGGTGTGCGATTGGGGACTATACCCTAAAATTCACCCTGAAGGATACATAGGAGAGGAAAAACATCATATAAGCTTTCTTTTATGCTTCCTGGTGGGTCGTGGTTTTTGTTATTCCCTTGTCTTAATCGTTGTTACTCTGAACCCTGAATTCCAACGAGAGAGAAAGGAGAACCCTATGAACTCGTCCAGAGGATACATAGGAAAGCGAGTATCATGTTTCTTTCGTCTATTCTTGGTGTTCTTTGCTGCTATTCAAGTTATTAGCGAGTGATCGTGCTTCCTGTTCTCTCCCACCTTAAATCATCATCTTCTAACCCTTACTCTTTTTATTTCTTTCTCTAACCCTTACCCCTTTTTATTTCTTTTCCTAACCCTTACTCTGTCTATTTCTTTCCTGCACTCTTGTCTCAAACCCCAAAATTATATTAGTATAGGATCCGGCCTTTCTTCGGAGATTGGCACGAGGGGCATCTCTTCCCCTCGGCCTTTCAATGTTGGTCGCAGGTCCAGGGTGCGCAAACCCATTGAAAGTCCTTTACTATGCGGATTTGATGACCAACAGTTTTTGGCAAGCTCGATGGGACTCAAGGTCCCATATTTGAGAAAATTTCTAGCTTGTCTTCACCGAAGCCAGTAGTTCTAACAAGTTCCCGGTGAGATCCAGTCAGTCTCATCTTCTGAGTAGTAGTGAGAATCGATGCTCTCATTACAAAAAGACTCTTAGCATCTGGCGACTCTGTTTTACTCGAGAATCTCTAAAGTCATGAAGACCAGTGCCTAAACTCGATTTTTGTAACCAGGACTCCCTATCCCTTAAGAAGGTCCGAGTTCGATGAATCTCTGGCTTGTCTTCATTTGATAAAATCACCTGGTGACTCAGTTGATCTGAAGATCCAAATTTCCTGGTCGTAGGCACCTTTCAAATTTGAAATAAGATATCCCAAAGGAATCAAGGTTTGGTGAGCAGCCTTGACCTCATGAGCGGAGAAAGAATGTCCACCTAACGACTCCGACTCAGTGACGACAACCGTGATTTCCATAGGCTACTGTCATAATGGCTGGGAGAAGATTTCCTAGCTGGAATGATCCAGGCCCCCTGAATATCCAAAGCTACCACAAAATTCCCAAAAGTGCTTTGAAATCATTGAAAAAATACGACACCACGAGAATGGCCCGAGAGTACCTTGAAGATGTTGTCGATTTAGCGACCCTCCATGACATTATCCATGAAGATGTCATGATCAGACTTCTTGTTCTATCTCTGGAAGGAAGGGCGCTGTGGTGGTACAAATTGCTCAGGCCCAAAAGCATCTGCTCATGGGATGACTTAGCGGGGGCATTGATTGAGATGTTCGATGGCTCTCAGGATCCCTTCCATCTCTTCACATACCTCTCCACCATCAAGAGAGCACCCTCGGAGGGTATCACGGATTTCAATGTTCGATTCTATAGAAGTTGGAAGAGAATTCCACTAGAGATCCAACCGACGCCCACCCAAGCCCATCTCTTCTATGTTCGAGCCTTCCACCTGGACATAAGCCTCATTCTACTACAATCCTGGGAATGAAGGTTCCCTCAAATATTTGAGGAGGCGATACAAGTGAAACGGCTTCTACTCCTATCAGGAAAGTGGCAGTGGAGAGAAAATTTGTCACTTCCTTTGATAATTATTGCTCCTGTTCAGCCAGCGTAGTACTCATCATGGGGCATTCCTCACACTGAGCCGATACCTAAGATGTAGTCATTTGGAGCTTAGGAAGCAGACCTCATACTAGCTCAAAAATGGAAATACGCAAGCGTGGCCCACCCAATGAACAACATGGCTACTCACAATCTCCATCAAGAGGTGAACCGAGAAGAGAAGAAGACTCGAGTGGAAGAACTCGAGAACAAAGAGGGAACATTTTTGCACCCTTTTTGTATCCCAAGATATGGCATGCAAGTGTTCAGCCAAAGCTCATCAAGCCTGTCCGATTTAGAGGATGAGCCCGAAGAGATCCTAGAGGACTACTCTTCGCCGGAGGAACCTTGTTACCATATCAGTGGGATGGAAGAACCTATACCCGGCCTTCATTTGGAAGAATCTACAGAATTCTAGCATTGGGTCTGGTATTGGTTTCGGCTATCCCTAATACCAATGCCCCGAGAAGGCTTTCAAGTGGCGAACTTCTTCGCCAATAATCTAGGCACTAGCAAGGACAAAAATCGGCTGCGTTGTTTCCTCTTCGTAGCATGGATAACTTCAGGAATGGTCCAGTCGAACCTCGAGGGTTTGCTAAAGTACAATCAGATCTGGTCTGGACACTACAGGTTTACCGGATAATCACCTAAAATGAATCCATGGTGGTGGCATACCCATTATGCCGCAAGCCTATGTGAATATTGTAAATAGTTCGACTATTAAATAAAAGTGCTGCTCAGAAACACAGGTTGAGTTTTGACTCGGTAGCACTCCAAAAAAAAAAAAACTCCTTTGGGAAAAGGTTTCCCGAAGTAACCAATGAAAAATGGTTCGCAGCAACGACTCGGACCAAGGCCCGAGAAGTATTGCGCCAAGGGGAGTTCAAGCGAAATAGTTTGTGAAGGAGGACCGACGAGCCAACTTCAGCAAAGAGAACTACTTCAGGCCCAAAGCATAGAGAAATAGCTCGCACCAAGGGTTCACCCTGAAGCACTTCAACTCTGACTTTGGCTTCACCAACCCGACAACAAAAAAGGCAGGGGCATTTAAAACATGCCTAGGGGAACATGCCGACAGCCACCTTCAAAAGCGTTCGAAGCGGGCAAGTTAAATGAAAAGGTGGCAGGTACGTCCTTTAGGGATTCATTTAGGAGAAAATTTCATGCTCGGGTACAAAGTGGCAGAGGGTCACGCTTCCAAAGCAAGCCACAATCATCATAACACACAGCCCTGTGTACCACTCCACCATGCAGCAAATTAGATGAAGCGACACAGATTCAATTATGGTAAGTGCCTTAAATATGGATAGTTGCCTTCTAGGGCTATATAAGGTAGGCTCCAGCAACAAGAAAGCTATTTGCTCGATAATTCATGCAAACTGCACTGCTAGCCTTCAAGCTCTCCTATCTTGCGCTTCGAAGCCTCCAATACTGAAGCCCTCCGCATTGTTTTCTCCATTACCCCTAGCACTATGGGAAAGAAGAACTCTAAGGAAGAAGGAGAAGAGGAAAAAGAAGAGGGACAGACTGCAGAAGCAGGGTCTGGGGAAAACCAGTAACTCTGCAGTCCAATGGATCAAGACTAAAGGGTTCTTTTGCCGAGACGAGCTCGTCACCCCGCGAGCCGCCAAGAATGTTGACACTTTTTGTCACATTATACAAGGGGTAGAAGAATAGTAGAATTTTGTATAATATTTCCTTGTTGAAAGTTTTTTTTTATTTTAAGTTATAGCAATTTTGACTTTCCCTATCGCCCCCTTTTATAAAAGAGCTTCGCTACCAAACAAGCCAAGGAAAATAGCTTCGTCGAAAGAAAAGAAGGAGAATGTGAAAAGAGCTTCGGGCCCGAAGCACTCTAAATCACCACTTCGGGCGAAAGCGTTGCGAAGTAATATCACCGAAGAAAATACAAAAATAACGCTTCACACCCAAAGCATTTTCAGCAGCCGCTTCGGGCGGAAGTTTTGTGAAGCAGCATCCAAACGACTTCGCCAAAAGAGGAGAGCATAATCCAAATCAGCTAAGGCAAAGAAACTACTTCGGGCCCGAAGTATTTTTGACACCTACTTTGGCCAGTTTTCACCCGAAGCAGTGGCGCCCGAAGAAAAATGACAATGGTTCGAAAACAGAGAAGTGCTTCAGGAGGATATTCCTCGAACCGTAGTTTTGAGAGAGAATCGGGCCGAAACATTTTCCATCCGAAGCAGTTTCGCCAGCAAAGGACAAAGAACCCCATTTCAAATATGGAGCCCGCTCGGCACTCGACATCCCCAAAGTAGTTTCTGTGAAGCATTATTTTGTGAAGAACAAATCAAGGAAGATCTACTTCGGCCCAAGGCTTTGGCGAGGCAGAGATGTAGTGAAGCACTTTTCGGGCCCATGTTCCAAGGTGGGCAACTTCCCAAGGTGATCGAAGGCCCCTTATAAATACTCCCTTTCTTGCTTGATAAGCCTGCTAACCATTTTTGGCAAACGAAAGGGACGTAACAGTCCTCAAAGTAAAACACGATGGGCGTAACGATCACTCAAGCATAGCATCCAGAAGCCAGGGACACTCGGGCAGCGCATTAAATGAACATTTCCATGGTTGACCCAGTCGTAGTTGCCAGTTTTGGTAACCAATTTGAAATCTCAGTCGTAGCAACCACGAGGAGCCGATTTCTCAGAGCCCGAGGGTGTACTCTACCATTTTTTGTAATAATGACTCAGAGGGCTGAGTCCTCTATAAAAACCCAGGCTTTGCAATGTAAAAAGGGGGGGAACTTTTTGCTAGAAAGCCGTTGTAACTTGATGTCCTGCGTCTAATACTAAAGATTTTTGTACTTCATTTCTCTTTTATGCTGCCTTCTGTGCTTAATTCTTTTGTCTTTCTGCACTCGTATACTGAGACTCTGAATCCTGAATCCGGTGTGCGATTGGGGACTGTACCCTAAAATTCACCCTGAAGGATACATAGGAGAGGAAAAACATCGTATAAGCTTTCTTTTATGCTGCCTAGTGGGTCATGGTTTCTGTTATTCCCTTGTCTTAATCATTGTTACTCTAAACCTTGAATTTCAGCGAGAGAGAAAGAAGAACCCTATGAACTCATCCAAATGATACATAGGAAAGCGAGTATCACGTTTCTTTCATCTATTCTTGGTTTTCTTTGCTGCTATTCGAGTTATTAGTGAGTGATCGTGCTTCTTGTTCTCTCCCACCTTAAATCATCATCTTCTAACCCTTACTCTTTTTATTTCTTTCTCTAACCCTTACCCCTTTTTATTTCTTTTCCTAACCCTTACTCTGTCTATTTCTTTCCTGCACTCTTGTCTCAAACCCCAAAATTAGATTAGTATAGGAGCCGGCCTTTCTTCAAAGATTGGCACAAGGGGCATCTCTTCCCCTCGGCTTTTCAATGTTGGTCGCAGGTCCAGGGCACGCAAACCCATCGAAAGTCCTTTCCTATGTGGATTTGATGACCAACATTGACCAACCTAAAACCAAGAATGTAGGGGCGAAATGGATGTTACAAAGGTATATTGAGCACGTGTTCTTACAACACCCAAATGCATGGAAGGAAAAACTATGTGACAATGGTAGAATGGCAAAATGAAAGGTACAGTGAAAGGTGACCAAAATGGGGTGCTCTAAAAGACCTCTTATAAAAGAGGTAGAACTGTCTAAAACTTACTACTGGCCTAGTTGGGATTTTGCTTCACCTTCAAATGGGCTTAGTAAAAAAAGACAATTATCAACTCACAAATTATGCAAAACCTTACAAGTGGGGGTATCTAACCCTAACCTACTCCAAGGATCTCTCAAGAGTAGGGGATCTCCTAGTGATGAAGTCTATAAAATCGCTCATGGGGGCTACTATGGTGTCTAGGGGCTGAGCTAGTTGAAGGATATGAATTCCATTATCACTGGTATAGATTGGAGGTTGGTGATGAAATTCAACCTTACCAATGTATATGAAATTTGCAAGTGTGTGTATCCTACTTAAGAAAATTGGAAATGCTGGAAAGTAAGCTAATTTAAGTAAAAGAAATATGCTTTACTCTTTTTTATTTTTGATTTTTAGAAAACTAAATGCCTTTTTGGAAGGAAAATAATGCAAGAGGAACTTAAGATATTGTGTTATGTGAAAGGAAAGAAACCTTATGGTAAGGATTAAATGAATAAATTTGCTTGATTTTAGAGAGCCATTCTAAGATTTTCTTAGGTGTAAATCTATTTATACTAGCCAAGATATGCTTATTAAGGTTATGGCTAGATGTCTCTCGTAGCTTTATGTACAAGGTAAATATTAGAATCTTACTCTCAGCTCATGGAGATGAAGATATTAGAAGGCCTCTTTGCATCTTATGCAAATTATTTAACTCTAAATGATGCAACTATTCAATTAACTAACATGTATAGAAGCAAAGGAAAGATATTTTAAAAGTTTGACCAAAGCAATTTTTGGGGCCTTTCTAAGCTATTGACAAGTAAAATGAAATGTGACCAAACAAATTTGGGGTATTTTTGTAAAGCAAGACAGTAAACGAAAAAAGATTTGTAAAGTACCCAAAGCAATTTTAGGGCTTACCTACTGCCAAATGTTGCAAGAGTTTTTTTCTAGGTTGTATGATGCACAATGTTGCTACTTTTTTGGGATTTGTATAGTACTATATGAGTTTGATTGTACCTTGAAATTCACACAGCTCTATACAAATTTGAATTGATGTTTGGTTTAAGCAACTTTGGTACCTATGAGTTAGATTCTATAATTTCACTTGGTTCTACGAAAGTTTCCTACAATAAAGAGGGGTAGAAATTTAGTCCAAATGCTTATAGCAAGTACAAAACATTAAAATAAAGAATTCAAAAGTAAAATTTGGGAAAGAAATCCCAAAACCAAGAAAATATTCAAGGAATGATTTCACCTTGGGGACGTTGTTTTGAAAAGTGGTTTTGGCCTATGAAGGTACATGAGATAGTAATTTCAATGGGAAATAGTGTTTTAATCCCTCGACTTACCTAATTTTTGCTTTGGGAGGCTCAAATATCGATACCTTACTTTTAGGGATCAATTTCCAAGGTTTTTTGAAGGATTCACATAGTACTATACGAATTTACCTCTAACATTCAGACACTGCTATTGGAATATGGATCATAGGTCAAAAAAGTGATAAAGGGGGACCTAAAGTGTGTGCCAAGGTTTTGGGTGATCTTTTTCTAGTTTTGCAGCACCTGGAGCAGAGAAAAATGATAGAAAAATAATAGTTAACTAGCAAGAAAGACTAAGAAAGCCAACAAAATATGGTGGACATCCCATCATATTTTTTTGGCATGCATACCACCAGGTGTACCAAAAAGAAACACTAGGAAACCTATTTTTTTGTAATTTATATTAGAAAGTCCCACCATATTTTGTTGACACACATCCCACCAGGCATGCCAAAATGAAACATAGGGAAACCTGCTTTTTTTGTAATTTATATTGAAAAGTAGATTTACAGAGCTATCCTTCTACAAAAGTACCCCTAAGGGCTACAAAATGAGGTCTTCCACAAGGGAAGCTCTCTTTTAGTATGAATTTTAAACAAATTCCAATTGTATCCTTGTCTTCCTCAATGTGAGTGGGCTTATTGCTCGTGTGCCATTGTCAATCAAGCCTATCCTTGAGATTTATAAGACCTATAAGTTTTTTTTAGAATTTTTAGGGGCCTATCTTGATTAGACCCCTTATTTTTGAAGACAGAAGACCTCTAAACTGAGCTCAAAATATGATTAAAATTGCATAAATTGATGATGGACAGACATAGAAAGGATGTTTATCTAGTTTTGAAAGCTTTGGAATACTAAAAATAGGATGCACATAGCATTATGTAAATTTGACTATGCCTCAGAATTCGCATAGTTTTATGAGAATTTAATTATGTTTTTTTGAATTGGTATTTTTTGATGTAAACTTTCCTCTAGTGCAGTTGTCACTTTTGTTGTCCATCGAGTCACCTTTAGAAACCTACAATATTTGTCAACAACCTATCAAGCAACACAAGATGGTGATGGATTTGTGTGGATCTCCATGTGAGGATGGATAGTGAGTGATTTTGAATGACGGTGAGATAATTTTGATGGTCTAGCCTAATTTTAGTAGAGTTTGGGCATGCATATGAGTGTTTTTTTAAATGGAGAAGAAAGCATTCTATTTATAGAATTTTCCAAGGTTAGGGGAGGGGTTGAGGTATCCTGTGTGAGGTGTCCCCTATGAGGTGTCCCCTATGAGGTGTCCCCTGAGGTGGCATGGATTTCATGCCTCATAAGTGCACTTGGGTGAGAGAATCCCTCACCCATCCACATGCAATAAATGGGTATGGATGAGTCATCCCACATAAATGCATGGGTGGAGGAAAGTCTCCAAATGTCATTTATAACATGTTGAGGTGAAATATCTTTTATTTAAAAATGCTTTTGTGTGTGCAAAAGTCTTTAATTATCATTGAATGCACAGGGGGATGTGAAGTGGAGCAAATATCAAAGTGGTGAGGTGGAAGGCTAGGCTAGTCAAAGGGTAGACTAGGTGAGGTGGAAATGTTAGACTAGTTAAAAGGTAGACTAGGTGAGGTGGAAGAATTAGGCTAATCATGATTGAGTTGACTAACCATGAGCTTAAACATAAAGTAAATTTTGACCATAAAGTGACTTTTGACTAGGGTAGAGATTAACCAAGGTTAATCCATGATGGTGGTCGCATGAGGACCCAGGGTTAAGCGTAGGAAGGGGCTTAAGTAGCCCAAGGGGGCTTATGGAGATGAATAGTGATTTTAATAAATGGATAGTGTTTTGAGGCTAATTTATGCAAATTTCATGGGCTTTGCAAATTGATCAGTTGTTATGATAGGAGAAGTGGAAATGTGTGACTTTTGGATGTCTACAAAGTCATGGAGGCCTATGGATTAACCTTTCAATTT
This sequence comes from Wollemia nobilis, assembly GCA_028583015.1. Classification (NCBI taxonomy): domain Eukaryota; kingdom Viridiplantae; phylum Streptophyta; class Pinopsida; order Araucariales; family Araucariaceae; genus Wollemia; species Wollemia nobilis. Next base: position 1,618,434 of record JAQPPZ010016949.1, read on the forward strand.
GGATGAAGTCTCTCTTGGCTTAAACGACTACCCCATAGGCTATTGGCAGTGAATTACCTTCTTTTATTTTTAGCATCATGGCCATTTTAGAATTGATTAACTTTAGCTAATAGATAAAATCCATACTTGGGATGGGTTAGATTTCCTCTAGGATTTTATACCAAGACTTGTTGAAATCTAGAGTTGAACTTGTCCATAACTTCTATGGGGCCCTTTTCATGCTCACCAACTGCTCTAGCAAAGATATTATGTTTGGTTTCTCCTCAAACCTATCCACAAGAAAGTTTAAAATTTTATCCCATTAGCGATAAATTATGAAGTGATAAAAATATATCACTCTCACACTTTTCCTTTGAAGGAGATCGCCAAAAGTCTAAGCATGATATTTTGTTCTCCAATGTTGTTTAAATCACAAAGGTTGACCATATGTTGAAGATGCTTAGTTGGAGTTGTCACATTCTCTTTGGTGAAATATGGTAGGTACTTTAGAGAAAATACCATTATCGCATCCTAAGTATCCAATGCTATTAAAGACTATAGGGGGACACTATTGTTCCATGCTATAAGCCTTCTTTGGTTTGGATTTTTGAGGGTAGCCATGTTTTGTTGTTGACCTCTTCACTTGTTTCCAAAGTTGAGAGGGGAAGAAATTATTTGAGGGTTTGCTATTGCACTAGACCTTGTGGTAGGTCCTAAGCTCATGAAAAAAATTGTCTATCCTTTATTGCTTTGTCTGGGTTATTTTCTTTTTCTTATGCAACGAAGTCACTAGGTGGTGAATATTATTGCCAACAAGATAAAGGCTTCCACTACAAACTTGACTTGCACCTTGATAAATGATTTATTTAGGTTCTTTTCTTTGCAATGGATTCCCTGGGTGAATCTTCAAGGTGCTTCAACAAGTAGGGGATTGAGACCTTCATCGAGACCTCAATCTAATTTTTGATCAGGGAAAAATTTAGCAATTTAGGTCCCATTGGGCATGCCTAAAGAATTTTTAGGGACCAAAAATGGTCCTTACACTCTAAGAATCATGACCCATCACAATATGGTTCTTGCTAGGTATGTCTAATTCTGACACCTCACTTGGAGTGCTAGTTCAGGATGTCCAAGGAGTGTGTGATGTTGCTCCTTTAGATGACCTCTACAATTTTTAACCAAGGTTGACTCCTTGTTCAAGTGAAATATTTGACACTCCCCTCCTATGCTAACCTAACCTACTAGGTGCATGATAAGGAAAAGGGAAAAGAGATAAAACAAGAAAAATATAACTAGCCTAAGCTATGGGTGGCAATGCGCCAAAGATTATGGTTTTCATCTTTCATACCAGTGGGATTAGTGAACACATGCATCATAACATGACAACTAATATTGAACACAGTCCCAACCACTTATAATTATAATTTAAAGAATCCCCCCATGAGAACCAGGATAGATACTAGTCATAGCCCCCCATGAAAAGATATATGAACATAAAGACCAGGATAAAATTTGCAGTAATTATAGCTCTTTGTATTCACATTTAAAAACACATTACATTCAAATACAATTGAAAGAGGCTCGATGACTTGTACATGAAATGACTCAATGATCAAGTCTATATTGAAATACAAAATAGAAATAGGAGGAAAAATTGCTCAAGATCAGATACTAGACATGACAATAATTCAACATCCTTTTTTTGGCCCCTAAGATGGATATTTATAATAATTACCTCAAAATTCAAAATTCAAAAATACCTACCAAAAGGTTATGGGTAGGACTATCTATTTCATTCTTGGTTTCTAAATTAGAGTAACTAAGTTGTATTTAATTATGGGGTATCTTAAGTTGATAGTGGGTCAAATCACCATAAATACTTCCACAGGTAACATAACCTTCTTGTAGAGGTGTTATTAATGAACTTATCTTTCCTTGTGGGAACTTGAGCTCAGGTGGTGGCTTTTGCGTATGGAGCCCTACCTCAAAGGTTGTGGTTTTATCCTTTCTTGGTCTTTGGCCTATCTATGTATGTTTCTCTTCCTTTTATGTTGGTTTATTGGGTTTTGGCAATGTCTTGATCCTAAACCTTTCTCTAGTCATTTGGTTGCTCCAATAGCCCTTTTCTTATGTTTTTAGTTGGTCTCTTAGCTTGATTGATGCTACCTTCGATGTTGACCTATCCCTCTTGATTACTGATCATCTAAAAATTCTTTTTCACAAGGTTCCATCAGACCTCATTTCATGGGTATGCTTATGGTTTGGAAAAGGTTTGCATGTTCTTCTTGCCTCTCCTACCATTGTTCCTCTAGGATACTTGTATGTATATTAACAAGATCAAATGGTCTTATTGAGTCCTTACTTGAATCACCCTATCCCAATTTTTCTTATAGTTGCTTGTTCCATTGAGCAACAATAGCTAGGTATATTTAGTGTTGTGATCTAATTACCATAAGAGGGTAACCCAGTTTTAGGGCTCACCTATCAATTTGGTGAATGGGTATTGATGAATCGATCTAATAGATGTCCAACCATTAACAAAACACTTTTAGTTACCATAGAAAGGGTTTTGGGGTTCCTATTTGTGGTGGGATGCAACTTAGTCACCATCAAAAATGTTATGATATTTTATTGGTATGGTCTAGATGAATGACTTTGCCTCATGGTGCGAGGAGCTTTAAGCATGCTAGAAGCATCTAGCATGGATTACTTGATATATAGAGGAGACTTTAGGGCCTCGAATTTGTTTAGTTTCTAGTAGTAGTCCTATTTATCTTCTCATTAAGGAAAATATCTACCCCTTTGTAGTGAATTTTTTACTATATTTATATATCATTTTCATATTAAAAAATAAATATATTAAAATTATAAATTGATTTTTTATTTATATTTAAAAAAAAAATCTTCATATATTACTTATCCATACTACACATCATCCAATGATATGTATTAATTGATTTTTGTTAGTAAATTAATTTATTATTTATACATATTTGAATAGGTTAAAAAGTTGGGGTACACCGAAAGCCACCCTCCCTATGAATCGGACATGGGTCTCTGTTAGGAAAGCCTAATGCCTTTTACCATGGCAGTGTTCTTAATAAATATATTTTTTTATGAGGTTGAAAAGTGGGGACACATCAGGGGCCACCCTTCTCATAAATTGAACCTGAGTCTCTGTTAAAAGAGCCCAATGACCTTTTCCTATTGTGGTGTTCTTAGTAAATGTTAAAATATATATTTTAATTTTATTAAGAAAAACTAATTAACAAACAAGGTATTTGAGATTCATAGGAAAAGTGGCCTCGATATGCCCACACTTTTCAACCTATTTAATTTTTTTAATATGATGAGATCGTCTAGTCCCTTTTAATTTTATGAAGAGCTGTAAGGAACATGTATCATTCATTATATAAAACATATATTAATGATAAAACATAAATTATTAAAATAATTGAGTAATTAAATTAATAATTATATTTTAAAAATTTAATATTATTTTAATTTTAAATATTACTTAATATTTAAACCCCACTCAGTATGAGGGGGCCAAGACCCCTTATAAAAATCTTTGTAAACTCGTTAAAAAGCAAGTGTGAGCATGATATGAAAGTAAGTGCAGTAGGGTAGTAGTGAGAGTGAATGTGAGCTAGGAGTAAGTGTAGCAGCAAGTGCAAGCACGAGCTAAGAATAAGTGCAACAATGAGTGTGATCATGAGCTAGGAGTAAGTTCAATAGCAAGTGCAAGCATGATGTGGGAGTAAGTGTAGCAACAAGTACAAGCATTATTCAAGAGTGAGTGCAACCAAAAGCAATTGTAAGTGTAGCCAAAAGTGAGTGTGACTAAGTGCAAGAGTGAATTGGAGTAAGTGCAATAGTGATGAGAGTCAATGTGTAATCCAAGAGTGAATGAGATCAGAGAGGAAGTGTGAACCAAGAGGGAGTGCAAGCCAAGATTTAGTCATGGAAAAAGAGTGACAGGTTCATCCAAAGTGCATCAATGCTTCAAACCCTTACCATGAATGCGTGGAATATTATTTTCAAAAAATTATTGAATCCAAGAAACACCGACAAAAATAAGAGACAAGGGCAATTATGAGCCAAGAGGGAGTGCAATATGGGATTGAGTGCGAGGTAGGACAGAGTGTAATCCAAAAGTGAATGTGAACCAAAAGAAAGTGTAAACTAAGATGGGGTACGAGTTGTGATTTAGACATGGTAAAAGTGTAGCAAGTTCATCTAAAGTGCATCAATGTGTCAAACCCTTACCACGAATGCATGGAACATTATTTCCAAAAATTGCTAAAGTGAATGAATATCGAGAAAAATAAGAGACATGGGAAGTTACAAGCCAAGAGGAAGTGCAAGCTGGTAGTAAGTGTGAGGCCATAGAGTGTGCAATCCAGGATTAGTAGTGAGTATAAGTAGAGAGGGCGTGTGGACCAAGAGGGAGTGCAAGCCAAGAGCAAGCCCCATTAGCTATTGGGGAAGGAAATTCATATTTGAAAGCCCTAATGGAAATCCAATATGCCCAAGCTAGAAATCAAAATACCCTAGCTAGAAGTATGGAGGCCTAAATTGGAGATAAGCAGAAGAGCGAATACATGGTAATTTCAATATAGGTAGCATATGTCACACTAGAAGTAAGTATCAAGGATGATATGATTGAGCATGATATAATGGTTCTTAAAATTAGAGGGTTAATATGTAAGTTCCATAGATTATAGCCAAGGTTTTTGGAGATTTTAAATTGTATCAAGTGGAAGTGGGGATTGAATTCAAATTATTCTGTGACTTTTCTTCGTAAAGGTTTTTTCCTCATCATCTTTTCCAATTCAAAAATTAGGGATAAATAAATGGTTGGTGGCCCATGTTTTAGGGGAAGAGATGCACTTTATTTAATACCATGGAATGAAAAAAGTTTTGTTGAGACAAAAATTTTTAAGAAACTTCCAATGTGAGTTAGGCTTTTTGGACTTCTATACCAGCTCATAAATAAGGATGTTTTGAATAATATTGGAAATTCCCTATGGGAATTCATCAAGTAAGGACCAACAACTAAGGAGTGAAAGCATGCTATATATACTTGAATATGTGTTGCTATGGATATTTTAAAACCTTTGCCACAATCCATTAAGATTAAATCTGAATCAAGAGAATGGGATCAACAAGTAGATTATGAAAATATTGCATTCCTTTGTCATAATTATTTTGAGATTGAACATATGGCAAGAGTTTGAAAAGTAAAAACTATGAAGAAAGAGACAAAAAAATCTATTCATGAGGTAAACTTTAATATGAAGCAAGGAAATCATACAATAATAGAATCTAGATCAGATTAAGGATATTCCACTCCAAAATAGGAGGCAAATAAAGTCTATCTACAATATCATTTAACAAGTTTGGAAGGAATTAAAGATGCAAAATAATATGTGGAGATAAATTCCAAAACAAATACAACAAAAGAGGTCAAGTTTATTCGATGTAAGTCATCTTCATTTTCCTCAAGTAGTATAGAATCCTCTTTAGTTACTAAAAGTGAAAGTGGTGAAGATGTTAACCCTTGCACTTTAATATTTCAAGAGAAAAATAATATATAAATGAGGTTGGAGGAAACCCATAATAATTTAGGGTTTAGGGTATAATAAGAAGGAAATTGCTATATAATAGCATCCTTGCACTTTAGGGTTTCTAGGGCAACATACAGAAAAATTGTGCTTTTGAGGTTAATTATTGCACTTCAGATCCTTTAGAACATAGCAAACCTAAAGATGATAAGTCTTACTATGAGCAGTGTGAGAATATTGAAGAGAATCATGAAGAGGAAAGTATTTTTGGGAATGAAAAAAGAGAGGAAGATCAAAGAAGCAAAAACAAAGAGAAAAATAAACACAAAGAAATATTGGTATGGGAAAACAAAAGCAAATGTCACTAGTGTTAACAAGAAGAGGGGCTAAACCCACAAATAAAATTAAAAAATAACAATGAAAATAATATCTTAGAATACTAGGGGAATGAAAAAGAATCCTAAAAAAAGTATTAATAAATTGTGAGGATGTTATTGACAAGATATTTTTGGATATAGAAACTTGGTAACAAATATTTTAACCATTTGTAGTGTTGAATTTCATCTTGACAAAATTTAAATTTTTGAAGGCATTTGATATAAAAAGAATTGATTGTGAAAACTTAGTAGTTTGAGGAAGATGAAGAATATCTTTGATAGAAGGGTAAGTGAAGAATATCTCTTATAGAAAGATAAAGTTGGATATGTTTTAACTAACTTGTTAGAAATGTAAAGAGAGCAATGTAATATTTTATTTTCGTAATGGGAGTGGACCCCAATAGAAGCCATGCATAGCTTAAAAATAAAATAAATAGATTAATTAATATTTTAATTATCAACTTTATTTTTTATAACCATTGTCATATTTGTATTTAATATTTTTTGAAGTAGTATGCAAAGTACAATTGGAGGAACAATAGAGCTATCCTCCTAGTGAATTGAATTTGGATCTCAATGAAAGCTCAAAGACAAACCAAATCAGGTGTACATAAATTTTAGATTTAATATTATTTAATTATAACTTACTATATTATTTATTATAAATTAAAAAATAATTATTTAGTTTATACTATATTTTTTTGTTGTTTTAGTTTAGTGTTTAATCATTGTAACTCATAATTATAATTTTTTAGTTGCCTTTTTTTCTTTATCTTAATTAATTTAACTCTCGTGTGACCTCTTTTTTTGTTCTTCCATTTTGTATTTAATAATTGTAGCTCAAATTTTATCTTTAAGATTTATTTAGTTAGGATAGCCTCACATCTCCTCTTAGAGGTTAATTGGGTTGTAATCTATTTTTTGAGCAATAAAAAAATTATTTTATTTTACCGATATATATTTGTGTTCAAATTTATTATACTTTGATGGTCGATTCACCAGGAAGCTAGGGTTTCAAAGGCAACTATGTGAGGGTTTCATCTATGGGTCAAGAACAAGAGGTGATAAAGGTTGTATTTCGGGGCTTGCAGGTCCTAGCAACCAATTTTTTTGTTGTTATTTCTGCCCAAGATGTTAGGATCCTACTATAAAATAAACTCAAATAAACACACTCTCACACAATTTCTTGGAAATAAACTCACATAAACATCACATTAATATTCGGAACAAAATACACATTATAACAAAAATTTGCATAAAGGAAAAATCTCACAATAAGATAGAATCGCATGCCTCTTTGAGGGGGCAACCTCCTTCAACACTTCATTAATTTGCAAAAATATGAATACATTGGTGCCTTCTCAAGTATTTAAAGAGTTCCCTTCCATGGTTGGCTTACATGCAAAATGCCACCCGAATTACATGCATAATGCCACCCAAATTACATACATAGTGCCACTCGAATTACATGCACAATGCCACTCGAATTACATGCACAAGGCCACCTTACATAACCTATCTACCATGTGTTACATAAAAAGGGTGACATTTGTCATAGGCACTATATAAGCTAAAACTTAGAACATTACAAAATATTAATCATGGATTTAGGAATTATTACATCATGGAAGTTATTACATTAAGGGTTAGGATGGGATCCTAACATGTCCTTCCCCTTGAAGAAGCTTTGTCCTCAAAGCTTAAATGAGGAAACTGTTGCTAGAGTTGGTGGAGAGATTCCCATGTAGCATCTTCAGGTTGAAGCCCATGCCATTGAACCAGGATCTTTGTAATTATACGGTTGCAAAGAGTGTGAGTCCGATGATCCAACAACTGCTCAGGTTCAAGTAATATGGAGCCTTCTTCATCCAATTCAGGAAGTGTGGATTGAACCTGTACCTGTGTGCCAACAAATTTCTTGAGATCGAAAACATGAAAAATAGGATGAAGCTTGGAAGTAGGTGGGAGCGCCAATTTGTAAGCTGTGGGGCCAATCCTTTGTAGAACCTGGTAAGGACCATAGAATTTTGCAGCAAGCTTCTGGCACCTGTGAAGTTGTAGGGATGATTGTTTGTATGGCTACAAGCGAAGGAATACCATATCACCTACATCAAAACTATGCTCAGAACGATGTTTATCAGCTTGTTGGCTCATCTGATTCTGGGCCATGTTCAAATTTTGCTTAAGTTGGTGAAGGACCTCGGTGTGTTGACTCAAAGTGTTATCGACGGCCTGGACCTTGGAGCTGCCAGGAATGTAAGAGGAAGGCATAGGTGGAAGGCACCCATAGACTACTTCAAATGGTGTGATTTTGGTTGTGATATGATAGGAAGTGTTGTACCACCATTCAACCAAGGATAGCCATTTGGCCCATTGAGTGGGATGATCTAAGACAAAGCAGTGAAGGTAGGTTTCTAAGCATTTATTAACAACTTCTATTTGACCATCCGTTTGCGGATGGTAGGCTGAAATCATTTTGAGCCGAGTCCCTTGCAACTTAAACAAATCTGCTAGAAATGACTAGTGAAGGTGGGATCACGATCAGGTACAATGGAGGTGGGCATGCCATGAAGGCAAAATATGGAATCAAGAAAAAATTTTGCAACAATGGATGTTGTATAAGGATGGGCAAGGGCACAAAAGTGAGCATACTTTGAAAGGTGGTCCACTACCATGAAAATAACTGACTTGCCTCCAGATTTAGGGAGCCCTTCTATAAATTCAATGGAAATGTCAGTCTAAACCTGATTCAAGATAGGAAATGGTTGAAGAGTACCCGGAGAGTGCATTGTTTCACCTTTCATCCTTTGACATGTATCACAGGCAACAACAAAAGAGTGAATGTCATGTTTCATGCCTTTCCAAAATAAGGTGTGCTTGAGTCACTCATATGTTTTAAGGAAACCTGAATGGCCTGCAGAGGGAGTGGCATGAAATTCCTTCATGAGGAGCTCTCGAAGTGGGGACTTATGAGGTAGAACCAGTCATTGATGGTAGCGCATATCATGGCCATTCCAATTATACCCTGGTGTAGAATCTGGATCATCCATTAGTGAGGCTATCAAAGCTTGCAAATCTGCATCCTGACATGCTTCTTGATGCATGGAATCAATCCATAGGGGAAGTGGTGCTGATATGGCACATAACATACTTACGGTATCCATTTTGTGAGAAAGAGCATTAGCCACAATATTCTCCTTTCCCTTTTTGTAGGTGATATCACAATCATAACCCATGAGTTTAGACACCCACTTTTGTTGTTCAAGAATGGCAAATCTTTGTTCCAAAAAATATTTGAGACTTTGATGGTCGGTTTTGATGGAGAAGTGACACACAATGAGGTAAGGTCACCAATGTGTCACTACATGTAATATGGCTAATATTTCCTTAGCATATGTGGATTTCCTTAGATTACGATCAGAGAGTGCCTTGCTAGTAAAAGCCACATGTTGTCCTTCTTTCATCAATACTACCCCAATACCATGACTAGAAGCATCACTTTCAATGACAAATGGTTTAGAGAAATCTAGCATGGCTAAGACGGGAGTGGTGGTCATAGCATGCTTGATTTCAATGAAGGCTTGGTCAGCAGGGCCTGTCCAAGTGAAGGAATATTTTTTCAACATGGAGGTGATGGGGGAAGATATCTTCCCATAATTGCAAACAAATTTGTGATAATAGCCTGTAAGCTCTAAAAATCCTCGAAGTCCCTTGAGGGTGCGAGGTTTCGGCCACTCTTGAATTGCTTTAATCTTCTTAGGGTCAACCTTGATGCCATCCTATGAGACAATGTGTCCCAAATACTCTACTTCAATCAGACCAAAGGAACACTTGGATCTTTTGGAAACAATATGATGGGTGACCAACAACTATAAATTTTGATCCACATGATTGAGGTGCTCTTCCCATGTGCGATTGTAAATCAAGATGTCATCGAATAATACAAGGATGAACTTCCGCAGAAAGGGTCGGAAGATGTTGTTCATAATACTTTGGAATGTAGAAGGAGCATTTGTGAGACCAAATGGCATTACCAAGAATTCATAATGACCTTCATGAGTGCGAAAGGTAATTTTGGGGATGTCCTCATCCTTGAGTCGGATCTGATGGTACCTAGAGCGAAGATCAAGCTTGGTGAAATACATGGTCCCATGTAGTTCATCAAGTAATTCATCAACCACTAGAATAGGAAATTTATCCTTGATCGTAGTCTTGTTGAGTTCCCGATAGTCAATACATAGGTGCCATGAGCCATATTTCTTGGGAACAAGTAGGACAGGCGAGGAGTAGGGGCTAGTACTAGGCCGGATGACACCAGCCTTGAGTAATTCCTATACCAATTTTTCTAGTTCTGATTTCATGGCATGAAGGTACCTGTATGGCCTGATATTTGGTGGTGCATTACCCGAGAGCAATGGGATAGCGTGGTCGTGAAAGTGACACGGTGGTAGTGTAGTTGGTTCTGCAAAGACAGCATCATGTTTATGTAGAACTAGTTGTAGGTCTAATGGAATTTCAACCATTAGTGAAGTGGTTGGTTGGATGGAGAAGAGTTGTGCAATGACCCCACATTTTGATTTCTTTAGCACTTTCTCCATACGATTGGAACTAATGAGGTGAGGTGTTCTTGCAAGGGAGCCCTTGAGTAAGTGTGTTTGTCCATTTTGGAAGAATTGCATCCATAGTTCTACAAAGTTCCAACTGATAGTGCCCAACGTACTCAACCATTGAGATCCCAAAACCATATCACATCCTCCCAACTGGAGGGCAAACATGTCTTGCTTGAGTTCATAGTCCCCTATCCTGATATTGACATTGCAGCATTTTCCTTTACAAGATAATGTTCCCCCATTGGCTACCATGACCTCGAATGAATTACAAGTGTGGATATAGCAATTTTCTTGCTTAGCAACTCGAGGATCAATGAAGTTGTGTGTGCTACTTGAATCAATAAGGATGGTAAGACGTTGGCCCTTGAAAAATCCCACAACTTTCATGGTTTATGGAGTGGTAATGCCTGCAAGAGCATGGACTGAAATCTCTACCTCAGACCCCTATGTATATTCTTCCTATGGAGAAGGTGTTTTAGGGGGTCCTCATCCTCATCACTCTGGTCAGTGTTAGCAGGTTCCTCAACATCTATCAAGAATAGTCTTTTTTTTGCACACTTGTGTCCTTTAAAAAACTTTTCATCACAATTATAACATAATCCTTGGGCATGACGTGCATCTATCTCCTCTGTAGTCAGTTGCTTGGGTGTATTTGGTTTACTATCCACTGAATTTTGGGTTTGAAAAGGAAATGAAGGTCGATTTTGAGGAAACCGCAGGGGGCACCTTTGGTTTGAGAGTTTAGATTCGGCTAGACGGGCCAAAATGATAGCTTCCATCATGGAATGTGGTTTCAACATCTTTACTTTAGCTTGGAGATTCCCTTTTAACCCACTGATAAAACAACTCGTGAAGAACCCTTCCGTAAATCCTCTTGTCTTATTGGCCAATTTTTAAAATTGAGTTTGGTAGTCACGGACTGAGGATGTTTGTTGTAGTTTGGTTAAGGCCCTTGTGAAGTCCTCATACTCACTAGGCCCAAATTGGGTCAATAGTTGGGACTCAAAGTCCTCCCAAGAGAGATTTGGGTTGGAATTACATAACCACTGGAACTAGTGTAGCGCCTCAGATTCCAAATTGAAGGAAGTCATCTGAACTCGATGATATATGGGAACATTATGAAGTCTAAAGAATTGATCAACCCTACATAACCACCCATCAACATCCTTCCCATTAAATCGAGGGAAGTCCAATTTTGGCATTTTAAAGGATGGGTCATGGTCATTCTTTGTAGAGTTTTCAACCTGGTGTTCTATTTTGAGTGGTCCCTTATGTAACTTGCTACCCACATCGATCAGTGTTTCTTCTAAGTGAGCACTAGTGGCCTTATGATCTAGAAAAATACCTTAGACCTCTTCCCTTATGGATAAAATTGTCAAGTTTAAATTCTCAATGGCTTCTAGTAAGGAGTCCATCTATTCTAGATCCTTTTGATGTCCACGAGTACCCTGGGCCATTTTGGAACCTTTTGTGATCAGTTACTAAAATTAGAATTGGGTTTTAGGACTTACTATTTTTAGTAAGTGTCCAAAAAAGTGCTTGGGTGCTATATATCAAAACGATAAGATCGAAGAGGTGGTCACAATGAGCTATATCCCACAACACTACTTTTGGGCATCCTAGACTCAAGTTGGGTACTGGAGCACTATCTATAATTGGTCTCTAGTCACTCGCTCAATGTTTTGTTCAGCTCGAACAGTCTCTATGACACTTCTTACCTCACTAGTCTGAAGAGTCTTTGTATTGTGTAGGTTACTGTTATGACAATTCTGTTCTGACACTGAAAACTGTAATTTCTAACTTAACTGTGCTGACCTGACTGACCTGACTATTACTGCCATTGTAAATTTAACTATTATTTTCCAGAATGTCAACTTAACTGTCATCCTCATATTCTATCTTGAATTCATGCAATGTATGCTATTTTTTTGGTAGAGGATTCCTTTCTCATATGCTCACTTTTGGGAATTTGGAATGCAGGTTTACAAACAGGGAGTTTTGGTTTGTGATTTTGTTGCAAGTTGAATTTTTAACAGAACTAAGGTATGCTAAGTAAAGGATTATGTAACACCCATAGGCCCTCTTATATACCGCAATGACGAACAATAGTGCTCGGACCAATATTTCAAGCCACTACCCAAGGAGGATTCCACATATACCCTTGAGCACACTATCTGCCTCTCTAACAGTACGAGAGGGTAATCGTCTAGGATGTTGTATCCCATGGACTATAGATGATACAAGGTCGATAAGCTTCCTACTGGATAAAATTTTGTTAACCCTAGAATGGTCTCTCAATACACCCGAAGATGCATGGGAGCTCAAGTTTGTGCGTAAGTTCTGTCTAAGGCCTGGATATTGGAGCCTAATTGCCCCTCACTTCACTAGACGCTATATGGGTTATCTAGCTTAGCCAATAACAACAGATCCTTCATAATATTTTAAAACCCTTGGCATAGGGTTTCTACCTACTCAACTAAAAAATACTGTATTTTTTTTTTACTGGTATTTGTCTTTTTTTGTTTTTTTTATAATAGTAAAAAAAATTACACGAAAATAACAGAGGATTATACATAACAGGCAAGAATCGTTACTGTTGCAGCATAAATTAGCCCTGGAAAGTGCTCTGATACCATTTTTTAGGATCCTACTATAAAATAAACACACTCTCACACAATTGCTTGGAAATAAACTCACATAAACATCACATTAATATTCAGAAAAATACACATTATAATAGAAATTTGCATAAAGGAATAATCTCACAATAAGATAGAATCGCAGGCCTCTTCGAGGGGGGCAACCTCCTTCAATACTTCATTAATTTGTAAAAATATGAATACATTGGTGCCTTCTCGGGTATTTAAAGAGTTCTCTTCCATGGTTGGCTTACAAGAAAAATACCACCTAGATTACATGCATAATGCCACTCGAATTACATGCACAATGCCACTCGAATTACATGCACAATGCAACTTGAATTACATGCACAAGGCCACCTTACATAACCTATCTACCATGTGTTACATAAAAAGGGCGCCATTTGTCATAGGAACTATATAAGCTAAAACTTAGAACATTACAAAATATTAATCATGGGTACTACCCACGTTATTTAGGAATTATTACATCATGGAAGTTATTACATTAAGGGTTAGGATGGGATCCTAACACAAGATAAATATGAGATATGTTGTAGGAGATCCATTATGGGTTAGGAATATATCATTCAATAAATATTCATGCTATGGACTTGATTGAAAACTACTTCCAATATTTTACCCAAGAAAATAATGAAAATCACACATTTCTTTGATGTCTAAGGCATGGATTAAATAGACCCAAAAACAAGTTTCAACCTGCATACCAAACAAGAGAAGCTTCCTTAGAAAAGAAAAAAATGGTTCAGAATTCAAGCAATCTCGATGCTAAGGAACACCCACAAAATAGATCCACTATAGAAACCCCTTTCAAGGGTAAATATTTTAGGGACTTAATCCAAAAAATAAATTTTAGGGATGCTCTCCATGGTGGACAATCCTAGAATGCTAACATTAATCTTAAGTCTTCTTTTAGACCTCTAAGAATACCTAAGATTGATCCAAAAAAAAATTGAATCAAGATGTATAAGAGTAGTTGATGGAACCCCAATAGTTAAGCTAAAAATAGGTAACATTTAGGATGGCATAGAAGATCTAGGGAGAAGAGGATTAATTTTTTATTTCTTGGGTTTCCGTATGAGCCTATCCACTTTCAAAGTGTGGGCTATAAAATATTGGAAAACAAAAGGTGAGACACAAATCTCTATTTATCCCAATGGTTATTTTCTTGTTATTTTTGCTAATGATGAAGACATAGATAAAATATTTCAATGGGGGCCCTAGTTCTTTGGAAGGACGGGGCTTTTCATGAAGCCTTGCCACACTAAATTTAAAGTCGAAGAAGAGATGCCTTTTACAGGACATGTGTGGGTTAGACTCTTTGGCCTCCTATTTGAATTATATAATTTACTTGTATTTTCTAAAATAAAAATCTCCCTGGGAACTTTCATAATTATTGTTGACTATACACACAAATTTGAACACATTATTTATGCTCGAATTTATGTCTTAATAGATTTCAACAAACCCCTTTTAGAAAATATCTCATTACAATTTGGGGATGACACTTGGGAGCAGGTGGTAGACTATGAGAACATTTCTTTCTATTGTAGAATATACCATGAATATGGTCATTTGGCTAGTGTCTATCCAAATAAGATTCTAGATCAAAATAAAGAGGACATGAACTTAGAAGGTTTCCAAATGCCTAAAAAGAACACTAAAAACTAGTTATGAAGGATCAAGCGATGTTATCAACTAATATGTTTGGAATTATTTCCACAAATAACCCCTTGGGTGAGGAAGAGGACATAAATCTTAGAAACATAGTTTAAAGTGACAAGGAAGGACTCAAAGGTAAACAAAAAATTCAAAGGTTTTCAACAAAAAAATAAGGGAGAAAACATAGACAAGAAGAACAATTTTTTAAATGCTAGAACTTCAAATACTTTAGACCCAAGACAAAATTTATTGAACCTTCCAATAATGATTTGGTTTCATATACGCATACTTTAAGGTTAGAAGCTATCCCAAATTTAATTGGGATAAAACAAGAAACATGCAAAAATAATGATGGACACTAACCAAAAGGTGGGTCGTGAGACTAATCAACATCATATGTTAAAAGAAGGTAAAAATATTGTAGAAGAAGGTAATATTAATAACCCTACCAACATCTTTAGCCCCATTATTAATGAATATCATCACTTGAAATATTAGAGGACTCAGAGGAAATCTGTTAGAACAAGATTGTTGATGCTTTAGCTAATTAGGCATTGGATAAAGTTGATCTTACTTGCTACGACCATCCTTCTATATGGCAGGCTTTGCAAATTAGGGATGCTCTTCTATCTATCATTTCTCTAGATGGATTTAGTACTAGAGATTTCCAATTTCTTTTTTTCTTTGTATTAGCTTTTCTTTGGTTCCATTAGGATATTTCAATTCCCCATCTCAGAAAGATCATTCTTATGTTTCCTCCATTGAATCTTGGCTAAAATGCCTATTGGCCTATATTGATTGAAGATGTAATTTGTTTTTTTTCAATTTAATTTTTCAATGTGTTTTATTTTTGTGTTTTTTGTGATGTTTTTTGTGATGTTTTTTGTGATGTTTTTGTGATGTTTTTGTGTTTGTTGTATTTTTGTTGTTATTTTGTGTTTTGTGTTGTTTTGTTGTTTGTTTGTGTGTTTTGTGTTTTGATGTTGTTTATTGTTTATGTTTTTTTTTTGTTTTAGGCATGCTCTTTGAGTGTGCTTAAGGGGGTAGGCTAGGTTCGAGCCTTGGGCATTTTTTAGTGAAATGGAAACCCCTGCCTCCTTAGAACTTACCCAAAAGTAAATTTAATGTAATCAAGAGTAAATTTGTTTCATAAAATTTAATGTCTTATATATATATATATATATATAAGACATTAAATTTTATGAAACAAATTTACTCTTGAATACATTATTGTATAAGCAATATTATTAGTGCTTATTTCAAGAATATACTACTTAGTAGCAAATTTGGGTCTGTAACAGAATATGATGATGGTTTGGAGATCAAAATTTCTCCAAGAGCTTATTCAACTCACCCAAGATGATGTCAGTTCTTAGTTCCTGGTCACAAAATCCATCCTTTCTGGTTGTATTGAAAGAGTCTTGATGGGTTAAATTAAAACAATCAAATTAATAGTTGGTTGGGTGGTAGGGATGTGTTGTTTATTTTTTTGTGGGTCTGGTTTGTTTTTTCTATAGCTAGTTGGGTTTGGATCTCTATTTTTATGTGTCCTTTTTGGGATATTGGCTCTTTTGGTGTTCTAGGTTGTTTTGGGATATTGAGGGTTGTCTTTAGGTGGGCTTGTATTATGTGTATTATTTAGATTCTATTGTAAAAGGTTGTGAGGCCCCTTTCAAAACCCTCTTCTCAATCTAATCAAAACAAATCCAAGAATATACTATTAGTTAGCTCACCTATTCTTTCAATTAATTTTATTTTAAATGAACTAATCAATATATATGATTTTTTTAAAAAGTAATAGTGTTTAATGTGGCAAACAAATATTTTATAACTATAAGAACAAAAAAAATATTAAAAATACTCATTTACTTTAACTAATAAAAAATAATCTTCTCATGTCAACAAAAAAATTAAAATAAATTTTAATAAAATATATCCTTATACATCTTGTGCACATACAAAATTAGTTTTTCTATTTGTTTTATAAATAAAAAATAAAAACATAATCATATATATACTTAAGAATATTACTTAAGTCATCGAAGAAATTACTATATGCCATGTAAATTATAATGAACATCATAATTTAAATTCAAGTTTAAGATTATAAAAAATATATATATTTTCCACTATCCCACATAGTATTAAATTAAAAATTGTTCTTAATAACTCTTATTCAAGACATCCAAGGTTCAAATTATGGTATGTGTGTGGGTTTGTATGTTAATTCCCTATTGATAAGTGTAACTCTTGGCCTTACAAGGGTTATAGGAGTTTATCTATGTGAATATTAAAAAAAAAAAAATTGTTCGTAATGATACCAAAGTACTCAATAGTAAATATATAGTTTTATAACCCCCAAGGGCTAGGTGGATTAGTAAGTGCAGGTGTGGTTGGGAACTTACCAAGAAGAGACCTAGGTTCAAACCTTGGCAAGAAGCAAACCCTTTGCAAAGGTAGTAGTTTTCTCTAAATCTTATGAGTGCGCGTCAGATTGATGACGACGATAAGAACCCTAAGTGATAGATGGTCCCCATCTTATGTTTTGTCAACAAGAACAAGACATATAGGTTTGTTGGGAGCAGTCCTTGTGGTTTGAACCCTGTGTTAACCACTTACTAAAAATAGTGGTTGTAACCAACTCTCCTTTGTAATAAAAAAAATATAAATATATATATAGTTTTATATTAGTCCAGGGGGATAGTGTAATGGTTTGGGCTTTGGATCTTCTTCGAGAGGTTTAAGGTTCAAACCGTGACATGGGCGAGTGTGTGAGGGGGTGGGTGTGTGGTGGTTGTGTGTTAAATTTCCTATTGATAAGCATAGATCTCGGTTTTACGAGGAGTCATGGTTGGAGGAGACTGCTCAACCTTGTGCGTTGGTCATAGGGGTTCCTCATAGTAACCAAATAAAAAATAATAATAATAATAATAATATATAGTTTTATATTAATTAAATTATACTAATTTATGTCCCTGGGGGACAGTACAATGGTTCAGGCTTTGGCTCTTCTTTGGGAGGTCCAAGGTTCAAACCGTGGCATGGGTGAGTGTGTGATGGGGTGGGTGTGTGGTGGTTGTGTGTTAAATTCCCTATTGATAAGCATAGTTCTTGGCTTTACGAGGGGTCATGGTTGGGAGGAGACTGCTCAGCCATGTGCGTTGGTCATAGGGGTTTCTCACACTAATCAAATAAACAATATATATATACTAATTTATATTATATTAATATTATTTTCCTTTGCCTTTTTATTGTCAATGGAAGTATTGGTGGGTGCTACTTGTAATTATGACTTTCGTTAGATGCGTGTAAAAATTTTGATTATAAAAATTAAATGTATTAAAAAAATGCAAAGTGTGAAGGATTAGGGTTTTTTCTTTAAAAAATGTCTCATATTTTAGAAGTCATATCTTCGCAAAGAGTTATCTGATTCAACTAATTCTTGGACCAATTTATGCAGAACTGAATAGCTTTAAAATGAGTGGTCATATGCAAAAATTTGAGCAATATTTAGGGATATACGACCCTGTGAAGTAAACCATTTAGAATAAGGACAGTGATCATTTTTTAAGTTGCAAAAAATGAATTTGTAAAGCGCAAAGGATTAGGGTTTTTTTAAAATATCTCATATTTTAAGAGCCATATCTTCGTTAGGAGTTATCTGATTCATCTGATTCTTGGACCAACTTGTGCAGAATGTGAATAGCTTTAAAATGAGTAGTCATATGCAAAAAATATGAGCAATATTGAGGGAGATACAACCCAGTGAAGTCAACCATTCGTAACAAGGGCAGTGATGATTTTTCAAGTCATGAAAAATGAATTTGCTAAGTGTGAAGGATTAATTTTTTTTCCTAAAAAATGTCTCATCTTTTAGGAGCCATATCTTCGCGAAGAGTTACCCAATTCTAGATAATTCTTGGACCAAATTGTGAATAATTTGAATTGCTTTAAAATGAGTGGTCATATGCAAAAATCCAAGAAATATTGAGGGAGATACGATCTTGTGAATTCAACCATTTGAAACAAGGGTAGTGACAATTTTTCAAGTCACGAAAAACAAAATTGTAAATATTTGCCAACTAGGGTTCAAATGATGGGAAGATCAATGAAGGGCTAGGACTTCATCGAGGTAAGATATTCTATTTGGACAGAATTTTTCAGCTAAGTTCTTTCTCCCTTTCTTTATATTAGAAATTGTGCATGAAAAATTTATAAATTTTTTATCAAATATTATATTTACTATAGGAATTTTAAATTAGTTTCACTAGATTTTGAGTTTCCTTTTCATTGATCGATTTATATTTAAATCCTTAGAATCATACATAATGGTAGAGGTTGGTGAGCGCACCTCAGAGAGATCCTCATTGCTCCAAGATAAGGTAGTTTTTGGTAAATTTAATGGGTATCGGCCAGGGGCTTCAGCCTTAAGAAAATGGATTGATAGGAGTCGAAAGTCTCCAAGAGTGATTCTATCATTTCTTCCCAAAGGTTTCTTCCTAGCCATTATTTATTCTAGGGAAGAAAGAGAAATAATTCTAAAATGGGGTCTTTGGTTTATGGGAAGAGCAGGGCTCTTCCTTATCCGCTGGTATGAAGGCTTTTCACCTAAATATGTTAATCTATTCCTAGTACCAGTCTAAGTTAGTATGTTTGGGTTACCCATTAAATTTTTGGAAATAGATAGCTTCAATACAATAGACAACACTCTAGGAAAATTTCTTGAGATTTCAGATACAACAAAAGATGGTTTTTTGGCTATTTATGTTCAAATACTGGTCATAATTGATATAAGTAAACCTTTACAAAAATCAATCATTATTAAGTATGGGGATAATATGTGGACCCAAACTATAGATTATGAAAACATATCTTTTAGATGTAGAAGATGTCATAAGGTGGTGCATATTGAGGGATCATGCCCTAAGAAGAGCCCAACATAATCATTTGTAGAAAATCGTAAGAGAAATTTACAAATGGTTATGGATAAATATGGTTTTCAACTTCCAAAAAATAGATCTAGAAAAATATGAACAATGGATACCAATAAGGAAGGATATTGGAAGAAATTCTAATTCTTTTGAGGCTTTAGCCAATGAAGAAAATGTAGATCAAAACATAGATGATACAGTACAACAAATTCAACATATTAGCAAGGAATCATCTATTTAGTGTGATCCTAATTTAAGGAAGAATGTTCTTGATAAATATTTGGAATGTGTCTCATCAAATTTTGAAGACTCTCTTGAAGTACCATGCACCATTCAAAAGAAAATTATTGGTACAGAAAATGTAGTTTTAGAAGTTAATACCTATGCCATTAATGTGAAAATTTCAAAAAATGAGCTGGACAAGTCAAAAGCTTCTATAATATAGCCAGGAGAGGATAAATATTCTGAAAAACAAAATTGTGAAAGAATATTAAGGAATAGAATAATAAGACCTACTCCTGATATAGGTAAGGCAAAAAGAGAATAAACCTCAAATTATCAAGCAAGATCCAGAGAAGCAAGAGCTAACATAGAGAAAGGAATACAAACTAATTTGGTTGAACTTCTTCTTACCAAACAACAAAATGATATTGGTAATACACAAGAGGGGCCAAAAGCCCCTAATGAGACATGATTTTCATCTCATCGAATATATGGGGTGTTAATGCCCCCTCAAAGCATAGGTGTCTAAGGGACCTATGTTTAAGTAATAAACCTGATATTCTCTGTATCCAGGAAACTAAAATGACAAAAGAAGAAGTTTCAAAAACCATGAAAGCAATTTGGGAAAGATGTGAATAGGATGCTATGGATTCTGAAAGAGCAGCAGGGGGAGTTCTAACTTGTTGGAATCCTTCTAAAACCTCTTGTGTAACCATTCATAAAACTAGGTATCAGATAGCCTCTTTAGTCGCTTGCTACTTTATAGATATTCGCTTCATCCTTATCAATGTCTATGGACCTACAACTCAGTCATGTTGATTAGAAGTTTGGAGTGGGATTTAAGCCTTTATGAGAAGTAAATACCAAGTAACCCGAATCATGATCGTTGGAGATTTTAATGCCATAACCAAGCTAAACAAAAATTTTGGGAGAATTAGAAAATTGACCCAAAGTATGAAAGATTTCTCAGCTTTTATTTTAAAACAATAATCTATGGGAAATTGAATTTGAAGAAGATAACTATACTTGGATCAAAAATAGGAGAGACCAAAACCTAATAGAATAAAAATTAGATAGGTGCATTCTCTCATATCATTGGATTGATGAAGGAACTTGTACTAAATTAATACCTTAACAAGGATTGGTTCATATCATTGGCCAATAAGAGTTAAAATGGTGGTAAGTGAATTCAAAAAAAGATCATATTTTAAATATGAGTAGATGTAGGAAGACCATCCTCAATTTTTTGATATGATAGCTCAAACATAGAATTATTTAGGTAATGGTGGGTTGTATGCTCTTCCAAACCAAATTAAAGCTATGATATCTAGATTAAAAGAATGGAACAATAACACCTTTGGAAACATTTTTGAGAAGAAAGAACTAAAAGATAAACTTTCAAAATTCCAAAAAGGTGATAAAAATAATACAAGCTTGAAGGAAAGGGAGTTGCTTAGTGAATATCATAATATTTTGAGTAAGGAAGAGATATTTTGGATATTAAAAGCAATATATACTTGGTTAAAATAAGGAGATAAGAATACAAAGTTTTTCATAGGATGGCTATAGTACAAATATTATCTTCTAGAATTAATAGAATTAAATCAATAGAAGGGGTTTGGATTGAATATCAAAGTGAAATTATAAAAGAGGTAAATTTGTTTTATCAAAATATTCTAGATTCAGAGGAGACTGAAGTTCTTAATGATAAACTTCTTCAAGATGTTCCTTAAGTTATAACAAATGAAGATAATAGGAAATGGATGGAGCCTATTACTCTATAAGAAGTTAATTTAGCTCTTTAGTAAGGATAAATCCATAGGTCTAGATGGGTTCTCTGTAGCTTTTTACCAACATAATTGGGATATAGTGAAGGATTTTTTATTGGTGGCTATGGAATAGTATAGGGTAAAGCAATACATTCCTTACAAAATAAATGCAACTTATCTTACCCTTATTCCAAAAAATAAGGATGCTGAATTGTTTGATTCGTTTAGATCCATAAGCCTATGTAATATGGCATATAATATTATTTCCAAAGTGATTACGAATAGATTAAGGCCATTGTTATATAAAATCATTTCAGAATAGCAAGGAGGATTTGTGAAAGGGAGATAAATTATAGATGGGATCATAGTAGCTCATGAAGTTATACATTTAGTAGCTTCAAGAAAAGAGAAAGCTATGATCTTAAAACTTGATATGAGTAAAGCCTATGATAGGGTTAAATGGGATTTTCTTTTTGCATTTTTAGATAAGTTTGATTTTGGGAAGAAATGGGTTAGATGGATTAAAGCTTGTGTCTCTAAAATTTCTTATTCAGTGTTGGTCAATGGGTTAGTGACAGAATATTTTAAATTCGAGAGGCCTTAGACAAGGATATCCTCTATCTCCTTATTTGTTCATTATATTGGCAGAAGTTTTGAGTATGAACTTAAAGAAGTCTTACAAATATGGGTTTACTAATGGACGTAAGGTTAGTAATAACATAGATAACATCAACCATAAACAGTTTATAGATGATACAATTCTTTTTGGAAGGGCAAGGATAAATGAGGCTAGAGCTTTGAATAACTTTTTAAAATAGTAGGAAAGAGCTTCAGGGAAAAAAATTAATAGGACTAAATCCAAAATTTACTTCCTTAACACTCCTAATATCAAAGCAAGAATTTGTAGGTTGCTTCAAATAGATGAGGCAAATTTGCCAACAAATTATCTAGGGATACCTTTATTTGAGGGAAGATTGAGGATATATTTATGGAATCCAATTATTAGTTAAGTTCAAAATAAACTTCCATCTTGGAAAGGTAGATGGTTATCATTAGTAGAAAGAGTGCAGTTAATTAAGTTCAGTCTTACAAGCCATTCAACATATTATATGTCATTGTTTTCTATACCAAAATCAGTTGAAAAAAGTTTAATCTTTATTATGTGATCCTTTTTATTGTCAGGTTTACATGATAAAAGGAAATTTTCTTTGGTGAAATGAAGCAAGTTGTGTGATGATAAAACTAGGGGAGGTCTTGGTTTAAGAGCTCTTACGGATGTAAACTTAGCTCTTAGGGGAAAAGTTATCTGGAGATTGTACAAAGATATTCGAATAAAATGGGCAAGAATTCTTCTAAGTAAGTATGTTGATCCCAATGACCCAAGTTTAATGTTTACTGCATTCTATCTCCCAAATGATTCTACTCTTTGGAATGGTTTAAAAAAATCTATTGATATAATGATTAAAGGTTTAATATGGTGGTGGGAACTAGAGATAAAATTTCTATTTGGATGGATACTTGGTGTGATAAAAAACCTCTCAATTTAGATCCAATTTTGAAACCTTGGATGAGATCACTTCAAGACAAATACAGTGATAGGGTTTCAAACATTTTGTACAAGGATCAAGAAGGAAGATACGAAAGGAAAGAAGATTTTTTTATAAGTATACGAGACATTGATGCAAGGAGGAAATTGAGTAGAAAGATAACAACTGTGATTATTTCGAGGGTGCCAAGTATAAATTGATTTGGGAGTTGAATAACTCAGGAGAATATACAACAAGAAGTGGATATAATATTCAACACCAACATATTAATAATGTCACTAGAATATGGAGAGATATTTATAATATCCCAAGCATTCCTAAAGTTAAAATATTTTTTTGGCTAGTAGGTCATAGAGGAATTTTATCCTGGGATAAAGTTATGAAAAGAGTGTTTCATGGCCCCTCTCAATGTGTTTTTTGTAATAAGGAGGAAGAGAGTATTGACCATCTCTTGGGATATTGCTAAATAGTTTGGAATCTATAGTAATGGATTCTTAATATGTTTGGTAAATGCATGGTGATGAATAGCAGAATTGAAGATTGGTTAAAGCAATGGCAGAGCACTTATAAAAGTGAGTCTTTACAGACAATATGGGATATATCAAAAAATGCAATACTTTGGACTATATGGCTAGAAAGGAATAAAAGAATGTTTAAAGGAAAGGAAAGAAATTTAGTAATGAAAAAGAATATATGTTTAGCCATAGAGGAGTCTAAACCAACTCTATCAACTTACCCAATTCCTAATTTGGAAGCAGAAAGTCTTGATAGATGGATTCAAATCATTAAATAGAATTATGATGTTGGGTACAAGAGAAGCAAAAATAAGGTAAAGAATATGAAGTGGAAACCACCAAATATGGAGTGGGTTAAGTTGAATTTTGATGGAGCTTCTAAAGGAACTCCAAGACCAGTAGGAGGAGGAGGAACGATTAGAAATAATAGAGGAGATATTTTGTCTCATTATGCTTTTAATAGTGGATTTAAGATAAATAATGAAGTTGAAGCTTGGGCAGCTTTAGAAGGGTTACAAATTTATAAAAAAATGAAATGGAGAGAGTATGGAGGGAAGGCATTTCTCTCATAGTAATAAATACAATTTTGAGGAAAGCAAAGGCTCCATGGAACATACAAGAGATAATTATGGAAATTCAAGATCTTGCTAAAGAGTTTGAAGAAATCGAGTTTACACATATATTAAGGGAAGGAAAAAAATGTGTAGATAAGCTAACCAATAGAGGGGTTTTGATTGAGGATCATGAAGTTAAATTCTCCTTTCTATGGTTAGAGGAAGTAGAAATTTTAGTTGAAGTTGACAAAAAATGTTGATTGCCTAAATCAATTAATGATTAAGTTTTACTTTCATCGTTTTCCATTGGTAACATATGTTTTATTTTGTAACAATAATGTCTTTTCATTTAGACTATTTATTATAATTTTTGTGGTTGCATTTGTGTTTCAAGAAGGAAACTAGCAATCCAGATTTGGTAAAGCAGACTATGATAGTGCGATGTTTTGGAAATATTACTCTACTAAGATGCAAGGCATAGATAGTAGAGGTGAATTTTTGGCATTGTGAAGGTTGCTATAGAAAAATGTCAAGAAAGATGTTAAATTTTGGATTAATTGTATTCAAAAAGATATTTGAAAAGATCGAGAAAATGAAAATCAAGAATTCAAACATTTTATGTAAAATGATAGGTTTCAAGCTATAGCATCTCAATTGAGATGAAAAGTAAATAAGAGATATGTAATTTGTCAAGGGTAGGGAACTCGAGTACAACCCCTTATTATCAAGCAAAAAAAATTATAAAAAAAAATACTATAAATATATAATCTTTTAAATTTTAAAAATATATATTTTTATGTAAAAAAAAAAAATTATATTTATATAAAATTTAAAAATATTTTTTTTGAAAAATAATTTGAAAAACTTATATTAAAACAAATATCATTTACAAGTTGGGATGAGACTTCTCCCAGTATTAGCCAAAGAGAGCACATGTTTACAACAGTAAAAGAAGATTTGCATTCCAGTCGAATATCCTAAACCATATTTCTACAATGGTTGTTCACCTATTTACAACTGTAAAAGAAGATCTACATTGGAGCACAAAACTCCTAAACCATATTTCTACGATTGTTGTTCAAATTAGCTAAACATTGGATTTTCTCACCAACCTGCCTAATCCTCTCATCCTCAATAACCATGTCACTATGCCACTGAACCCCTACCTCCTTCTCAGTACCCATCTTAGCCAAGAAGTATGTCACTTTATTTAGATCTCTACTCACATAAACTAGAATCATATCATCTAATTCCCTCCACAATTCCTTAATTTGAGTGACAAGAATCCTCAATATCCATGTCTTTAAAGTAAAATTCCTCATGCGTAAAATTTAAAAATATTATAAATATAAAAAATTATCAAATAACAAAAAAATATATAATTAAATTTAATTATTAAAAATAATTTATATTTTTTTTTATTTTTTAATCTCTTCATATAAACTTTATACGTAATCATTTACATTTAAAATCTACTTTCTTAATATTAAAACTCAAGAAAATGAGTATTTTTATCTCTTCCTATTAACTTTATCAATAATTACCTTCAAGAGTTAGGTGGATTGGTAAGTGCAGGTGTGGTTGGGCACTTACCAATGGTTGGGCACTTACCAAGAAGAAACCTATGTTCAAACCTTAGGGGAAGCCAACCCTTTGCAAAGGTAGTAGTCTGCTCTGAAACCTCTGAGTGTGCATTAGATCAACGACGACGGTATGAACCCCAAGCGATCGATAATCCCCATCACACGTAGGGCCAATAAAAATTATACGGATAGGTTTTTTAAGAGTAGTCCCTATGGTTTGAACCCTGCGCTTCCCACTTACTAAAAATAGTTGTTATTACCAACTCTCCTATATAATCAAAAATGATTTGAAGTCTACTTTTTCAAAATTAAAACATAGGAAAATGAGCATTGAGATGGAAAATAAAAATATTTTGAAACATAGGAAAATGAGCATTGAGATGAAAAATAAAAATGATAACAAGTGTGTTTAGGCAGTATAAAACTCAGTTTATTGAAACATGTATTCGAAAGAAATAGGTTGATTGGTGCTCTAATTCAATTTTTTTGGATAATTGGATTCTATTGACTTTATTTTCTTTACCAACAACTAAGAATTATAAAATTTTATATATATAACACATGCACATCTAACACAATGATACCATTTTATATATATATAAAATCTTAACTATTCATAAAATTAAATTTTAATAACTCAACCACTATCAACTAACTTCTTATTTTAATACCATCTTATTGTTCTTTGACACTATTAAATGGGTGGTCTTAGAGTAGGAAAGCGTGTAATGGCTCGCAAGTGATTGTCCTTTTCTGGGTTATCCTTATCTAGATGCTCAAGTGTAACGACTCGTAAGTGATGTCCTTCTCAGGGTTATCCTTTATCTAGATGCTTAAATTAAACAAATAAAATATTATTAGTTTGTGTATAGAAGCTCGACTAAGTTGTGCAATTTTTCCACCTTTCCATTATTATTAATATTTGAGTCCTCGCGAGTCCTTATAGGATGCCGACACTCTTATCTCTAAAGCTTAATAAAATGTTAAGCATCTGAAAAAGGACCATCATTATATGCTCACAAAGAGAGGGTAAATTTACTTTTAAAATAAATAAGGCTCCACTTTTAGTTTCAAATTTCGTGAATCGTATGTGTTATATAAAATAAAATGAATTATTTTTTTAAGATATATAAGAGTTGGCTACATTTATATTATTTTTAAAAATTATTAAGTGTAAGGTTTAAACCACATAAATTGTTTTTAATAAGTTTATATTTCAGTTGCTTAGAATTTGTATTGTTGTTGTCGGTTTGGCATGCACTCAAAAGATTTGGATCAGACTACTATCTTTGCAAAAAAAACATGTTCCCAAGATTTGAACTTAAGTCTCTTTTTGGTAAATAAGAATTATCTTACTTTTCTATATGTTTTACCTGCACCACTATTATTAAGCTATAAACGTAAGTATATTCAAAGCAAAAGTAGTGATAAAGACAATGCATGTGCATAACTATGTCTATATGAGAAACAAGATGTGATGTACTTAATGACAACAAAACTTAGCATAATGAGGCAATAACCTATTTAATATATGTCTTAGCCTTATAAATAAGGAATTTCATATTCTTCTTACATACAAGAAATATTAAAATAATATCGCATTTAAAAATGGATGACCTAATCATCTACAAATGCATGACCTAATCATCTACAAATGCATGACCTAATAATGAGGCAATAGCCTATTTAATATAGTCTTCTAAATAATAAGTTTCATATTCGCATTACATATAAGAAATATTAAAATAATATAACATTTAAAAATGGATGACCTAATCATCTACAAATGCATGACCTAATTAAAATGCTAAAATAATGTAATAAAATATTCTAACATCCTCCTCTTATTACATTATTTGGGATAAGAATTATTAGGGCCCCTCTTAAGGTATAGGATTTTAGGCTTTGGCTCTTGGCTCTAGATCCTGGCTCTAGCTTTAACATTGGTTTTGGTTCTTGGCTCTTGCTCAGGTATACACCTTTGGATCTGCCTTTAGGTATGTTGCCTTTGGGATCACCACCTCTGTATGTGATTTTAAGTGATTGTAGTTGTCATGGCTATTGATAGTGTTGCATAAGGAGCATATTAGAATCTAGGGTGAGCAAGCCATTTTTGTAGAAACAAATTACCACATTCTCACTATTTTAAGTGATGAAACACTTCTTGCAGTCATTATCAACTCTAAAATCAACCATCAGTTTTTGATATAGTAGGTATGGCATATACAACAAGTTGTTTGTTAGGCCTAGTACATATAGTACCTTTTTAATGGTGCATATTCCATCTGGAAGATGAACCCAAATATTACCTACTCCTTTGACCTTGTAGGTTTTATCATTGGCAATGATCACTAGTTTCTTTTTTTTTGGCTTTCAAGCTATCAAAATAGTCTTTGTCCCTAGTCATGTGCTAGCTAGTACTAGAATCAATATACCAAGCATCATCCTTAGTTTTGATTGCAACCTTTGTCATAAGCATCTTGTATGCCTATTTAAAATCTAAATTTGTTTATTTTTTTATTGCAACATGCCCTTTCTGTTACTCTTGTGGGGGAAGTGGCTTGTTTTGTTTCTTCTATTGAGGTTTCAGACTTTATCACCTTGAGTGGTTGAATTATAACAACAATGTTTGGTATCTTGTCCTTCTCATTCACATAAATGGGAATACTTATTTTGCTTCTATGATGATAAGGAGGAGGAGGAGGGACATTTTAATAGAGAACCCTTTGGTGGTTTCTATTTCCTATATTTTTGACTAATGAGTGCACTATTTGAAAACTAGTCCCTCAATTTATTTGTTGCTTCTTCTTGTTGTAGCAATGGCTCTCAATAACGTGGATTTAGTGGGCATTTTCATCAATTGTATTTCATCAACGTCAAAGTCAAACTTGAATCTGATTCACAAGGGGATAGAGGAATCTTGGCCATTGTTGTTGATCGATACAAAGATGTGTTATGTGGTCTCTATGGGTTGTGGCTCCACTGAAGGCCTTGATAGTGACTTGGGTCTCACATGCTAGATCCAAAATATTCAAAATTGTTGCAAGGAAGGAGTGCTTTGATCTGTAGATATTTTTGTCCATGTGGATTTCTATGAGAGCAAATTAGTTTAGGTCTTGGTGTTGACTTTAACTTTGAAAAATATTAAATTTGATTGTTATCCACCTTCTTCCTCATATGGAGTTGAGATTTTCATGAATCATCAAATTTAATGCATAGTCAATACTTGCACTTATCAAACAAGTGTAAGGGCATGTCGTCGGATGGTGACGATTATCCATTTTCTCAGACCTCACATACTCTTGGTGGTGGCTCAAATTTGGATCCAAGGATTCTTTCTTGATAAACCAAATCAATGTGATTCCTTAGGTTTAAAGCATACTAGTCTGATACCCCTACTCTAATACCAATGATGACAAGACTTAGCACATTCATTCATTGATAAAAGAGCCTATTTAATACATGGCTTTGTGTTACAAACAAGGAATTTGATACTCCCAATTAGAGTTACATGCAAGAAATATTAAAATAATGTAACATTTAAAATTAATGACCTAATAATCTAAATATGCATGATGAGATTATAATACTAAAATAATATAATAAAATATTCCTACCCAAAATTTAAAGGAGAGGAGTTGAAACACAATTCTTGGTTGCCAATAAAAAGCCTAATCAATGCCACTAAAAATTGGTTAAACATTACAAAATTCTTGATGGCTCTAAAGAAAAGATGGCATGAGATCTTTCCTTCTTAACTTCAACCTTCAATGAAAAGATTAAAAAAAAGGGGAAAAGAATCAAGATATATATATATATAAGTAGAAAATGTTAAACACAAATAATATTTTATTGTATCTCACATATCAATTTTTAATATAAACCTCCACACTCTTTCTTTCTCTTTTATTTTATTAATTTAATTTATAAGAATTAGTTATTATATATGTTTTAAAACAAATGATTTTAGTTATATAATTTATAAAAATTATAGAATCAAATTTTATGTAATAGTCCTCTTATAATATATAAAAATGAACTATTATATAAAAACCAACCAAATATTTAAATATTTAATAAATTAATCAATAAATTATTAAACTAAAATAATATAATAAAATATTTCTAACACCCAAAATTGAAAGGAGATGAGTTGAAATGCAACGCTTGGTTGCCAATAAAAAGCCCAACCAATGCCACTCAAATTTGTTTTTTTTATGGAAGGTCATTTTAATTATAAAAATAAGTCTTTACAGCAAAAAAAAGTGTGAGTGGAGAAAAAATCACACCTCGAGTGCCACTAAATTTATCCTAATAGCAGATAAAGAAAAATAAACTACACCACATGAGCACCATGGTCATCAACAATAAACTAGAAATATTCTACAACCAAAAAAGATTTAAAGAAGGGGTCCTGTAGCAGACAGATCCATATCCATTTGAAGTGGGTGGTTCCTCCCATCCATAAAAGCGCTCCTCACCCCAGCATGAAGCATGAGTAAATGGATAAGGACGAGACTAGCCAGAAATATGCCCATGGTTACCTAAAGCCCCTAACCATCATTATGCACAAGCGCATATTGCGAAGTGATCGTATGCGCATAATGTTGGGAGGTGTACACATCCATCTATTGGAGCGTGCCTCCATAGTCATGGGATTCGCTCTAAGGAGGCTAATTTCATGCACGATCAGGGCATTAGCATGAACAGGATCTAGTTGGGCGAGGAAGAGAACGATCAGGGGCCTCCCTATTAATAGCACAAGGGGTGTCACCCCAATATTTTAGCAAAGCCTGCAAATGGTCCAGCTCCATAGCCACATTTTAGCCTAGTCAGAGATCTGAAACCACACATCATGAAAAACTTTGAGCTTGTTAGCAAACAAAAAATCGTGAGATGGATCAACATATTTGAAAAGAATCTTATTTCTAGATTTCCAAATGTGAAACAGGAGGTTGAATCTGAAGATTTACCACACTTCCCTCAATGGGAGAGAAAACTGAATGGGATCACCTAGGAGGACATGATGCCAAGAAAGTTGTAGGGACATAAATGGGGCAAAGAAAGAAACCACCCAACTCCAAGCGATATTGGCTTGTCTACATACCTAGAAAAGATGCATACAAGACTCTGGTTCTTGACAAAATGGACATCGAGGCTCAAGCACCCCCATATAAGAAATTTTATGGCCAAGGGGTAAAACCTGATATAGTAAGCTCCAAGTAAAACAAGCTTTCTTTGGCTCCAAATAATACACCCAAGTTAGATGAAATATGGTTTTCCACCTAGAGAGAGATGAGAGAAGGTCCCAATTGACATTGAGTTTGGGCACTATGGGGGCAGTTTGTGTAAGCCAGTCATAATGGCTCTGTAGTTGAGCAAGGAAGTGCTCTTATACTAAGCCCAATATTTCCACCAGGATTTTTGGGATCTGATACCTAATTTCTACCATAAGGATAAAGGTGTATGGTCTAGAACATCATCATACATAGCCTTGTCAGTGTTGGACAAAATAAACATCCTTTTAAAATAGTTCTAAGGAATCTAATCTCTGTTTTCCTTGAAGTAAAAATCTGCAATGGTGGCAATACCCCACTTAAAAAAAAATTGGGCATGGACCCAAGGAACTTGACCCAACATCTTACCTTGAATCTTGAATACAGGGGACCACTATACATTGAGAATATTAATGGAAAGGCCTTTATGTGAACGGACCCCCTTCCAAACAAACTAAGGGTTTAATTGTTGCCAAGTCTTCCATATGCTTTTGACGACAAAGGAGCTAGGGATATTAATGAAAATTGGGACCAACACTAGAGAGGAAAAATACATTCCTACCCAGGCTCGATAGTTGATGGGAAGCCCAGCTGAGATGTAATGTCTGATAAGAACTTTCTATGCTTCATGTCCTTTGAGAGCCTGCACAACCCATTTAGCACAAATGGCTAACCCTTGACACTTATAGTCCAGCAAACCCATACCCATTACTTGTCATGGGAGACAGCAAATATCCTAAGCCACTCTGTGAAAGCCCTTCCACTCAGATCCACTAGATCATAGAAAATCTCACAGTTATTTTTCAAGCCATTTGTAACAAGCCTGGAAAGGGACCCAACAAGACAGGTAATAAACATGCATGGAAGCCAACACTTTCGAGCATATTTGAAATTTTCCAGCAAGAGACAGTTTCATAGCATTCCAATATTCCATCTTATTTTCCACTTTTTTGATGACATAAGACCATAATTGGGACCAAGAGCCTTAAAAGGCAAAAGGAATGCCCAAGAATTTGAAGACTTCTTTAGGCTGAATCCAACTCCACTGCACATGCTGAAGCCAGTGGGGAAGAGGCTACAAGGATTGTCTATAATAGAAGGTTTTCCTCCATTAGATATTAGACCTGGAGGATTTGCAAAAAATATCAAGATAATACAGAGCTTTAGAAAGGGATTGATCATCCTTATTTAGAGTAAAAAAGAAATCATCAGTAAAGTTACCATTAATGAGTTGACCATCATTCCTAGGAAGGGAAATACCCCGAAGCATCCCAAGAGAAGCACGATGGGCCAATATATAACCAAAAGCTTCTACTGCTAAAATTAATAGTTTTGGGGCTAAAGGACAACCCTACCTTACTAAACTATGCAAGCCAATAGCATCAATTTTAAACTTGTTGAGAGAAAGCACAACTAACGCATCCTAAAAAGTATTTTAACAGAGGAAATAAACTAAGGACTAAAACCAAGAGGTTCCAGCATGGATAGAATGAAAACCCACTCAATTCGATCATATGCCTTTTCAAATTCAAGCTTGAGTAAGAGGGCTTGTTGATTGGACCTGCGAGCCCATTCCATCGCTTCCCAAATATCGAGAACGTTGTCCACAATATATTGATTTTGGATAAAGCCAATTTGCTCAAGGTTCATAATAGAGGGAAGCAAGGGCCTAATCCGTAAAGCAAGCACTTTGGTAATGATCTTGTAGCTAACATTAAGCAAAGTTATCGACCTTCAATTTGTGATCATTTTTGGATCCCTGGACTTTGGGATAAACTTGATATTGCCCTTATTGATAATAGCACCTAAGGAACCAGACTATAGAGCTTCTAAATATACTTTATGCAAATTAGGACCAACAAACTCCCAGTAAGTTTTTTTAAAATTTGTAGGGGGAGCCATCAGGCCCTGGGGCCTTAGCATCTTCCATTTGAAACAGGGCATCCACAAGATCCTACTCTGATAGGGTTTGTTCACAATCATTCTGTTGCACTGGTGATGAGGCTAGGAATTGCCTCATCCATGGACTATTTTTGATAACTTATAAACTCTTTAAAACACCTTATGTTATGTTTTGATGCTACTTATGGTGATAGAATGCATTATATATTAGTATTTACATGTTTTGAATGTTGAAGAGCATATATTCAGTTTTGACTTTTTTTTGCATTTTTGACCTATTTTAGCTGAATTATCTAGCAAATTAGGATTTATTTGAAGTTGTAATAATAGGTGTTGATATGTATTCATTCTGAAATCACTCTGTTTGCTTTCATTACCTTTTTAACAAATTCAAATGCTAAAAAGGGTGCCAAAACCTATTCAAATTAAGTTGACTATGCAGAAATAGAATATTGACCATATAAATTCTAACCAGTTGTGCATACATATCATGGATTGGAATTGGTCATCTTCAGCATGAGCTAATGATGGAATAGGTTTTTTAAGGACGGTAGGAAAATGTTCACGCAGTCAAAACCATTTTCCTAAGCATCGGATGCACAGATTAGCACAGGAATTGTTATATTGCCTAATATTTCGGAGCAACTCTGGAATGAGCGGAGCAGAAATAGTTCTAGTTAAAATTTGTCATAGCATGGTCAAGATAATGGCAAATGGCAAGATAGGATGGTTTCAGTTGTATAAGGGGTTTTTTAACTCCTTCCACCCCCTTTATCCCAACAGTTGTAGGCCAACAAAGCAAATGGATAAACTGTAGCAAAAATGATTCATACATATTAGGAAAACAGTTCTAAAACAATTAATGGCATTCTTGAAAAATAGCAACAACTCATATCAACATTGTAATAGAATAATATAAATAACCTAGCTCCCATTTGGTTGAGCATATAGGATATAGGTGTAGAAGAATTCCATAATAGATAAGTTGTTTTATTGTAGCAAAATAGTATTTTGCAAGTATTTTCCTACACTACTGTAATGCTACTACATAATCAATAAAGGTACAATTTTTCCATTTTGTTGGCATTCTGAGTAAATGTGTGTGAGATTTAGATAGTTTAGAATAGTTATTTCTACTTTCTTCTGGTTCAAGGAGCAAGGGCCACTTCTAGGCCCAAGGGAAGGAACAACTTTGATAGGTTTTCTGCTCATTTCTTGCTGTAGTAAATTAGCAGGAACCTGATAGTTTCTCTTTCACATTTTTAGCTATGTTATTTTATATTGCATGTGATAATTTGTAATTATTATAGAAGTGTGTGCATGTCAACTGACCACTTAGCATAGATTCTTGCATCCTACAACATTTCTTGATATTCCCTGTTTCAACAACTATTTTTAGATTTTGGCATTTCCAGTTTGTATCAGTGAACTCCCTATTGTTTTAGTTTTACAACATTTTAATTTTTGTCCTTTGAATTTTTTTATTGTAATTAGGTTTACTTTATGCAAAGTGTGCATTTCAATTCTGCAAAGTTTATTTTCTGTTATTTCTAGTTTTGTAAAACTTCATTTCTGTCATTTTGCAAATTTGGAATTTTTTCTTTTTTTGCAAAGTTTCAATTCTTGCAATTTCATTTCTGCAAGGGTAAATAGGAGTCAACTTCAATTTATAGGATTTAGAGGTGATATCAACTCCCAAACGCTAACTGTTTCACCAGTAAAAGCCATCTCCTGAATGAACTGATCCTTAAACTACTTACCTTTCCTATCATATACAACCATTGGACATCTCCCTAGATTGACAAGTATAATGACTAAATGATGAATAATTGATGATACTCATCAACTAGGGAGAGGCAAGTTGGGATAACCTCTTTGCAACATTGGAGGGCTGATACTATTTCATGGGTGTACGATTGAGCAAAAAAAACATGAGAATAATTTCATGTAAATTCAGCTGCTAACTCAATAAAATAGGTGGTACAAACCCCATTAACCAATAAAGCTCTAAATTGAGTGAAGTTACACGAAGGCCGAAGCCTCTAGAAAAAATATTTAGAAATGCAGTCACCCACTTTGAGCCAATGCATTATGGCTTTAATTTGAGCCCCTCTGGCCTTGTACACTTCAGCCACTTTGAGCTCATATCGGAGCTGAGCGACATGGGCTTGAATGATGGAGTCAAAAGGAGATGCCTCAAGACGGAAGGAAGCATGCACAAGCTCATTATGCAGAGCAGTATTAGAGCAACGATGCAGCTATGCCACCTTCTTCCCCAGGATTCTGAGTAGAGTAGTGGTACAAAAAATGGCATCATTCCACCACTCAATCCATCTTGAATGTCCATTGGGTCTGGGTACAATGTTCCAAATCCTTTGGATGTGACAAACAGTGGTATCATGTTGCAAGAAAGAAGTCTTAATAAAAAATTAGAATGAGTAAGCCATTGATGGGTGGAGAAAACATGAACAAAGAACATTATGGGGAATGATCGGACGAGACCATACCAAGAATGGTTTCAACAAAAGGGACCTAAGGGAGCCGACGAGAAAAAGAAAATGCGTGCTAGTCTGAAAACATAGCCTTGTCTAATATTTTTTAAACTCTTATGAGGCCTGAATAAAAATTAGACCATGTGAACCACAAATGCTCAAAAAATTGACCCATAGAGAAACAACCATTGGGATCGAAGATCCCCAGTTTATTTTTTCAAAAAATACCAAGCATGTCGCTCTCCCGAGGCCCACCTATTGGGGAGCTGGCCCATTTTATCATGAGGCTTCTCGACCATATTGAAATCCCCACACATCAACCAGACCATGGTAGGTAAGGACAAAGCACACCATCTCCACAGTGCACATCTATCTTGGACCTCATTAGAGGCGTAAACATTAATAATCCCAAAGGAAAAATTGCCAACTTCAAGAAGAATCCAAACCACGTGGTGAGAGGGTTCAGAACCCCATGTGACAAAATTTCTCACCCACCTATTATTAAGAAAAATGATAGCACCTCCACTGTCGTGATTGTGGTTGGTTGCATACATTTGACTACTAGGCCATAACATTGAACAAGCAGATTGCAAATTAAAACTTGCCACTTTGACTTCTTGTAAACACATAAAATCTAGATGACCATAGAGACTAGAACAGGTAGTGAGTCCATCTCGAACCATGTAACGATGAACAGGATATGTCAACCCATGCACTTCCAAGAGAGAAACAACATTAATAAGAGTTAATTTACATTCCCCCACTGGCCTCAGTCACATTATCCGACAATAGGTGATAGGAGTTATTCCTAAAGGCATATATGGTGGCGAGGGAGAGAGAATTTTGTTGCCTCTTGTCTAAATGAGCAAGTTGCTCACCTCGCAGGGGGCTAAGGGACTGTCATCCTAATTTTTGATAGAAATTTCCTTTAGCCCTTGCCTCGTTTGGAAAACCCAAGGGCACAATGGACTGAATTCCTTCATCGTGGTCTACAGACTCGATGGCCAAAGGAGGAGAGTGGACAAGGGCTAACTCCATAGCCAATGGTTGCATGGGAGGCTTAGGTTCTAGGGCCTGAGCATACGTGGCCACTATGTGCCTTGCTTTATCAGGCTTTCAACCTTTCCCTTTCTTGCATGAAACCTCATTCTATTCACCATATTTTGCTGGAGGGTGTGTGGTAGTGGGAGATAATACAACACTAGCTTCCAGGGTAGACACCTTGGCCTTGAATTTTTTAGCCATCAAGGGGCAATTCTTAATGCGATGGGAGGCTAACTAGCAGTGGTAACCTATATTAGGGAGGTTGATATACACCACAAACTGATGAATATAGGTAGAACCAACCTGAATGTCAATATACTTCTTTAGGGTTTTAGCAAGGTCAATCTTGATACACATTCTCTTGCTAGGGCAGACCGACATGAATCGAGAGGGTTCATCACAAACAAATTCACCAAGGGTGGACACCAAATTTTTTAGAAAGAGCCAACATGCAGTGGGGAGATCCAGGAGTTCTACCCAAATAGGCATGACTAGGGAAATAGAATTAGAAACTATGAAATCTCGATTCTATGGTTGAAAAATGAGCAGTGAACTATTAATGTAACTAGGACCCTTATTGAGGACCTTCTGGGCTTGGTTAGGACTACCAAATTAGAAATGAAAAAGCCCTTAGAGATATTTTGGACATGGTCGACTTGAATCTCATACGGACGTCAATACTGCTCAATCTAGTTCCTAAGGACATGCTCAAGGGGAATCCGACCTAAAAAATACCCTATAAGAGTATTATTTTCAAACCAAGAACAAGCCTGATTGAATTCATGCAGATGAATCACAAAATCAGGTTCAGAATTACCTTGTGGTACACCTTGGGAACAAATTTTCTTGGTTTTTTTTTCACCTCCGGATCCATTCTTCTCACCGTCAGCTTTAGACGAAGTCGGGGGAGGAGAAGTCTACATAATAACACCCACAAAGCAAGCACAGCATGAAGACTGACACAAGCTCCCAAAGAATAAACGAAAACTACCAAAAATCCTAGAACAACATGCATACTGACATGCACATAGCCATCCAGAGCCCTTTGAACTTTTTCTGCCACTCAATATTACTTAAACATAAATTTAAAAAAAAAATCTTGACTCTAAAGAAAAGATGGCATGAAATCTTTCCTTCTTAACTTCAACCTTCAACAAAAAAAAGAAAAACTTAAAGAAGGGGGAAAAAATCAAAATATATATATCTATATAGAAAATTGTAAACACATGAATAGTATTTAATTTTATCTCGCATATCAATTTTTAATATAACACTCTTTCTTTCTCTTTTATTTTATTAATTGATTTAATTTATAATTATTAGTTTTTTTATTTGGTTATAATTATTATGTATTATATGTGTTTTAAACATTTTAATTATATAATTTATAAAAATTATATAATTTATAAAAATTATATAATCAAATTTTATGCAATAGTCCTCTTCTAATATATAAAAATTAACCAATTAATAATTTAATTATTTAAATATTTAATTAATGAATTATTATGAAAGAACATTCTAATTTAATTAAATAAATTACAATTAATAGTATTATATCAAATATATCAATGGGAGTACTCCTTGATCCATAGATCTTGTATATCATATGTCATTTTGTTTATTGTTTTCTTACTTTATTTTCTCTGGAGTTGCATTAGGCACTCCCGTTGCTTTGTATATGTCTTACTTTACAGTCCTATTGACCTCTTTTGGTCACCGATGAACATTAATACAAATTCAAATTCAAATGAAGCTACTATTTACTACTTAATCCTTATTTAAAAATTTATGTCATTTTCATATTAAAATATAAATATATTAAATTAAATAAAATATTA
Source organism: Wollemia nobilis (assembly GCA_028583015.1). Classification (NCBI taxonomy): domain Eukaryota; kingdom Viridiplantae; phylum Streptophyta; class Pinopsida; order Araucariales; family Araucariaceae; genus Wollemia; species Wollemia nobilis. The sequence goes on from JAQPPZ010016949.1 coordinate 1,656,965, forward strand.
AAATTATAACTAATTTTTTTATTTATATTTTTAAAAATTGTTTTTTTCCATATATGACTTATCCATATTACACACCATCCAATAAAAACTTAATAATTAAATTTTGTAAATAAATAAATTTATTATTAATATTTTTTAAAGTCATTATTACATATCCATATAACACATCATCTAACGAAAATATAATAATAAATTTTTGTAATTAATTATTTGAGATTGAATCATGCTTTGGTATTATAATAATTTATATATTAATTAGTTTGTGGTGTCATAAGAAACTTGTTTAGTTAATTTTTTTATAAACTTAAAATATGTCTTTTAACATTTATTAAGGTTGCTATAAGATTTAATATATTCTATGAAAATCTCAACTTTTTATAGTACAAAATTGATAGTATATTGATATTAAAAGCGTGGTCTTTTTGACATTAAAAACTACTTCTTTGTGTGTATATTAAAGGAAGCATTACAATTTTTATTGTTTCTTTATGGGTTCGAATCTTACTCCTTGTTGCCACTATAACCTCCAATTACGTTTGATATATATAAAAGTTAATATATTTTGTATAACCTAAGAAAAAAATATTTATACCATATCCTATATATATTTTTTGGTTACACAGGGAGTTGGTTATAGCCACTATTAGTGGTTGGCAAGCACATGGTTCAAACCAGTAGGGACTGTTTCAAACAGCCTATTCATCTCGTTGTTGTTGACCCGACGTGAAATGGAGACCACTAATTGCTCGAGGTTTGTACCATCATTGTCGATCTGGTGTGCACTCAGAGAATTCAACATGGACTACTAACTTTGCTAAAGTTGACAACGTGCCCCTGAGGTTTGAACCTTGGTCTCTTCTTGGCAAGTTGGTTAGTCAAACCTTTACCAATACACCTACCTTTGGGGCTACCATATACTATATATTGATGCTCATAACTTTGGTTCCTATATGTTGTCACTTAGAAGAAAGATAGATTTCTTTGTCCTTTGTATTTGCAGGATGGACTTAAAACAAAGTTGTTGCTCTTTTAAAAATTTTGTTTTCATGGTAGGGTGTACATTGTATCTTTCTTATTTACTTATAAATAAATAAAAACTATACAACCTACTAAAAACACAACCTTGTGAATAACAATATTATTATTTGATTTTTATTTTTACCACTTTGAAATTTGAGATGTTATATCACCTCTATATTTAAGGTGGTGAGGATGTCTACTCCCTCTTAATTTTCTAAGAGCTAGAAGGAACATGTATCATATGAAACATATATTAATAATAAAACATAAATTATCTGCTCATGTAGAGGAGTTGGAGAGCAAGTGGGTAGTTAAAACTCTCCAGTTGAAATCGAGAGGCCCCAGGTTCAAATATCTCTCCTCACATGTTGCGGATATGCTATGTACATGGGGTTACAAATTAAAATATAAAAAATATTAACCTTTTAAGACTTGGGTTCAAACCTTGGTGGTACCAGTTTGCAAAGGAAGTAGTCTACTCTGAATCCTCTGAGTGCACATCGGATCGACGACGACAATATGAACCCCGAGCGACCGACGGTCCCCATCTCATGTCGGGTCAACAATTAACAAGACGAATAGGTTTGGTGGTTGCAGTCCCTGTGGTTTGAACCCTGCACTATCGAGTTACTAAAAATAGTGGTTGTAGCCAACTCTCCTATGTAATCAAAAACAAAAAATAATAAAACATAAATTGTCCCAAGGGGGATAGCACAACGGTGTGGGCTTTGGCTCTTCTTCGGGAGGTCCAAGGTTCAAACTGTGGTGTGTGAGAGTGTGTGAGGGAGTGGGTGTGTGGTGGTTGTGTGTTAAATTCCTTATTGATAAGCATAACTCTCGGATTTATGAGGGGTCATGGTTGGGAGGAGACTGTTCAATCTGGCTTTACGAGGAATCATGGTTGGAAAGAGACTATTCAATCTTGTGCGTTGGTTATAGAGGTTTATCACACTAACCAAATCAATATATATATATATGGGATAGTGCAACGACTCAAGCTGAGGTTTCTCACACTAACCAAATCAAAATATATATATATATATATAAAGTCTTAGTGGGATAGGGCAACGGTTCAGGCTGAGGTTTCTCACACATATATATATATAAAGTCTCAGTGGGACAGGGCAACAGTTCAGATTGAGGTTTCTCACATATATATATAAAGTCTTAAGGGGACAGTGCAATGGTTGAGACTTTGGCTCTTCTTTGGAAGGAAATAATGACGTGGGTGAGTGTGTGAGGGGGTGGGCATGTGGTGGTTGTGTGTTAAATTTTCTATTGATAAGCATAGATCTTGATTTTAAGAGGGATTCTCACACTAGTGGTTTCTCACACTAACCAAATCAAAATAAATGAGGGTGGGGTGGTGTGTAAGTATAGCATAGTGTTGTACTTACTCCCCACCCTCACCCTCATTGGATGAGGAGTAAGTACAGCATTGTGTTGTACTTACTCCCCACAATGTTGTATAATGAGGGTGGATGGGGAGTAAGTACAACACTATGTTGTACTTACTCCCCACAGTGATGTACAATGAGGGTGGGGTTGGGGGGTAAGTACAACACAATGTGGGGGTGGGGAGTAAGTATAGTACTATGGGGAGTAAGTACAGCACAGTGATGTACTTACTTCCCACCCCCACCCTCATTGTACAACATTGTGGGGAGTAAGTACAACACGGTGTTGTACTTACTCCCCACCCACCCTTATTGTACAAAATTATGGAGAGTAAGTACAACACAATGTTGTACTTACTCCCCACCCCCACCCTCTTGTGTTGTACTTGCTCCCCACCCCCACCCTCATTGTACAACATTGTGGGGAGTAAGTACAACACGGTGTTGTACTTACTCCCCACAGTGTTGTACAATGAGGGTGGGGGTGGGGAGTAAGTACAACATCCTGTACTTACTCCCCATAGTGCTGTACAATGAGGGTGGGGGTGAGGGTAAGTACAACACAATGTTGTACTTACTTCTCACAATGTTGTACAATAAGGGTGGGGCAGGAGTAAGTACAACACTATGTTGTACTTACTTCCCACAGTGTTGTACAATGAGGGTGAGGGTGGGGGTGGAGAGTAAGTACAGCACTATGTTGTACTTACTCCCCCACGATCTTGTACTTACTCCCCACCCCCACCCTCAAATGTGTTGTACTTACTCCCCACCCCCACCCTCATTGTGTTGTACTTACTCTCCACCCCCACCCTCAAATGTGTTGTACTTACTCCCCATAGTGCTATACTTACTCCCCACACTTACTTCCCACAGTGCTGTAATTACTCCTCACAGTGATGTACTTACTTCCCACCCCCACCCTCAAATATGTTGTACTTACACCCCACGGTGTTGTACTTACTCTCCACCCCCACCCTCAAATGTGTTGTACTTACACCCCATAGTGTTGTACTTACTCTCCACCCCCACCCTCAAATGTGTTGTACTTACTCCCCACAATGTTGTACTTACTCCCTACCCCCACCCTCAAATAGCACTATGTTGTACTTACTCCCCACACCCACCCTCAAATGTGTTGTACTTACTCCCTACCCCCACCCTCATTGTGTTGTACTTACTCCCCAACACCCACCCTCAATTGAGGGTGGGTACTATAATTACTCCTCACCCCCACCCTCAAATGAGGGTGGGATGAGGGTGGGAGTGGGGAGTAAGTACAACACCATTAAGTAGCAGTGGGACCCATTTCAATTCCATATAACCCATTAAAAAAAATAATATTATGTTAATTTTAAGTAATATTTATTATTTTAATTATAAACTTTATTTTTTTTTTTTCATAATCATGGTCATATTTACATTTCATTTTAAAAAATGCAAAGTACAATTAAAGGCACAACTAAATTATCTTCCTAGTAAATTGAACTTGAATCTCTTTAATAAAAACCAACTAAACTATTTCAAAAATAAATAAATTTAATATTATTTATTATCCTATTTAATATAAATTAAAAAATAAATATTTAATTTATACTTAATATTAAGTAATTATTAAATATAAAAAATAAAAATAAAAATAAAATAAAAAAATTTAATTCATATTTAGTGTAGATTAATCATTTATTATTTTTTTGTTACGACTGTTTTCTTATCACCCACCTTTACAGAGTATGCCTTGAGATGCTTCCCTCAACACATACGTGGATGCAAGACTTGGGTATATTAAAATATTAAATGAAGGTTGGAAATTATTAAAATTATGTTTTTAAGTTCTTTATCATGAAAAATGTTCTTCTACCACCATGTTCTTATGATTTGGTGATTTTATTTTTAATTTATTTAATAACGTACTTAATGTTCCAAATGATGATTACTTAATGTTCCAATGATGTACTTAATATGATTACGAATAGATTAAGGCCATTGTTATATAAAATCATTTCAGAATAGCAAGGAGGATTTGTGAAAGGGAGATAAATTATAGATGGGATCATAGTAGCTCATGAAGTTATACATTTAGTAGCTTCAAGAAAAGAGAAAGCTATGATCTTAAAACTTGATATGAGTAAAGCCTATGATAGGGTTAAATGGGATTTTCTTTTTGCATTTTTAGATAAGTTTGATTTTGGGAAGAAATGGGTTAGATGGATTAAAGCTTGTGTCTCTAAAATTTCTTATTCAGTGTTGGTCAATGGGTTAGTGACAGAATATTTTAAATTCGAGAGGCCTTAGACAAGGATATCCTCTATCTCCTTATTTGTTCATTATATTGGCAAAAGTTTTGAGTATGAACTTAAAGAAGTCTTACAAATATGGGTTTACTAATGGACGTAAGGTTAGTAATAACATAGATAACATCAACCATAAACAGTTTATAGATGATACAATTCTTTTTGGAAGGGCAAGGATAAATGAGGCTAGAGCTTTGAATAACTTTTTAAAAGAGTAGGAAAGAGCTTCGGGGAAAAAATTAATAGGACTAAATCCAAAATTTACTTCCTTAACACTCCTAATATCAAAGCAAGAATTTGTAGGTTGCTTCAAATAGATGAGGCAAATTTGCCAACAAATTATCTAGGGATACCTTTATTTGAGGGAAGATTGAGGATATATTTATGGAATCCAATTATTAGTTAAGTTCAAAATAAACTTCCATCTTGGAAAGGTAGATGGTTATCATTAGTAGAAAGAGTGCGATTAATTAAGTTCGATCTTACAAGCCATTCAACATATTATATGTCATTGTTTTCTATACCAAAATCAGTTGAAAAAAGTTTAATCTTTATTATGTGATCCTTTTTATTGTCAGGTTTACATGATAAAAGGAAATTTTCTTTGGTGAAATGAAGCAAGTTGTGTGATGATAAAACTAGGGGAGGTCTTGGTTTAAGAGCTCTTACAGATGTAAACTTAGCTCTTAGGGGAAAAGTTATCTGGAGATTGTACAAAGATATTCGAATAAAATGGGCAAGAATTCTTCTAAGTAAGTATGTTGATCCCAATGACCCAAGTTTAATGTTTACTGCATTCTATCTCCCAAATGATTCTACTCTTTGGAATGGTTTAAAAAAATCTATTGATATAATGATTAAAGGTTTAATATGGTGGTGGGAACTAGAGATAAAATTTCTATTTGGATGGATACTTGGTGTGATAAAAAACCTCTCAATTTAGATCCAATTTTGAAACCTTGGATGAGATCACTTCAAGACAAATATGGTGATAGGGTTTCAAACATTTTGTACAAGGATCAAGAAGGAAGATACAAAAGGAAAGAAGATTTTTTTATAAGTATACAAGACATTGATGCAAGGAGGAAATTGAGTAGAAAGATAACAAGCTGTGATTATTTCGAGGGTGCCAAGTATAAATTGATTTGGGAGTTGAATAACTCAGGAGAATATACAACAAGAAGTGGATATAATATTCAACACCAACATATTAATAATGTCACTAGAATATGGAGAGATATTTATAATATCCCAAGCATTCCTAAAGTTAAAATATTTTTTTGGCTAGTAGGTCATAGAGGAATTTTATCCTGGGATAAAGTTATGAAAAGAGTGTTTCATGGCCCCTCTCAATGTGTTTTTTGTAATAAGGAGGAAGAGAGTATTGACCATCTCTTGGGATATTGCTAAATAGTTTGGAATCTATAGTAATGGATTCTTAATATGTTTGGTAAATGCATGGTGATGAATAGCAGAATTGAAGATTGGTTAAAGCAATGGCAGAGCACTTATAAAAGTGAGTCTTTACAGAGATGGGATATATCAAAAAATGCAATACTTTGGACTATATGGCTAGAAAGGAATAAAAGAATGTTTAAAGGAAAGGAAAGCAATTTAGTAATGAAAAAGAATATATGTTTAGCCATAGAGGAGTCTAAACCAACTCTATCAACTTACCCAATTCCTAATTTGGAAGCAGAGAGTCTTGATAGATGGATTCAAATCATTAAATAGAATTATGATGTTGGGTACAAGAGAAGCAAAAATAAGGTAAAGAATATGAAGTGGAAACCACCAAATATGGAGTGGGTTAAGTTGAATTTTGATGGAGCTTCTAAAGGAAATCCAAGACTAGAAAGAGGAGGAGGAACAATTAGAAATAATAGAGGAGATATTTTGTCTCATTATGCTTTTAATAGTGGATTTAAGATAAATAATGAAGTTGAAGCTTGGGCAGCTTTAGAAGGGTTACAAATTTATAAAAAAATGAAATGGAGAGAGTATGGAGGGAAGGCATTTCTCTCATAGTAATAAATACAATTTTGAGGAAAGCAAAGGCTCCATGGAACATACAAGAGATAATTATGGAAATTCAAGATCTTGCTAAAGAGTTTGAAGAAATCAGGTTTACACATATATTAAGGGAAGGAAAAAAATGTGTAGATAAGCTAACCAATAGAGGGGTTTTGATTGAGGATCATGAAGTTAAATTCTCCTTTCTATGGTTAGAGGAAGTAGAAATTTTAGTTGAAGCTGACAAAAAATGTTGATTGCCTAAATCAATTAATGATTAAGTTTTACTTTACTGTTTTCCATTGGTAACATATGTTTTATTTTGTAACAATAATGTCTTTTCATTTAGACTATTTATTATAATTTTTGTGGTTGCATTTGTGTTTCAAGAAGGAAACTAGCAATCCAGATTTGGTAAAGCAGACTATGATAGTGCGATGTTTTGGAAATATTACTCTACTAAGATGCAAGGCATAGATAGTAGAGGTGAATTTTTGGCATTGTGAAGGCTGCTATAGAAAATTGTCAAGAAAGATGTTAAATTTTGGATTAATTGTATTCAAAAAGATATTTGAAAAGATCGAGAAAATGAAAATCAAGAATTCAAACATTTTATGTAAAATGATAGGTTTCAAGCTATAGCATCTCAATTGAGATGAGAAGTGTATCTATTTGTAAATTCTCAAGCTCTAAATAAGAGAGATGTAATTTGTCAAGGGTGGGGAACCCGAGTACAACCCCTTATTATAAAGCAAAAAAAATTATAAAAAAAAAATACTATAAATATATAATATTTTATATTTTAAAAAATATATATTTTAATGTAAAAAAATATATATATATATTTATATAAAATTTAAAAAAAAAAAAATTTCAAAAATAATTTGAAAAACTTATATTAAAACAAAGATCATTTACAAGTTGGGATGAGACTTCTCCCAGTCTTAGCCAAAGAGAGCACATGTTTACAACAGTAAAAGAAGATTTGCATTGGAGCCAAATCTCCTAAACCATATTTCTAAAATGGTTGTTCATCTGTTTACAACTGTAAAAGAAGATCTACATTGGAGCACAAAACTCCTAAACCATATTTCTACAATTGTTGTCCAAATTAGCTAAACATTGGATTTGCTCACCAACTTGCCTAATCCTCTCATCCTCAATAGCCATGTCACTATGCCACTAAACCCCTACCTCCTTCTCGGTACCCATCTTAGCCAAGAAGTATGCCACTTTATTTAGATCTCTACTCACATAAACTAGAATCATATCATCTAATTCCCTCCACAATTCCTTAATTTGAGTGAAAAGAATCCTCAATATCCATGTCTTTAAAGTAAAATTCCTCATGCATAAAATTTAAAAATATTATAAATATAAAAAATTATCAAATAGCAAAAAAAAATTATAATTAAATTTAATTATTAAAAATAATTTATATTTTTTTTTATTTTTTAATCTCTTCATATAAACTTTGTAAGTAATCATTTACATTTAGAATCTGCTTTCTCAATATTAAAACTCAAGAAAATGAGTATTTTTATCTCTTCATATTAACCTTATCAATAATTACCTTCAAGGGTTACGTGGATTGGTAAGTGCAAGTGTGGTTGGGCACTTACCAAGAAGAAACCTAGGTTCAAACCTTAGGGGAAGCCAACCCTTTGCAAAGGCAGTAGTCTACTCCGAAACCTCCGAGTGCGTGTTAGATTGACGACGACAGTACGAACCCCAAGCAATCGATGATCCCTATCTCACGTAGGGTCAATAAAAATGATACAGATAGGTTTTTTTTGGAAGTAGTCTCTATGGTTTGAACCCTGTGCTTGCTTGCCACTTACTAAAAATAATGGTTATTACCAACTCTCTTATATAATCAAAAATTATTTGAAGTCTACTTTTTCAAAATTAAAACATAGAAAAATGAGCACTGAGATGGAAAATAAAAATATTTTGAAACATAGGAAAATGAGCATTGAGATGGAAAATAAAAATGCTAACAAGTGTGTTTAGGCAGTATGAAACTCAGGTTATTGAAACATGTATTCGAAAGAGATAGGCTGACTGGTGCTCTAATTCAATTTTTTTGGATAATTGGATTCTATTGACTTTATTTTCTTTACCAACAACTAAGAATTATAGAATTTTATATATATAACACATGCACATCTAACACAATGGATTATTTGTCTTATAAAAGACAATTACCATTTTCTATATATAAAATCTTAACTATTCATAAAATTAAATTTTAACTCAACCACTATCAACTAACTTCTTATTTTAATACCAGCTTGTTCTTTAACACTATCTAAATGGGTGGTCTTAGAGTAGGAAAGCGTGTAATGACTCTAAGTGATTGTCCTTTTCTGGGTTATCCTTATCTAGATGCTCAAGTGTAACGACTCGTAAGTGATGTCCTTTTCAGGGTTATCCTTATCTAGATGCTTAAATTAAACAAATAAAATATTATTAGTTTGTGTATAGAAGCTCAACTAAGTTGTAAATTTTTTCCACCTTTCCATTATTATTAATATTTGAGTCCTCGTGAGTCCTTATAGGATGCCGACACTCTTATCTCTAAAGCTTAATAAAATGTTAAGCATGTGAAAAAGGATCATCATTATATGCTCACAAAAAGAGGGTAAACTTACTTTTAAAATAAATAAGGCCCCACTTTTAGTTTCAAATTTCGTGAATCCTATGTGTTATATAAAATAAAATGAATTTTTTTTTTTTGTTAGATATATAAGTGTTAGTTACATTTATATTATTTTTAGAAATTATTAAGTGTAAGGTTTAAACCGTTGCTTAGGATTTGTATTGTTGTTGTTGGTTTGGCATGCACTCAAAAGATTCAGATCAGACTACTATGCAAAAAAAAAACATGCTCTCAAGATTTGAACTTAAGTCTCTCTTTGGTAAATAAGAATTATCTACCTTTTTTATATGTTTTACCTTCACCACAATTATTAAGCTATAACTGTAAGTATATTCAAAGCAAAAATAGTGATAAAGACAATGTGTGTGCATAACTATTTCTATATGAGAAACAAGATGTGATGTACTTAATGTCAACAAAACTTAGCATAATGAGGCAATAACCTATTTAATATATGTCTTAGCCTTATAAATAAGGAATTTCACATTCTTCTTATATATAAGAAATATTAAAATAATATCACATTTAAAAATGGATGACCTAATCATCTACAAATGCATGACCTAATAATGAGGCAATAGCCTATTTAATATAGTCTTCTAAATAATAAGTTTCATATTCTCATTACATATAAGAAATATTAAAATAATATAACATTTAAAAATGGATGACCTAATCATCTACAAATGCATGACCTAATTAAAATGCTAAAATAATGTAATAAAATATTCTAACATCCTCCTCTTATTACATTATTTGGGATAAGAATTATTAGGGCCCCTCTTAAGGTATAGGATTTTAGGCTTTGGCTCTTGGCTCTAGATCCTAGCTCTAGCTTTAACATTGGTTTTGGTTCTTGGTTCTTGCTCAAGTATACACCTTTGGATCTGTCTTTAGGTATGTTGCCTTTGGGATCACCACCTCTGTATGTGATTTTAAGTGATTGTAGTTGTCATGGCTATTGATAGTGTTGCATAAGGAGCATATTAGAATCTAGGGCGAACAAGCCATTTTTGTAGAAACAAATTACCACATTCTCACTATTTTAAGTGATGAAACACTTCTTGCAGTCATTATCAACTCTAAATTCAACCATCGGGTTTTGATATAGTAGATATGGCATATACAACAAGTTGTTTTTTAGGCCTAGTACATATAGTACCTTTTTAATGGTGCATATTCCATCTAGAAGATGAACCCAAATATTACCTACTCCTTTGACCTTGTAGGTTTTATCGTTGGCAATGATCACTAGTTTCTCTTTTTTTGGCTTTTAAGCTATCAAACTAGTCTTTGTCCCTTGTCATGTGCTAGCTAGTACTAGAATCAATATACCAAGCATCATCCTTAATTTTGGTTGCAACCTTTGTCATGAGCATCTTGTATGCCTATTCAAAATCTAAATTTGATTCTTTAATTGCAACATGCCCTTTCTGCTACTCTTGTGGGGGAAGTGGCTTGTTTTGTTTCTTCTATGGAGGTTTGCAGACTTTATCACCTTGAGTGGTTGAATTACAACAATAATATTTGGTATCTTGTCATTCTCATTCACATATATATGAATACTTATTTTGCTTCTATGATGATAAGGAGGAGGAGGAGGGACATTTTAATAGAAAACCCTTTGGTGGTTTCTATTTCCTAGATTTTTGACTAATGAGTGCACTGTTTGAAAACTAGTCCCTCAATTTATTTGTTGCTTCTTCTTGTTGTAGCAATGACTTTCAATAACATGGATTTAGTGGGCATTTTCATCAATTGTATTTCATTAACATCAAAGTCAAACTTGAATCTGATTCACAAGGGGATAGAGGAATCTTGGCCATTATTTTTGATCGATACAAAGGAGTGTTATGTGGTCTCTATGGGTTGTGGCTCCACTAAAGGCCTTGATAGTGACTTGGGTCTCACATGCTAGATCCAAAATATTCAAAATTGTTGCAAGGAAGGAGTGCTTTGATCTGTCGATGTTTTTGTACATGTGGATTTCTATGAGAGCAAATTAGTGTAGGTCTTGGTGTTGACTTTAACTTTGAAAAATATCAACTTTGATTGTTATCCACCTTCTTCCTCGTTTGGATTTGAGATTTTCATGAATCATCAAATTTCATTCATAGTCAATACCTGCACTTATCAAAAAGTGTAAGGGCATGTCGTCGGATAGTGACGATTGTCCCTTTTCTCATACCTCACATACTCTTGGTGGTGGCTCAAATTTGGATCCAAGGATTCTTTCTTGATAAACCAAATCAATGTGATTCCTTAGGTTTAAAGCATACTAGTTTGATACCCCTACTCTAATACCAATGATGAAAATACTTAGCACATTCATTCATTGATAAAAGAGTCTATTTAATACATGGCTTGGGGTTACAAACAAGGAATTTGATACTCCCAATTAGAGTTACATCCAAGAAATATTAAAATAATGTTACATTTAAAATTAATGACCTAATAATCTAAATATGCATGATGAGATTATAATACTAAAATAATATAATAAAATATTCCTACCCAAAATTTAAAGGAGAGGAGTTGAAACACAATTCTTGGTTGCCAATAAAAAGCCTAATCAATGCCACTAAAAATTGGTTAAACATAAAAAAAATCTTCATGGCTCTAAAGAAAAAATGGCATGAGATCTTTCCTTCTTAACTTCAACCTCCAACGAAAAGATTAAAAAAAAGGAGAAAAGGATCAAGATATATATATATATATATATAGAAAATGTTAAACACATAAATAATATTTTATTGTATCTCACATATCAATTTTTAATATAAACCTCCACACTATTTCTTTCTCTTTTATTTTATTAATTTGTTTAATTTATAATTATTAGTTATTATATATATTTTAAAACAAATGATTTTAGTTATATAATTTATAAAAATTATATAATCAAATTTTATGTAATAGTCCTCTTATAATATATAAAAATGAACTATTATATAAAAACTAACCAAATATTTAAATATTTAATAAATTAATCAATAAATTATTATACTAAAATAATGTAATGAAATATTCCTAACACCCAAAATTGAAAGGAGAGGAGTTGAAATGAAATGCTTGGTTGCTAATAAAAAGCCCAACCAATGCCACTCAAATTTTTTTTTATGGAAGGCCATTTTAGTTATAAAAATAAAAGTCCTTTACAGCCAAAAAAAGTGTGGGTGGAGAAAAAATCACACCCCGAGTGCCACTAACTTTATCCTAATAGCGGATAAATAAAAAAAAACTACACCACATGAGCACCATGGTCATCAACAACAAATTAGAAATATTCTATAGCCAAAAAGTATTTAAAGAAGGGATCCTGTAGCAGACAGAACCTTATCCATTTGAAGTGGGTGGTTCCTCCCATCCATCAAAGCGCTCCTCACCCCAACATGAAGCATGAGTAATTGGAGAAGGACGAGACTAGCCAGAAATATGCCCATGGTTTCCTGAAGCCCCCCAACCATCATTAGGCACAAGCATAGATTGTGAAGTGATCGCAGGCGCATAATGTTGGGAGGTGTACACATCCAGCTATTGGAGTGGGCCTCCATAGTCACGGGATTTGCTCTAAGGATGTTGATTTTGTGCACGGTCATGGCATCAACGCGAACGAGATCTGGTTGGGTGAGGAAGAGAACGATCAAGGGCCTCCCTATTAATAGCACATGGGGCATCACCCCAATATTTTAGCAAAGCATGCAAATGGTCCAGCTCCATAGCCACCTTTTTAGCCTGGTCAAAATTTTGAAACCACACATCATGAAAAACTTTGAGCTTGTCAGCAAACAAAAAATCCTGAGATGGATCAACCTATTTGAAAATAATCTTATTTCTAGATTTCCAAATGTGAAAGAGGAGGTTGAATCTGAAGATTTACCACACTTCCCTCAATGGGAGAGAAAACTAAATGGGATCACCTAGGAGGACATGATTCCAGGAAAGCTGTAGGGACATAAATGGGGCAAAGAAAGAAACCACCCAACTCCAAGCAAGATTGGCATGTCTACATACCTATAAAATATGCATACAAGATTCTGGTTCTTGAAAAAATGGGCATCAAGGCTCAGGCACCCCCATATAAGAAAGTTTACGACCAAGGGGCAAAACCTGATACAATAAGCTCCATGTGAAAAAAGCTTTCTTTGGCTCCAGATAATACGCCCAAGTTGAATGAAATCTGGTTTTCCACCTAGAGGGAGATGAGAGAAGGTCCCATTTGACATTGAGTTTGGGTACCATTAGGCAGTTTGTGTAAGCCAGTCATAACCCTTCCTGGATCTGTAGCTGAGCAAGGAAGTGCTCTTATACTAGGCCCAATATTTCCACCAGGGTTTCTAGGATCTAACACCTAATTTTTTCCATAAGGAGAAAGGTGTATGGTCTAGAACATCATCATACATAGCCTTGTCAGTGTTAGACAAGAGAAACATCCTTTTAAAATAGTTCTAAGGAATCCAATCTCTGTTTTCCCTGAAGTAAAAATCTGCAATGGCAGCAATGCCCCGCTTAAAAAATTTATGGGCATGGACCCAAGGAACTTAATGACAACAAAACTTAGCATAATGAGGCAATAACCTATTTAATATATGTCTTAGCCTTATAAATAAGGAATTTCATATTCTTATTACATATAAGAAATATTAAAATAATATCACATTTAAAAATGGATGACCTAATTATCTACAAATGCATGACCTAATAATGAGGCAATAGCCTATTTAATATAGTCTTCTAAATAATAAGTTTCATATTCTCATTACATATAAGAAATATTAAAATAATATAACATTTAAAAATGGATGACCTAATCATCTACAAATGCATGACCTAATTAAAATGCTAAAATAATGTAATAAAATATTCTAACATCCTCCTCTTATTACATTATTTGGGATAAGAATTATTAGGGCCCCTCTTAAGGTATAGGATTTTAGGCTTTGGCTCTTGGATCTGGATCTTGGCTCTAGCTTTAACATTGGTTTTGGTTCTTGGCTCTTGCTAAGGTATACACCTTTGGATCTACCTTTAGGTATGTTGCCTTTGGGATCACCACCTCTGTATGTGATTTTAAGTGATTGTAGTTGTCATGGCTATTGATAATGTTGCATAAGGAGCATATTAGAATCTAGGGCGAACAAGCCATATTTGTAGAAACAAATTACCACATACTCACTATTTCAAGTGATGAAACACTTCTTGTAGTCATTATCAACTCTAAAATCAACCATTAGGTTTTGATATAGTAGATATGGCATATACAACAAGTTGTTTGTTAGGCCTAGTACATATAGTACCTTTTTAATGGTGCATATTCCATCTGGAAGATGAACCCAAATATTACCTACTCCTTTGACCTTGTAGGTTTTATCATTGGCAATGATCACTAGTTTCTCTTTTTTTGGCTTTTAAGCTATCAAACTAGTGTTTGTCCCTTGTCATGTGCTAGCTAGTACTAGAATCAATATACCAAGCATCATCCTTAGTTTTGATTGCAACCTTTGTCATGAGCATCTTGTATGCCTATTCAAAATCTAAATTTGTTTATTTTTTTATTGCAACATGCCCTTTCTGTTACTCTTGTGGGGGAAGTGGCTTGTTTTGTTTCTTTTATGTAGGTTTGCATAATTTATCACCTTGAGTGGTTGAATTATAACAACAATGTTTGGTATCTTGTCCTTCTCATTCACATATATAGGAATACTTATTTTGCTTCTATGATGATAAGGATGAGGAGGGACATTTAATAGAGAACCCTTTGGTGGTTTCTATTTCCTATATTTTTGACTAATGAGTGCACTATTTGAAAACTAGTCCCTCAATTTATTTGTTGCTTCTTATTGTTGTAGCAATGACTCTCAATAACATGGATTTAGTGGGCATTTTCATCAATTGTATTTCATCAACGTCAAAGTCAAACTTAAATCTGATTCACAAGGGGATAGAGTAATCTTGGCCATTATTGTTGATCGATACAAAGGTGTGTTATGTGGTCTCTATGGGTTGTGGCTCCACTGAAGGTCTTGATAGTGACTTGGGTCTCACATGCTAGATCTAAAATATTCAAAATTGTTGCAAGGAAGGAGTGCTTTGATCTGTAGATGTTTTTTTCCATGTGGATTTCTATGAGAGAAAATTAGTGTAGGTCTTGGTGTTGACTTTATCTTTGAAAAATATCAAAT
The DNA here is from genome assembly GCA_028583015.1 of Wollemia nobilis. Taxonomy (NCBI): domain Eukaryota; kingdom Viridiplantae; phylum Streptophyta; class Pinopsida; order Araucariales; family Araucariaceae; genus Wollemia; species Wollemia nobilis. The sequence continues at coordinate 1,672,533 of JAQPPZ010016949.1, forward strand.
TTGATTGTTATCCACCTTCTTCCTCATCTGGAGTTGAGATTTTCATGAATCATCAAATTTAATGCATAGTCAATACTTGCACTTATCAAACAAGTGTAAGGGCATGTCGTCAAATGATGACGATTATCCATTTTCTCAGACCTCACATAGTCTTGGTGGTGGATCAAATTTGGATCCAAGGATTCTTCCTTGATAAACCAAATCAATGTGATTCCTTAGGTTTAAAGCATACTAGTCTGATACCCCTACTCTAGTACCAATGATGACAAGACTTAGCACATTCATTCATTGATAAAAGAGCCTTTTTAATACATGCCTTTGTGTTACAAACAAGGAATTTGATACTCCCAAGTAGAGTTACATGCAAGAAATATTAAAATAATGTAACATTTAAAATTAATGACCTAATAATATAAATATGCATGATGAGATTATAATACTAAAATAATATAATAAAATATTCCTACCCAAAATTTAAAGGAGAGGAGTTGAAACACAATTCTTGGTTTCCAATAAAAAGCCTAATACATGCCACTAAAAAATGGTTAAACATAAAAAAATTCTTGATGGCTCTAAAGAAAAGATGCCATGAGATCTTTCCTTCTTAACTTCAACCTTCAATGAAAAGATTAAAAAAAGGGGGAAAAGAATCAAGTATATATATATATATATATATATATATATATATATATATATATATATATAAGTAGAAAATATTAAACACATAAATAATATTTTATTGTATCTCACATATCAATTTTTAATATAAACCTCCACACTCTTTCTTTCTCTTTTATTTTATTAATTTATTTATTTTATAATTATTAGTTATTATATATGTTTTAAAACAAATGATTTTAGTTATATAATTTATAAAAATTATAGAATCAAATTTTATGTAATAGTCCTCTTATAATATATAAAAATGAACTATTATATAAAAACTAACCAAATATTTAATAAATCAATCAATAAATTATTACACTCAAATAATATAATAAAATATTTCTAACACCCAAAATTGAAAGGAGATGAGTTGAAATGCAATGCTTGGTTGCCAATAAAAAGCCCAACCAATGCCACTCAAATTTTTTTTTTTTATGGAAGGCCATTTTAATTATAAAAATAAAAGTCCTTTACAGCAAAAAAAAGTGTGGGTGGAGAAAAAATCACACCCCGAGTGCCACAAAATTTATCCTAATAGCTAATAAAGAAAAAAAAACTACACCACATGAGCACCATGGTCATCAACAAAAAACTAGAAATATTCTATAGCCAAAAAGGATTTAAAGAAGGGGTCCTGTAGTAGACAGAGCCTTATCCATTTGAAGTGGGTGGTTCCTCCCATCCATCAAAGCGCTCCTCACCCCAGCATGAAGCATGTGTAAATGGATAAGGACGAGACTAGCCAGAAATATGCCCATGGTTACCTAAAGCCCCTAACCATCATTATGCACAAGCGCAGATTGCAAAGTGATCACAGGCACATAATGTTGGGAGGTGTACACATCCAGCTATTGGAGTGGGCCTCCATAGTCATGGGATCTGCTCTGAGGAGGCTGATTTCGTGCACGATCAGGGCATTAGCACAAACAAGATCTAGTTGGGTGAGGAAGAGAATGATCAGGGGCCTCCCTATTAATAGCACAAGGGGTGTCACCCCAATATTTTAGCAAATCCTGCAAATGGTCTAGCTCCATAGCCACATTTTTAGCCTGGTCAGAGATCTGAAACCACACATCATGAAAAATTTTGAGCTTGTTAGCAAACAAAAAATCCTGAGATGGATCAACCTATTTGAAAATAATCTTATTTCTAGATTTCCAAATGTGAAACAGGAGTTTAAATCTGAATATTTACCACACTTCCATCAGTGGGAGAGAAAACTGAATGGGATCACCCAAGAGGACATGGTGCCAGGAAAGTTGTAGGGACATAAATGGGGAAAACAAAGAAACCACCCAACTCCAAGCGAGATTGGCCTATATACATACCTATAAAATATGCATACAATACTCTAGTTCTTGACAAAATGGACATCAAGGCTCAGGCACCCCCATATAAGAAAGTTTACGGCCAAGGGGTAAAACCTGATACAGTAAGCTCCAAGTGAAAAAAGCTTTCTTTAGCTCTAGATAATATGCCCAAGTTGAATGAAATCTAGTTTTCCACCTAGAGAGATATGAGAGAAGGTCCCATTTGACATTGAGTTTGGGCACCATGGGGGCAGTTTGTGTAAGCCAGTCATAATGGCTCTGTAGCTAAGCAAGGAAGTGCTCTTATACTAGGCCCAATATTTCCACCAAGGTTTTTGGGATCTGATACCTAAATAAAGGTGTATGGTCTAGAACATCATCATACATAGCCTTATCAGTGTTGGACAAGATAAACATCCTTTTAAAATAGTTCTAAGGAATCTAATATTCGTTTTCCCTGAAGTAAAAATCTGTAATGGTGGCAATTCCCCTTTTAAAAAAAAATTGGGCATGGACCCAAGGAACTTGACCCAACATCTTACCTTGAAGCTTGAATACAGGGGACGACTATACATTGATAATATTAATGGAAAGGCCTTTATGTGAATAGACCCCCTTCCAAAGAAACCAAGGGTTTAATTGTTGTCAAGCCTTCCATATACTTTTGATGACAAAGGAGCTAGGGATATTAATGAAAATTAGGACCAGCACTAGAGAGGGCAAATCCATTCCTACTCAGGCTTGATAGTTGAGGGGAAGCCCAACCAAGATGTAATGTCTGATAAGAACTTTCTATGCTTCAGGTCCTTTGAGAGCCTACACAACCCATTTAGCACAAATGGCTAACCCTTGACGCTTACAGTCCAGCAAACCCATACCCCTTACTTGTCACAGGAGATAGCAAATATCCCAAGCCACTCTGTGAAAGCCCTTCCGCTCAGACCCACTAGATCACAAAAAATCTCGCAGTAATTTTGAAAGCATGAGATTTCGAAAATAAAAGAAACACTAATATGCAATAAAAACAGAACTAGTTTAATGCATGTAATAACACGGATATGATCAAATTAAAAGTAGGAGCACAGCCCTTTTTATTAATGTGATTTCGGTCGGTTACAATACGTCTCTTCAGTTACATGTTTCCATTACAAAAAATGAATATTGATCTTCTTCCGCATGCCCACATTAGAAACGGGCGGGCCAGAATGTTTTCACCGCTGGTTGCTGATGAATCTTTGCTCTTGCTGCTTCTTCCTGCATTCAAAGAAACAAAAAACTGTTTAATAGCACCTGTTGCACAAGGACAGAACGTTTAAAAGAAATACGTGCAAAGGTTGATTGAATACGTGAATAAATAACTCGGGCTGCCCAAGTAAACATTCGAAAATATAATGCATGATATCATTCAAGATACGTGAGTAAAGCCGTGATAGCATGATAATAGATTCGATCAACTACAACGTATAACAGAATAAATTAAAACAAAACAGCGCAGGCTGTAACGTATGGTGAATACATGATAACAGAATAAATCAAAATATAGCTGAGAGCGTCTAAACATTATAAACTATAATGTAGCAGAATAAAATAACTTGAACTGAGAACGTGTGCATGGGGTGCCCAAGCGGGCCGCCCCGTTAAAGCTTAGTTTCGACGCCAATCCACTAGGAATGGGCTCAAAATCTAAGACTGTGGAGTGTCGGCAAATTATTGGATTCTTGTGATCCAAGGTCGGGTTTGAAGGTCAGACTCACACTTCTGAAAACCACCCACCAACCTCTCTTGTGAAAGAGATTTTGGATGTGAAGAAGGTAAAGTCTAAACTGATGCGGTCGGGTATCGAGTTCAACAACACTTCGTTGTATTTTTAAAATGCTTCGTTCGGGTCCCTCCCTCTTTTTACATTGCATTGAGCTAGTTTTTATAGAGGATTTCACCTCTGAAACATTAATGTCAAACCCTAAATCTGCCACTAAGATTTGACCCTTGTCAGATGATTTATGAGACATGGCTCGCCTTGAGATTGTCGTCGGGAACTCACATCAGTAGTTATGAGGCATGGCCTCGGACTGGATTTGTTGTTGAGACTGCTCGTCTCATTACTGCAGTTGGTGAAGTCCGCCGTTCTACAGACCCACGGGGTCTCTTTGAAAAGGGGCACGTAGGGGTGCCACGTGGCGGTCATTCCTTGGATGTTTTAATGGCGCTTCTTGAATGGTCGAATGTCTGCCTTTGAATGTTGACTTTGACTGCTTCTGCCTTTGATGCCGAAGTGTCACGATATCGCGACACTTCGGCCGGGTCTTGGCTTGGGGACCGAAGTGTCGCGATATCGTGACACTTCGGCCGGGCTTGGGCTATAGGGCCCGAAGTGTCGCGATATCGCGACACTTCGGCCTGGCTTGGCTATAGGGCCCGAAGTGTCGCGATATCGCGACACTTCGGCCCGGCTTGGGCTATAGGGCCCGAAGTGTCGTGATATCGCGACACTTCGGCCGCTTGCTATAGGGCCCGAAGTGTCGCGATATCGTGACACTTCGGCCCGGCTTGGGCATAGGGCCCGAAGTGTCGCGATATCGCGACACTTCGGCCCGGCTTGGGCATAGGGCCCGAAGTGTCGCGATATCGTGACACTTCGGCCCGGCTTGGGCTATAGGGCCCGAAGTGTCGCGATATCGCGACACTTCGCGCCCGCATAGGGCCCGAAGTGTCGCGATATCGCGACACTTCGGCCGGCAGGATAGGGCCCGAAGTGTCACGATATCATGACACTTCGACCCGGCTTGGGCTATAGGGCCCGAAGTGTCGCGATATCGTGACACTTCGGCCCGACTTTGAAGACTTTGTCTTGCTTTGATAAGGCTTGTAGTTTTGAAGGCTCGCTTTAGATGAAGATTTGGCTTTGGATAAAGGCTTGAAGTTTGCTAAAGGCTTGTTAAAACGACCAACTTTGCACTGCTCATTTTTTGACCTTCTAAACTGTTGTGTGAGTGGCTAGGACCACTGTTTGACCTCTGAGGGCTGCCCTGAAAGCTGTGTATGTCAATGCGATCAGTGTTTGTAGTCACTTAATCGGATTGGTGCTGTTTTGGTGTCTACAGATGCCCCTTTTTGGGAAGCGCTACGGGTGACGCAGTGCTGAGCAAAAATAGATGACCAAAGCACTAATGATTAGGGTTTCTTGGTAACCTAACCAACTTTTGATGCCCCAAGTATGGAAAGGGCATGCATTCTTGAATCCTTGCTTCACGAGCTAAGGAATTTGATTTCAAGTGTTAACCTATTTTGGTGAGGTGTGACTTGAGCTTGGACATTGATCAGTCATGATTAGGCAAAGGGCGTAACCTTTTGTCCACAGGGGGAACCTTGTGTTCATGCTTCGGGAATGCCAAGTGTTTGATCAATTTAATGATTGCTTGTTTATTGCCCCAAGTGGGAGCGTGATTGTCTTTGTCAATGATTCTTTGAATGCATGCCATTGCCTTGATTGGGTGTGTGCTTGTTGATTGGTGACTAAGTGTGACTACCCCCTCAAGCGACGAATCGATGAGGGAATGACCTTCGTGAGAAAAGCGACGAGTCGCTTGACCCAAGATGACTTAGGTTAGGGTGCCTTTAGATGTTTTACCGTTTAAGCACGTGCAATTTCCCGACATTTGGACCTATTTTTGGTGGGTGTTAACCCTTTTGGTGATGCCATAATGGGGTGAAATCATCAAAAACCCGTCTTCCCGTGGAGCGGTCCGGCTATGGTAGCCTTCTTGGGGAAGTAGGAGAGTGACAATTTGAGCCCCGACATCGATTTTTTTATGCCAAGAGGTTAAGTGCAAGAGCACTTGTGTCCAGCAATGCTTATTGCTATGTTTTTGTGTTGCATTTTTGTGATGTTTTTGTTGTTTTGATTTTCTTTCTTTGTGTATATGTCATGATATTATGGTATGCATAATGATTGATGTTGATGGATGCATGCTATTTTATATTGATGGATGCATATGTTGTGATGAATGCAAATGTATGTGATATGCAGAAATGAAATGGATGGATGGACTTTGTGGTGTTTGGCTATGGCACCATAGACTGTTTAGAACTCTATTATTTTGTTTTTAGGCGATTGCTGTGATGCATGACTTTGTATGTATACATGTGGTTTTTCTTTTCTTTTGTATTTTTTGATGGTATTGTAAGGATGAAAATAGTGCAGTTTGGTTTAGAAATGTAGCTAAGGTTTTCTGAGACTCGGACGGTTTTAACTTACTAGCCATGACTGTACTTTATCTTACAAGACTTTTGAACAAGGTATGAATCGGACTTGTTTTTGACCAAGTTATTTCACATCCCTGTGTGTGCAATTGAGTTCATTTATGTGGTATTTGTCAGGATACCGCCAGTGCCAGATGGGCTTTCAACCGAACCTATACTGAGGATCACCTAATTAGCTCCACTAACTCCTTTGTTGTATTTAGTTAGATTAATCTGCGGTGTTATCCAGGATACCATAAGCTAGCTCATCCACATGCAAATATTGATCTGTACACAAGTTAATGTGATAGATATATCGTCATGCGAGAAGTTTACCGCTAGTGACCGATAGGCTATCAACCAAACCGGTACTGAGGCTTGCCTCATGACCTGTTAGAATGCTGAGAGTTCCAGGGATTCAAGTTCAACTCCCTTCTTTTCTTCAATTGTATTGGGATACTTGCTCGTTTGTAGTGATAAGATCACTGTTTATTTTGATTTGTTTTTCTTTTGAGCAAGGGATTGGGGATATGGAGTGACGATAATCACTATTGTTTGTGCCTTTTGATGTGTGCACTGTAGGATGTCAAATTTTGGTGTTTTGACTTTTTGCAAATTTTTGATGTTTTGCAACTATTTGAGAACTAGGGATTCTTAGGGAATTGGGTAGGGAGGATGCTTGTCCTTTTGCCAACTCTCAGCATTCTTGGGGTCATTCGCACAGGGGGATGAGCAAGATAACCGTTTCGCTTATGGTGACCTGGATTACTGTGCAGGTTTCATCTTTCGTTCACACAACTTGGGAATTTTTATGTGTTTTAATTTGTGTTGGGATGTTACGTAACAAGGTGTATTTCAAGTGTAACTCTACCTTCGTAAAAAAATTTTGACTTGATACATTACATGGCTAAAGAGCAAAATGATGACTCAATCACGAAAAACTCTTGATACATTAAAAGACCACTGACTCTAGTGTGGTAAAAGCAATGCATGGTGTTTTTGTTGTTTTTGTAAAATGGAACAGTGTGGAACAAGATGGACTAGCGGAGCTATTACAGCCTATGGTGCCTTTGACCTGTACGACCACAAATATGCAATGTATGGATGCAATGCTTTAATGCATCTATGTATTTTTGTATTTTTGATGGATTGATTTTTGTGAATATGAAGATGAAGTGCGAGAAGAACTCTCTTATTGATGAATTTGAGTATGCCTAGAAATGAGATGCAAATTTTTGTTGTTTTTGATGATTTTTGTTGTTTTTGAATTTTCTTGATTTTTGACCAAGCGATTGTGGAAATCCTTGGAGCATTTTGGGATTGACCAAGCGATTGCAAGAATCCTTGGAGCCTTTTGGGATTGACCAAGCGATTTCAAGAATCCTTGGAGCCTTTTGGGATTGACCAAGCGATTTCAAGAATCCTTGGAGCATTTTGGGATTGACCAAGCGATTGCAAGAATCCTTGGAGCATTTTTGGGATTGACCAAGCGATTGCAAGAATCCTTGGAGCATTTTGGGATTGACCAAGCGATTGCAAGAATCCTTGGAGCATTTTGGGATTGACCAAGCGATTGCAAGAATCCTTGGAGCATTTGGGATTGACCAAGCGATTACAATAATCCTTGGAGCATTTGGGATTGACCAAGTGATTGCGATAATCCTTGGAGCATTTGGGTTTGACCAAGTGATTGCGATAATCCTTGGAGCTTTTTGGTTTGGATTATGGCTCTTCAAGGGATAGAGGTACCCCCAGCTTGATGGTCTTTGCACTCCGGATCTGGCTCTGGAGGGATTGGCACGAATGGATCGGCCCTATGCACGGATAGGAGGACAGGGTCTACCCTCGGCACTGATGTTGCTATGGGATCTCTGGGTGAAAGTTGATCTTTGTGTGCCCAAAGTGTCGGATGTAATGCTTGGTCCCACTGCGGTGGGTTAACGTGCCACTCATGCCCTAGTATTATGTTTATCTGTTGACATGCTTCATCGATATTTATGGGATGTCGATGCTGTCGCATGTGATTGTTGTGGGCTATCTCCTGTTTCATCCTCACTTTCGACCAGTGAGTACAGCTCATCATACTCTAGAGATTCTGAGACATGGAGGACTGCATCATCAGGTAGACCTATGGTTAAAGGTTGATCCTCTTCGAAAAGAGCCTCATGTAAGTTGGGCCTTGGGAGCTCCAAAATCTTGGTCTCTACCGACTCTAAGTGCTCTAGCACTTTGCATGTATCGGGAGATTTGAGCTCCTCCTCTTTGGTTGGTTCTTGTTGAGGAACTTGGGGCTTATGGAGGGGTAGCTGGATAGCACCCCCCATGCCTTGGTGGGGCTTTTCATCCCACTCTTCTTCTTGCTCTGATTCCTTAGAGGCTTCTTGATGAATTTCTAAGGGTGGCTCATAAACCTGAGTGGGTTCCTGAGGAAGGCACTCATTATTGGTTATAGGAGTGGCCTCCCGCTCATGTCTAGGAGGCGTTGGGGGTGGTGCTTCAGGGATCGGGAGAGTAGCCTCCCGCTCCTGTCTAGGAGGTGTTGGGGGTAGCGTTTGATGAGGTTGCGATGACCTGTCTTGCCCCCATGGGTTGTGCCCCTCAAAATGTTTTGTCTTATGCGTGTGAGGGGTTGGAGTCTTCTCCTGCATAGTGTGTTGGAACAACTCATCCTTCTGGTGTTGAAGGTGCTCTTTATTTAGAAGATACCATTGCTCTAACCATTGTCGTTCTAGCTCAAGTTGCGTGAGTTGCATCCGGTGTGCGAAATGTTTGACAGATTCTAAGATAGTTGGTCTCACCACTTCATGTCTAGAAGGCCTAGATGCCTCTCCTAGATATCTATCTCGGTCGTAGTGATCCAAGATATCTATAGGCCGCATCCCTCTGTTGGGGGTAGCAGCATTTATCCGAGGCTCTGGCCTCAGTAGGTGATCCTGATATCTAGCATTTGCGGAGGCGTCTTGCTCCCGCACTGTATATTGCTCTCGAGGAAGGTAGGGGTCTTCCTCATACCCCCTTTCATAAGTGAAAGAGGGACGGGTGGCATTTGCTTGCCCTGCCTGAAGAGCCTTGTGCTCTGGAGGAACCTTGCTCTCTAGATTTGTCCTTGTAGTCCTGACAACTAGAGGGGGTGAAGGAGGGATAGTGTAATCATGTGGTTCCTCCCGTTGAACCCTATGTTGACCTAGCGCTTCATCGCGCGGTGACCGCTCATAGCGAGCATCTAAGGGAGCTCTCCTATGACTTGTACCCTTCATGGAAGGGTGTGTGCTGAGTGCTATGCTGAACAGGAGTGCTCCTCGAAGAGGTGCCCCTATAGTCCCGTTCCGTCGGGGCACGGAGGGGACTGCCTTGTGTGTCAGGCCGCCAAGGTGGTATGACCAAATCCTTGGGGCTAAAGCGAAGGCGACTAGCGCCCTCTCTTTGTGCACCTTCCACAGCGTCCGCCCTTGATTGGGCTTGGCTACGGGTGTACACCATTGTGGTGCTTCTCTACTTAGCTAAGCAGATTTTTATCTCATTTATGATGATTTGTCTTTTTGTTTACACTAAGCAGAAATGAACACACGCATACACAAAACCGTGATTATCTCTTTTAAGGATTGATAGTGTGTCCTAAACTGGTTTAGTGCATTTTGATGTTTTGTTTTGTTTTTGCAATTTTTGAAGAACGTTTAAATGCATAATGTTGGCTCATATGACTCCCATAAATGGTCGCCCCTTCAATATACCATTGTCGGACCGATATACCAACCTCTCTATATACCCGCCCTTACGAGAGGGAAACTATAGGTACGTGAGAGCAGATGGTACGTGGAACATAGGCGGTACGGAAGGGGGGATTGTCCTGTTAATGACACCTACCATAGAAGACTTATCCTCGCGTGCATGGGAATCACCCCAACAACACTCGGTCAGCTTTCGTCGGGATTTACGCCTAACAACAAGTGACAATCGGGGAAATGGATGCAAAGCTAAGCCAAGGTGGTGATGAACCCACCGTTGGTCTTGCTCAAGGGCCGGGGTTTTACGACCAGCTCCTTGGTTCTAATTTACCACGTGCGAGTGTGTGGGGTTCATTTTAAAAAAATGAAACAAGCAGCAAAAAGAAACTTTCCCTATGCCACACAAACACTACAAACCGGAAAACAGCAAGTAGAAATTTGAATTTTTTTTTTTTTTTTTATTTAAAGCAAGAAAAATTTACGAAAAATTTCTCTACCTTTCTTTAATAAAAAAATAAAATTAAAAAAAAATTTTAAAATAATAAAAAAAATTAAACAAATAAACTAAACAGAAATATCACGACAGAAAATGACATGGACAGTTAGAACCGTTACCTCTTCTCTGCCTGGATTTGCTGTTGTTGACCTTCGGCTTAAAAAAAAATTAGGGGTACCTGTTAAGCACAAAACACAACAAATCTGATTAGTTTTTGTGATTTAAAAATCTGGGAACGGTCCCACCGTGATCGCCATTGAAAGCATGAGATTTCGGAAATAAAAGAAACACTAATATGCAATAAAAACAGAACTAGTTTGATGCATGAAATAACACGGATATAATCAAATTAAAAGCAGGAGCACAACCTTTTTTATTCAATATTATTCCGATCGGTTACAATACGTCTCTTCGCTTACATGTTTCCATTACAATCAAATGAATATTGATCTTCTATCCGCATGCCCACATTCGAAATGGGCGGGCCAGTGTTGCCGTCTCGATGTTAATGAGTCCTTGCTCTTCGTTGCTTCTCCTACGCTTCAAAGAAACAATAAACTGTTTAATAGCACCTGCAACAAGAAGACAGAACGTTCATCGGAATAATGAAGAAATACATGCGAAGGATTGTTTAAATGCGTGAATGAAATAACTCGCTGCCCAAGTAACCATTTACAGAAAAAATAATGCATGAACATTCAAGATACGTATAAACGTAACTAGTATTATAATAGATTCGAAACTACAACGTATATTATGAGACGTAAATTAAAACAAAACAGTCAAGACAGTCGTAACGTATGGTGAATACGTGATATCACGTAATAAATCAAAATACATGAGAGCGTCTAAACATTATAAACTATATTGTAGCAGACATATATTAAATTGACTAAGAACATGTGGTGGGGTGCCCAAGCGGGCTGCCCCGTTAAAATTCGATTTCGACGCCTATCCACCAGGAATGGGCTCAAAATCTAAGACTGTGGAGTGTCGGAAAATTATGGGATTCTTGTGATCCAAGGTCGGGTCTGAAAGTCAGACTCACACTTCTAGAAAACCACCCACCAACCTCTCTTTGTAAGAGATTCTGGATGTGAAGAAGGAGAAATCCAAACTGATGCGGTCGGGTATCGAGTTCAACAGCACTTCGTTGTATTTTTAAAATGCTTCGTTCGGGTCCTCTTTTTTTTACATTGCATTGAGCTAGTTTTTATAGAGGATTTCGCCTCTGAAACATTAATGTCAAAACCCTAAATCCGCCACTGAGATTTGACCCTTGTCAGATGATTTATGAGACATGGCTCGCCTTGAGATTGTCGCCGGGAACTCACATCAGTAGTTATGAGGCATGGCCTCGGACTGGATTTGTTGTTGAGACTGCTCGTCTCATTACTGTAGTTGGTGAAGTCCACCGTTCTACAGACCCACGGGGTCTCTTTGAAAAGGGGCACGTAGGGGTGCCACGTGGCGGTCATTCCTTGGATGTTTTAATGGTGCCTCTTGAATGGTCGAATGTCTGCCTTTGAATGTTGACTTTGACTGCTTCTGCCTTTGATGCCGAAGTGTCGCGATATCGCGACACTTCGGCCGGGTCTTGGCTTGGGGACCGAAGTGTCACGATATCGCGACACTTCGGCCGGGCTTTGGCTATAGGGCCCGAAGTGTCGCGATATCGTGACACTTCGGCCCGGCTTTGGCTATAGGGCCCGAAGTGTCGCGATATCGCGACACTTCGGCCCGGCTTGGGCTATAGGGCCCGAAGTGTCGTGATATCGTGACACTTCGGCCCGGCTTTGGCTATAGGGCCCAAAGTGTCGCGATATCGCGACACTTCGGCCCGACTTGGGCTATAGGGCCCGAAGTGTCGCGATATCATGACACTTCGGCCCGACTTGGGCAATAGGGCCCGAAGTGTCGCGATATCGTGACACTTCGGCCCGGCTTGGGCTATAGGGCCCGAAGTGTCGTGATATCGTGACACTTCGGCCCGGCTTTGAAGACTTTGTCTTGCTTTGATAAGGCTTGTAGTTTTGAAGGCTCGCTTTAGATGAAGATTTGGCTTTGGATAAAGGCTTGAAGTTTGCTAAAGGCTTGTTAAAACGACCAACTTTGCACTGCTCATTTTTTGACCTTCTAAACTGCTGTGTGAGTGGTTAGGACCACTGTTTGACCTCTGAGGGCTGCCCTGAAAGCTGTGTGTGTCAATGCGATCAGTTTTTGTAGTCACTTAATCGGATGGGTGCTATTTTGGTGTCTACAAATTTTTCAAGCCATTTGTAACAAGCCTGGGAAGGGACCCAACAAGACAGGTAATAAATATGCATGGAAGCCAACACTTTCGAGCAGATTTGAAATTTTCCAGCAAGAGACAGCTTCTTAGCATTCCAATATTCCATCTTATTTTCCACTTTGTTGATGACATAAGACCATAATTGGGACCAAGAGCCTTAAAATGCAAAAGGAATGCCCAAAAATTTGAAGACTTCTCTAGGCTGAATCCAACTCCATTGCACATGTTGAATCCAGTGGGGAAGAGGCTACAAGGATTGCCTATAATAGAAGGTTTTCCTCCATTAGATATTATACCTGGAGGATTTGCAAAAAATATCAAGATAAGACAGAGCTTTAGAAAGGGATTGCTCATCCTTATTTAGAGTAAAAAATGAATCATCAGTAAAGTTACCATTAATGAGTTGACTAGCATTCCTACGAAGGGAAATACCCCGAAGCATCCCAAAAGAAGCACGATGAGCCAATATATAACCAAAGGCTTCTACTGCTAAAATTAATAGTTTTTGGGCTAAAGGACAACCCTGCCTTACTAAACTATGCAAGCCAATAGCGTCAGTTTTAAACTTGTTGAGAGAAAGCACAACTGACGCATCCTAAAAAAGTATTTTAACAAAGGAAATAAACTAAGGACTAAATCCAAGAGCTTCTAGCATGGATAGAATGAAAACCCACTCAATTTGATCATATGCCTTTTCAAATTCAAGCTTGAGTAAGAGGTCTTGTTGACTGGACCTGCGAGCCCATTCCATCCCTTCCCAAATAGCGAGAATGTTGTCCACAATATACTGATTCTGGATAAAGCCAATTTGATCAGGGTTCATAATAGAGGGAAGCAAGGGCCTAATCCGTAAAGCAAGCACTTTGGCAATGATCTTGTAGCTGACATTAAGCAAATTTATTGACCTCCAATTTGAGATCATTTTTGGATCCCTGGACTTTGGGATAAACTTGATATTGCCCTTATTGATAATAGCACCTAAGGAACCATACTGTAGAGCTTCTAAATATACTTTATGCAAATTAGGACCAACAAACTCTGATTAAGTTTTATAAAATTTGTAGGGGAAGCCATCATGACTTGGGGCCTTAGCATCTGCCATTTGAAATAGGGCATCCGTAAGATCCTGCTCTGATAGGGGTCGTTCACAATCATTCTGTTGCACTGGTGATGAGGTTGGGAATTGCATCATCCATTGACTATTTTTGATAACTTATAAACTCTTTAAAAAACCTTATGTTATGTTTTGATGCTACTTATGGTGATAGAAAGCATTATATATTAGTATTTACATGTTTTGAATGTTGAAGAGTATATATTCAGTTTTGACTATTTTTTGCATTTTTGACCTATTTTAGCTGAATTATCTAGCAAATTATGATTTATTTGAAGTTGTAATAATAGGTGTTGATATGTATTCATTCTGAAATCACACAGTTTTCTTTCATTACCTTTTTACAAAATTCAAATGCTAAAAAGAGTGCCAAAACATATTCAAATTAAGTTGACTGTGCAAAAATAGAATATTGACCATATAAATTCTAGCCAGTTGTGCATACACATCATTGATTGGAATTGGTCATCTTTAGAATGAGCTAATGGTGGAATAGGTTTTTTGAGGATGGTAGGAAAATGTTCACGCAGTTAAAACCATTTTCCTGGGCATCAGATGCACAGATTAGCACAGGAACTGTTATATTGCTTGATTTCAGAGCAACTTTGGAATGAGCAGAGCAAAAATAGTTCTAGTCAAAATTCATCACGGCATGGTCAAGATAATGGCAAATGGCGAGATAGGATGGTTTCAGTTGTATAAGGGGTTTTTTTACTCCTTCCACCTCCTTTATCCCAACATTTTTATGCCAACAAAGCAAATGGATAAACTGTAGCAAAACTGATTCCTACATATTAGGAAAACAGTTTTGAAACAATTAATGGCATTCCTGAAAAATAGCAACAACTCATATCAGCATTGTAATAGAATAATATAAATAACCTAGCTCCCATTTGGTTGAGCATATAGGATATAGGTGTAGAATAATTCCAGAATAGATAAGTTTTTTTATTGTAGCAGAATAGTATTTTGCAAGTATTTTCCTACACTACTGTAATGCTACTACAGAATCAATAAAGGTGCAATTTTTCCATTCTGTTGGCATTCTGAGTAAATGTGTGTGAGATTTAGATAGTTTAGAATATTTCTTTCTACTTTCTTCTGGTTCAGGGATCAAGGGCCACTTCCAGGCCCAAGGGAAGGAACAACTTTGATAGGTTTTCTGCTCATTTCTTGCTGTAGTAAATTAGCAGGAACCTGATAGTTTCTCTTTCACATTTTTAGCTATGTTATTTTAGATTGCATGTGATAATTTTTAATTATTATAGAAGTGTGTGCATGTCAACTGACCACTTAGCATATATTCTTGCATCCTTCAACATTTCTTGATTTTCCCTGTTTTCAACAACTATTTTCAGATTTTGGCATTTCCAGTTTGTATCAGTGAACTCCCTACTGTTTTAGTTTTGCAACATTTTAATTCCTGTCCTTTGAATTTTGTTACTATAATTAGGTTTACTTTATGCAAAGTGTGCATTTCAATTCTACAAAGTTTATTTTTTGTTATTTCTAGTTCTGCAAAACTTCATTTCTATCATTCTGCAAATTTAGATAGTTTTCTTTTTCTGCAAAGTTTCAATTCTTGCAATTTCATTTCTGCAAGGGTAAATAGGATTCAACTTCAGTTTATAGGATTTATATGTGACATCAAATCCCAAACGCTAACTGTTTCACCAGTAAAATCCATCTCCTGAATGAACTGATCCTTAAACTACTTACATTTCCTATCATATACAACCATTGGACACCTCCCTAGATTGACAAGTATAATGACTAAATGATGAATAGTTGATGATACTCATCAACTAGGGAGAGGCAAGTTGGGATAACCTCTTTGCAACATTGAAGGGTTGATACTATTTCATGGGTGTACGATTGAGCAACAAAAACATGAGAATAATTTCGTGTAAATTCAGCTGCTAATTCAAGAAAAGAGGTGGTACGAACCCCATTAACCAATAAATCTCTAAATTGAGTGAAGTTATGCAAAGGCCGAAGCCTCTAGAAAAAATATTTAGAAATGCGATCACCCACTTTGAGCCAATGCATCCTGGCCTTAATCTGAGCCCCTCTGGCCTTGTACACTTCAGCCACTTTGAGCTCATGTCAAAGTTGAGCGACATGGGCTTGAATGATGGAGTCAAAAGGAGATGCCTCAAGACAAAAGGAGGTATGCACAAGTTCATTATGTAGAGCAGTATTAGAGCGATGATGCAACTATGCCACCTTATTCCCCAGGATTTTGAGCAGAGTAGTGGTACAAAAAATGGCATCATTCCACCACTCAATCCATCTTGAATCTCCATTGGGTTTGGGTACAATGTTCCAAATCCTTTGGATGTGACAAACAGTGGTATCATGTTGCAAGAAAGAAGTGTTAATAAAAAATGAGAATGAGTAAGCCATTTATGGGTGGAGAAAACATGAACAAAGAACATTATGGGGAATGATCGGACGATACCATACCAAGAATGGTTTCAACTAAAGGGACCTAAGGGAGCCGACGAGAAAAAGAAAACGCGTTCTAGTCTGACAACATAGCCTTGTCCAAACTTTTTTAAACTCTTGTGAGGCCTGACTAAAAATTAGACCATGTGAACCACAAATGCTCAAAAAACTGACCCATAGAGAAACAACCATTGGGATCGAAGATCCGCAGTTTATTTTTCAAAAAATAACAAGCATGTCGCTCTCCCGAGGCCCACCTATTGGGGAGCTGGCCCATTTTATCATGAGGCTTCTCGACCATATTGAAATCCCCACACATCAACCAGACCACAGTAGGTAAGGACAAAGCACACCATATCCATAGTGCACATCTATCTTGGACCTCATTAGAGGCATAAACATTAATAATCCCAAAGGAAAAATTGCCAAATTTGATAAGAATCCAAACCACGTGGTGAGAGGGTTCAGAACCCCATGTGACAAAATTTCTCACCCACCTACTATTAAGAAAAATGATAGCACAACTGACGCATCCTGAAAATTTATTTTAATAGAGGAAATAAACTAAGGACTAAAGCCAAGAGCTTCTAGCATGGAAAGAATGAAAACCCACTCAATTAGATCATATGCCTTTTCAAATTCAAGTTGAGTAAGAGGGCTTGTTGAATGGACCTACGAGCCCATTCCATCCCTTCCCAAATAGCAAGAACATTGTCCAAAATATACTGATTAAGGATAAAGCCAATTTGCTCAGGCCTCATAATAGAGGGAAGCAAGGGCCTAATCCATAAAGCAAGAACTTTGGCAATGATCTTGTAGTTGACATTAAGAAAATTTTTTGACCTCCAATTTGTGATGATTTCTAGATCCTTGGACTTTGGGATAAACTTGATATTGCCCTTATTGATAATAGCACCTAAGGAACCAAACTGTAGAGCTTCTAAATATACTTTATGCAAATTAGGACCAAAAAACTCCCAGTAAGTTTTATAAAATTCATAGGGTATGCCATCAAGCCTTAGGGCCTTAGCATCCACCATTTGAAACAAGGCATCCGTAAGATCCTGCTCTGATAGGGGTCGTTCATAATCATTTTGTTGCACTGGTGATGAGGCTGGAAATTGCCTCATCCATGGACTATTTTTGATTACTTATAAACTCTTTGAAACACCTTATGTTATGTTTTGATGCTAATTATGGTGATAGAATACATTATATATTAGTATTTACATGTTTTAAATGTTGAAGAGCATATATTCAGTTTTCACTATTTTTTTACATTTTTGACCCGTTTTAGCTAAATTATCTAGCAAATTAGGATTTATTTTAAGTTGTAATAATAGGTGTTGATATGTATTCATTCTAAAATTACTCATTTTGCTTTCATTACCTTTTTAACAAATTCAAATGATAAAAAGAGTACCAAAATCTGTTCAAATTAAGCTGACTATGCAGAAATAGAATATTGACCATATAAATTCTAGCCAGTTGTGCATACATAGCATGGCTTGCAATTGGTCATCTTCAGCATGAGGTAATGGTGAAATAGGTCTTCTGAGGATGGTAGAAAAATGTTCACGCAGTTAAAACCATTTTCCTGAGAATCGGATGCACGGATTAGCACAAGAACTGTTATATTGTCTGATATTTCAAAGCAACTCTAGAATGAGCGGAGTAGAAATAGTTATAGTCAAAATCTATCACAGCATGGTCAATACAATGGCAAATGGTGAGATAGGATGGTTTCAGTTGTATAATGGGTTTTTTTACTCCTTCCACCTCCTTTATCCCAACATTTGTAGGCCAGCAAAGCAAATGGATAAACTGTAGCAAAACTGATTCCTACATATTAGGAAAACAGTTCTGAAACAATTAATGGAATTCCTAAAAAATAGCAACAACTCATATCAACATTGTAATAGAATAATATAAATAACCTAGCTCCCATTTGGTTGAGCATATAGGATATAGGTGTAGAAGAATTCCATAATAGATAAGTTGTTTTACTGTAGCAGAACATTATTTTCCAAGTATTTTCCTACACTACTGTAATGCTACTATATAATCAATAAAGGTGCAATATTTCCATTCTGTTGGCATTCTGAGTAAATGTGTGTGAGATTTAAATAGTTTAGAACAATTCTTTCCACTTTCTTCTGGTTCAAGGAGCAAGGGCCACTTCTTTCCACTTTCTTCTGGTTCAAGGAGCAAGGGCCACTTCCAATCCCAGGGGAAGGAACAACTTTGATAGGTTTTCTGCTCATTTCTTGTTGCAATAAATTAGCAGGAACTTGATAGTTTCTCTTTCACATTTTTAGCTATGTTATTTTAGATTGCATGTGATAATTTGTAATTATTATAGAAGTGTGTGCATGTCAACTGACCACTTAGCATAGATTCTTGCATCCTACAATATTTCTTGATATTCCCTATTTTCAACAACTATTTTCAGATTTTGGCATTTCCAGTTTGTATCAGTGAACTCCCTACTGTTTTAGTTTTACAACATTTTAATTTTTGTCCTTTGAATTTTGTTATTGTAATTAGGTTTACTTTATGCAAAGTGTGCATTTCAATTCTGCAAATTTTATTTTCTGTTATTTCTAGTTCTACAAAACTTCATTTCTGTCATTCTGCAAATTTAGATAGTTTTCTTTTTCTACAAAGTTTCAATTCTTGCAATTTCATTTTTGCAAGGGTAAATAGGAGTCAATTTTAGTTTATAGGATTTAGAGGTGACATCAACCCCCAAACGCTAACTGTTTCACCAATAAAAGCCATCTCCTTAATGAACTGATCCTTAAATTGCTTACCTTTCCTATCATATACAACCATTGGACATTGCCCTAGATTGACAAGTATAAATGATGAATAATTGACGACACTCATCAACTGGGGAGAGTCAAGTTGGGATAACCTCTTTGCAACATTGAAGGGTTGATTCTCTTTCATGGGTATACGACTGAGCAACAAAAACATAAGAATAATGGCATGTAAATTTAGCTGCTAACTCAAGAAAAGAGGTGGTACAAACCCCATTAACCAATAAAGCTTTGAATTGAGTGAAGTGACGTGAAGGCTGGAGCCTCTGGAAAAAATATTTAGAAACACGGTCACCCACTTTGAGCCAATGCATCCTGGATTTAATCTGATCCCCTCTGGCCTTGTACACTTCATTCAATTTGAGCTCATGTCGGAGCTGAGCGACATGGGCTTGAATGATGGAGTCAAAAGTAGAGGCCTCAAGACGAAAGGAGGCATGCACAAGCTCATTATGCAGAGCATTATTAGAGCGACGATGCAGCTACGCCACCTTCTTCCCCAAGCTTCTGAGTAGAGTAGTGGTACAAAAAATGGCATCATTCCACCACTCAATCCATCTTGAATCTCCATTGGGTATGGGTACAATGTTCCATATCCTTTGGATGTGACAAACAGTGGTATCATGTTGCAAGAAAGAAGTGTTAATAAAAAATTGAGAATGAGTAAGCCATTGATGGGTGGAGAAAACATGAATAGAGAACATTATGGGGGAATGATCGGATGAGACCATACCAATAATGGTTTCAACAAAAGGGACTGAAGGGAGTCAACGAGAAAAAGAAAACTCGTGCTAGTCTGACAACATAGCTTTGTCCAACCTTTTTTAAACTCTTGCAAGGCCTAACTGAAAATTAGACCACGTGAACCACAAATGCTTAGAAAACTAACCCGTAGAGAAACAACCATTGGGATCAAAGATCCCTAGTTTATTTTTCATAAAATACCAAGCATGTGGCTCTCTTGAGGCCCACCTATTGGGGAGCTGGCCCATTTTATCATGAGGCTTCTCGACCATATTGAAATCCCCACACATCAGCCAAACCATGGTAGGTAAGGACAAAGCACACCATCTTCATAGTGCACATCTATCTTGGACCTCATTAGAGGCATAAATATTAATAATCCCGAAGGAAAAATTGCCAACTTTGAGAAGAATACAAACCACGTGGTGAGAGGGTTCAGAACCCCATGTCACAAAATTTCTCACCTACCTATTATTAATAAAAATGATAGCACCTCCACTATCGTGATTGTGGTTGGTAGCATACATCTAACTGCCAGGCCATAACATTGAACAAGCAGATTGCAAATTGAAACTTGCCACTTTGACTTCTTGTAAACACACAAAATCTAGATGACCATAGAGACTGGAACATGTAGTGAGTCCATACCGAACCATGTAACGATGAACAGGATCTGTCAACCAACACACATTCCAAGAGAGAAACAACATTAATAAGAGTTAATTTGCATACCCCCACTGGCCTCAGTCACATTATCCAACAATAGGTGATAGGGGTTATTCCTAAAGGCATCTATGGTGGTGGGGGAGAGAGAAGTTTGTTGCCTCTTGTCTAAATGAGCAAGTCGCTCACCTCACAAGGGGCTAAGGGACCGTCGTCCTAAGTTTTGAGAGAAACTTCCTTTAGCCCCTGCCTCGTCTAGATAACCCAAGTGCACAATGGACCGAATTCCTTCATCGTGGTCTACAGACACGATGGCCAAAGGAGGAGAGTGGACATGGGCTAATTCCATAGCTAACGGTTGCATGGGAGGCTTATGTGCTAGGGCCTGAGCATACGTGGCCACTATGTGCCCCACTTGAGCGGTATTTCCACCTTTCCCTTTCTTACATGAAACCTCAGTCCATTCACCATATTTTGCTGGAGGGTGCGTGGTAGTGGCATATAATACAACACCAGCTTCTGGGGTAGATGCCTTGGCCTTGAATTTTTCAGCCATCAAGGGGCATTCCTTAATGCGATGGGAGGCTAACTGGCAACGGTAACCTATATTAGGTAGGTTGATATACGCCATCGATTGATGAATACAAGTAGAACCAACCTAAATTTCAATATAATCCTTTAGGATTTTAGTAAGGTCAACCTTGATACACATTCTCTTGCTAGGGTAGACCAACATGAACCGAGAGGGTTCATCACAAACAAATTCACCAAGGGTGGACACCAAATTTTTTAGAAAGGGCCAACATGCAGTGGGGAGGTCCAGGAGTTCTACCCAAACAGGCATGACCAGGGAAACAGAATTAGAAACTATGAAATCTCGATTCTATAGTTTAAAAATGAGCAGTGAACTATTAATGTAACTAGGACCCTTATTGAGGACCTTCTGGGCTTGGTCAGGACTACAAAATTAGAAATGAAAAAATCCTTAGAGATATTTTAGACATGGTCGACTTGAATCTCATACGGACGCCAATACTGCTCAATCCAGTTCCTAAGGACATGGTCAAGGGGAATCCGACCTAAAAAATACCCTATAAGAGTATTATTTTCAAACCAAGAACAAGACTGATTGAATTCATGCAGAAGAATCACAAAATCAGGTTCATAATTACCTTGTGGTACACCTTGGGAACAAATTTTCTTGGTTGTTTGTTCGCCTCCGGAGCCATTCCTCTCACTATCAGCTTTAGATGAAGTTGAGGGAGGAGAAGTTGACATAATAACACTCATGGACCAAGCGCAGCACGGATACTAACACAAGCTCCCATAGAATGAATGAAAACTACCAGAAACCCTAGAACAACATGCATATCGACATGCACGTAGCCACCCAGAGCCCTCTAAAATTTTTCTGCCACTCAATATTGCTTAAACATAAATTTAAAAAAAAAAAAATCTTGACTCTAAAGAAAAGATGACATGAAATCTTTCCTTCTTAACTTCAACCTTCGACAAAAAAAAAAAAAAAAAAACTTAAAAAGAAGGGGAAAAGAATCAAAATATATATATATAGAAAATTGTAAACACATAAATAGTATTTTATTGTATCTCGCATATCAATTTTTTAATATAAGACTATTTCTTTCTCTTTTATTTTATTAATTGATTTAATTTATAATTATTAGTTTTTTTATTTGGTTATAATTATTATGTATTATATGTGTTTTAAACATTTTAATTATATAATTTATAAAAATTATATAATCAAATTTTATGCAATATTCCTCTTCTAATATATAAAAATTAACCAATTAATAATTCAATTATTTAAATATTTAATTAATGAATTATTATGAAAGAAAATTCTAATTTAATTAAATAAATTACAATTAATAGTATTATATCAAATATATCAATGGAAGTACTCCTTGATCCATAGATCTTGTATATCATATGTCATTTTGTTTACTGTTTTCTTACTTTATTTTCTCTGGAGTTGCATTAGGCACTCCCTTTGCTTTGTATATGTCTTACTTTACAGTCCTATTGACCTCTTTTGGTCACCCATAAACATTAATACAAATTCAAATTCAAATGAAGCTACTACTTACTACTTAATCCTTATTTAAAAATTTGTATGTTATTTTCATATTAAAAAATAAATATAGTAAAATTATAAATTAATTTATTATTTATAATTTTAAAAATTGTTTTTTTCATATATGACTTATCCATATTACACATCATCCAATAAAAACATAATAATTAAATTTTGTAAATAAATTAATTTATTATTTATATTTTTTAAGTCATTATTACGTATCCATATAACACATCATCTAATGAAAATATAATAATAAATTTTTGTAATTAATTATTTGAGATTGAATCATAACCATGCTTTGGTATTATAATAATTTATATATTAATTAGTTTGTGGTGTCATACGAAACTTGTTTAGTTAATTTTTTTATAAAACTTAAAATACATGTCTTTTAACATTTATTAAGGTTACTATAAGATTTAGTATATTCCATGAAAATCTCAACTTTTGATAGTACAAAATTGATAGTATATTGATATTAAAAGTGTGGTTTTTTTTAACATTAAAAACTACTTATTTGTGTGTATACTAGAGGAAGCGTTACAATTTTCATCATTTTTTTATGGGTTTGAATCTTACTCCTTGTTGTCGTTATAACCTCCAGTTATGTTTGATATATATATAAAATTTAATATATTTTGTATAACCTAAGAAAAAAATATGTATACCATATACTATATATTTTTTTGGTTACATAGGGCGTTGGTTATAGCCACTATTAGTGATTGGCAAGCACAAGGTTCAAACCAGTAGGGACTGTTTCCAACAGCCTATTCATCTCATTGTTGTTGACCCGGTGTGAGATGAATACCATTAATTTCTCAAGGTTTGTACCGTCATTGTCGATCTGGTGTGCACTCAGAGGAGTCAACATGGATTACTAACTTTGATAAAGTTGGCAACGTGCCCCCAAGGTTTGAACCTTGGTCTCTTCTTGGCAAGTTGGTCAGTCAAACCTTTACCAATCCACCTAGCCCTTGGGGCTACCATATACTATATATTGATGCTCATAACTTTGGTTCCTATATGTTGTCACTTAAAAGAAAGATAGATTTCTTTGTCCTTTGTATTTGCAGGATGGACTTAAAACATAGTTGTTGCTCTTCTAAAATCCTTGTTTGCATGGTAGGGTGTACATTGTATCTTTCTTATTTACTTATAAATAAATAAAAACTATACAACCTACTAAAAAAACAACCTTTTGAGTAACAATATTATTATTTGATTTTTATTTTTACCACTTAGTAATTTGAGATGTTATATCACCTCTATATTTAAGGTGGTGAGGATGTCTACTCCCTCTTAATTTTCTAAGAGCTAGAAGGAACATGTATCATATGAAACATTTATTAATAATAAAACATAAATTATCTGCTCATGTAGAGGAGTTGGAGAGCAAGTGGGTAGTGAAAAATCTCCATTTGAAATCGAGAGGCCCCAGGTTCAAATCTCTCTTTTCACATGTTGCAGATATGCTATGTACATGGGGTTACAAATTAAAATATAAAAAATATTAACCTTTTAAGACTTGGGTTCAAACCTCAGTTTGCAAAGGAAGTAGTCTACTCTGAATCCTCTGAGTGCTCGTCAGACCGATGACGACAATACGAACCCCGAGTGACCAATGGTCCCCATCTCATGTCGAGTCAACAATTAACAAGACGGATAGGTTTGGTGGTTGCAGTCCCTATGGTTTGAACCTCGTCCAGTTACTAAAAATAGTGGTTGTAGCCAACTCTTCTATGTAATCAAAAACAAAAAATAATAAAACATAAATTGTCCCAAGGGGGATAACACAACAGTGTGGGTTTTGGCTCTTCTTCGGGAGGTCCAAGGTTCAAACCATGGTGTGGAAGAGTGTGTGAGAGAGTGGGTGTGTGGTGGTTGTGTGTTAAATTCCTTATTGATAAGCATAGCTCTCGGCTTTACGAAGGGTCATGGTTGGGAGGAGACTCGCTCAACCCGGCTTTACTAGGGATCATGGTTGGAAGGAGACTACTCAATCCTGTGTGTTGGTTGTAGAGGTTTCTCACACTAACCAAATCAATTATATATATATATATATATATATATATATATATATATATATATATATATATATATATATAAAATATCGGGGGAACATGGGACGATTGCAACGATTCAAGCTGAGGTTTATATATTTATATATATATATTTATTTATATATATAAAGTCTCACGGGGACAGAGGCAACGGTTTAGGCTGAGGTTTCTCACACTAACCAAATCAATATATATTCCCTTGCCTCGTCCCCCGAGATTATATATATATATATATGGGACATATATATGCGTAATGATTCGAGTAGAGGTTTCTCACACTAACCAAATCAATATATATATATATATATATATATATATATAAATAATGGTTCGAAGTTGAGATTTCTCACACTAACCAAATCAATATATATATATATATATATATATATATATATATATATATATATATAAAGTCTTAAGGGGACAGCGCAACGGTTGAGGCTTTGGCTCTTCTTTGGGAGGAAATCATGACGTGGGTGAGTGTGTGAGGGGGTGTGGTGGTTGTGAGGTAAATTTTCTATTGATAAGCATAGTTCTTGATTTTAAGAGGGATTCTCACACTAGTGGTTTCTCACACTAACCAAATCTAAATAAATAAATAAATAAAACATAAATTATTTAAAAATTTGGATAATTAAATTAATTATTTTATTTTTTCCATGATAATAGTGCAACGGTTAGGGCTTTGGCTTTTCTTTGGGAGGTCCAAGTTTCAAACCATGACCTGGGTGAATGTGTGAGGGGGTGGGTGTGGTGGCTATGTGTTAAATTCTCTATTAATAGGCATAACTCTCGGATTTAGGAGGGGTCATGGTTGGGGGAGCGTGCTCAGCCCTATGCGTTGGTCGTAGGACTTTCTCACACTAACCAAATAAAAAAATTATTATTTTATTTTATTTTATATTGTAAGGGATTTGGACTCTCTTAGAGAGGTCCAAGATTCAAACCACACTCAGTATTAGAGAACCAAAACCCCTTATAAAATTCCATGTAAACTCACACTCAGTATTAGAGAACCAAAACCCCTTATAAAAACCTATAGAAACTCATTAAAAAATCAAGTGACATTAGCTCAATCGGTTAAATTCCTCGACATTTCAAGAAGGAGACGCAGGTTTAAATCTTGTCAAACAATACATAAATAATATCCAAACTTTATTGTAATACCACTATGGTGATGATGTAATCGCGGTGGGACCCATTTCAATCCTATATAACCCATTTAAAAAAATTATATTATGTTAATTTTAAGTAATATTTATTATTTTAATTATAAACTTTATTTTTATTTTTCATAATCATGGTCATATTTACATTTCATTTTTAAGATGCAAAGTACAATTAAAGACACAACTAAATTATCTTTCTAGTAAATTGAACTTGAATCTCTTTAATAAAAACCAACTAAACTGTTTCAAAAAAATAAATTTAATATTATTTATTATCCTATTTAATATAAATTAAAAAATAAATATTTAATTTATACTTAATATTAATTAATTATTAAATATAAAAAATAAAAAAATAAAAATTAATTCATATTTAATGTTGATTAATCATTTTTTTTTTTGTTACGACTGTTTTCTTATCACCCACCTTTACAGAGTATGCCTTGAGATGCTTCCCTCGACACATGCGTGGATGCAAGACTTAGGTATATTAAAATATTAAATGAAATTTATAAGGTTGGAAATGATTAAAATTATGTTTTTAAGTTCTTTATAGTCATGAAAAACGTTCTTCTACCACCATGTTCTTATGATTTGGTGATTTTATTTTTAATTTATTTAATAACGTTTATATATATTGAAAAATAATTATTTTATATTAATTAAAATGTATTATTTTTATTAAAATTTTAAAGTTTAAAAATAATATATTAAAAAATGTGTGAATTTTTAAAATGTAACCATATGTAATTTTTAATATGTTTTTTTATTTTCATTTCTTTTTTATTAAATACTTCAGCTTCAAAATATTATATTTCCACACTCAACTTAACCCTATTTTTATTAAAATTTTAAATATAACAACAACTAATAATAATAATCAATAAATAAATAAAATATTAAAAAAACATTATATAATAAATTTATTGAAAATACCTTATAATTTTTTATATAAATATCTAAGTATCATGAAATACAATAATTGCAAGCTTTAAAATTTATAAAACTGACCCAATGATAACTTATATGGTGATATTATAATAATTTTAATAACAAAATTAAAATTTTATTCGAAATCTCACAAATTAAATTAAATACCATCTAATATTTAATATAAAATATTTAACTTTTATATACTTAAGTATCATGATATCAACCCATGATGCTTTTTTAAGAGCATGTAAGGCAAAATCCTCGAAAGAAGTCATAGTCACCGACCCACAATATTTATTGGATTGATCATAAAATTTCAGATTTATCAGACTAACGAATTGAGGAAGGGTATTTGCTAAACCGGAGTTACTAGATGCCTTTTCGGCAGACACGAGCGTTTTCCCATATTCTTCCTGGCCTGCAAAAGTAGCCTTTCTCCGGAGCACAGTGTATGTCCTCTCTACATTTGCAAAGCTTCTCCAAAGCGCAACCCTTCGTCAATACCTCTACTCTTTTTCCTCCTATGCCAAGCAACCCCTCCGTCCATTCGTTGGAAAACAGCCCGTCTGGATCAAATCTCTGCTTCACCGTCAAAAAATTCTTCAAATTCACAGTTCTGTTTGCCAATCCTTCGAACAAGTGACCGCCAGATTTTCCCCAGTGAAGGTTCCCTCCATGTTTCTCGATCAGCATCTGTTCGATCTCCTGGTAGACGTCCATATTCCACATTGGAACAAAGGCCTGCCGCGATCGAGAATAAGCTATCTCCAATGTCACCATATCTTCCGGGAAGCCCAGGTACGCCTCCGACTTCTTAAATGTACGAAAAATAATACCAGAACCTTCCAAACCACATAACGCCTTCGGATTCAGATCTCTGATTCTTTTCACGTCGATTATGGCGTCTCGCGCCCGTGAAAGCGGAACCCTGATTTCTAAATCATACTTTACTCTAACATTGGCTCGCCGATCCCACGAGCAGATGGACTGATTTTTATCTAGGATTCCGGTGGGCGTGCAGGACGAAACGTTGTCCTCCTTCAGGTGGTAATCTTGGCATCTCCCGCTGGCTTGCATTCGGCTGCTCAATCCCACAACGGGATATCCCGTGAATGTGACGCCGTCGTTGAGAAACCCACCGCCTTGGGGCACTCTGTTGCTCATCCCTTGCCCTGTCATGTTGCACAACAAATCCGCATCCTCCTCGGCTTCAATCTTCTCATCTGCAAGCACATCAGAGATCATCATAAATACAAAATCACAAACCAAACCAGAGATCATATTAAATACAAAATCACAAACCAATCCAGAGATCATATTAAATACAAAATCTCAATCAATTAATTTAGTCGAGTTAGTTCTTAAAGCCGATCTCTAAGTGTTTGATTTCGTTTATTTTATTTTTGGAAAAAAAAATATTAATATAAAAATATGTTATTAAAAATAAATAGTTTGTATAAACCTATCACATGAATTTATTAAAAGTAAGGAAGCTAACTATTTCATATATAATTTATATATGACATGAAGTAAGGAAGCTAACTATTTCATATATAATTTATATAAAAATATCAAATAAAGGAAGCTAACTACTTTACATATACTACAACTAAAAAAATAAAATATGAAGGAAACTAATTACCCACATATACTGCAACTAAAGAAAATAAAATATCCTTCACAATTCTTCAAGAAAATATCGTTCACAGCTCCTCATCATTAGGGTTCTGTTTCAGAATGGTGTGAGTGCAATTAAGGCGCTTAATAAACACTTATCTGCAACCAATCTGCTTATCTTAGGGACAGTTGGTATATGTATCGAAGAAGTGCATGTTAAAGGTTCAATATATTTAAGAATTAGATATTTAAAATATAAGTTAAAGGTTTAATATGTAGTTGTTGAATAGTGAATTGTTTTGGTTTATTTTTTTTTAAGTTTTTATTATATTTAAGAAAATGTAAATTAAAAATCTAATATGATAAATTGTTTTAATTTAATTCTTTCTTCCTACGAGAAAGTCCAATGTGTTTGAGAATGGCATAGTAGTTGATCTACACTTAAGGAAAGCTTTGCCAAAACTAGACGCTCAGCGTGTGAATAAAAAGATATTCGGTGTTCGACCATAATTAAGGTATTAAGAATGGGGAGGTTGAACCCTATATCCATGGGCTTAGAGGTCCAATGACCAGTGAAATGATAGAAAAATTTCATCAACATGTTAATAACTTCATTGAAAGTGGTGGAAAGCAAAAGATTGATGTGATAGCACAATCGATCTTCCACCACACGGACCTTGCTTTCAGTCAGTGCATATGAACAGTAGACGCATGATCCGCAACCACTCTCAAAAAAAAACTGACACGAAAGGAAAAGAGGGCAAAAACAAAAAAGCAAGACGGGGGGCCGAGTATATAATTATGGCCTTACAGTTGGCAGCGCTTCTCTCCGCCTTAAGAACCGTGGTGGACTGGTAGCCACTGACAAGACCATCACCAGCAACATCCACAGAAACCTCATAGATGTTTTCCATGAGAGCCTTCCCCTGGCCGAGATACCAATACACGATTCCAAAGCGACAACTCTTCAGAAATTTCTGTAGACGATCCTCCAAACCATTATCGTCCTGGAGGCTCAAGGTAGCCGAACGCTTGAACATGGGCATCACAGCAAACGTGATCTGCGAGATCGCTCCCTACGTTCCCAAAGAAAATCTCGCAGCTTTCAGATCCTCATCGGCCTCTGTCAATTGGACAACCTTAGCGTAGCCCTCCGAAGCAGCGGCCGGGACTACCAATCTCATGCCAACGACGTATTCATTGATGGTGGAACCTTTGCCGCTCAGGCTACTGCCATGGGCGCCCGTGCTAACGGTGCCGCCCACGGATACTCCGTCCCATGATGTGGAGGTGGGGAAGGCGAGGCCGGCCTTGGCGGCGGCGTCGATGAGATCCCGCAATACGACGCCGGAGTCGACGGTGATAGTTTTGGCGGCGGCATTAACGCTTAGAGTGGAAGCGAGATATCTGGTGCTGACGATGACGCCGCCCTCTCCCACGCAGGCGAGCTTGGGCGTGCTGTGAGCCCAGGCGCTGATGACATTGATCTTCTGGTTGTTCTTCACGGCCTCAGCGACGGCAGCCACCAGCTCCTTTTCTGTCGTGGGGTAAACAGATCTGGCGGCTTTGCAAGGGGTGCGGTCTTCCCACAAGCCTTGGTAGTTGAAGACAGTGCATCCGGAGGAGCCCTGGCATTCGATGGAAGAAGGGGGAATGCTACATGAAAGAACTGGAGGGATCGCTAAAAGAAAAGTAATGATTATAGTAACTAAATGCATGGTCGGCAGCCAGGGATACGAAGCCTGCACTTGTTTCGCGATTTGCTGAACTTTGCTGGGAGGATCCAGTGTTTTGGCACAGCTTAAGCAATCGTGACTGCTAACTATAAAATATGAAATATAGAATATCGATTAAACAAACTCACGCGGTGGATCTTTGGGGATTCGCAGGGTGGCCAATAAAATAGCGAAGCAAACAGGGAGGATGATGACAGACTTCGCTAAAACCAGGTCTTTCTGTTTTTATTTTTTGCTTTTCTTGGGCTTAGAGAAAGACATATATTTATAGGAGAGGGGACAAGCGGCATATAATGGCAGAAAACATATGCCAAAACCACGTTGCAATTAAGGAATAATAATTTGAAACTATAATCTAAAACCAGATTCCAAACCTATGTGCTAAAGTCACGTTGTGAAAAATGAACTGGCAGATTCCCATCATTGATTTTAAGGTGTGTATCTTTCCGACATTCTTTTCTTTCAAGTGATGATATTTTTTTCCCACATTTTTTCCATTTGCTATTTTATTATTTGTAAACTATATCTCAACAATTTTTAATAATTTTTATATTAAAAATTACATAATTTAAAATTTAATTAACATAAATATGTTTTAAACATTATTTTAAAGTTTAATGGTAAATTTTTCATAAGTAAAAAATATATTAAAAAATAAATGGTTAATAATTTAGGCATTTATTAAGAAGAGATTGAGGTTCAAACCTTGAAGGAAGTATGTTGCAAAGTTAGTAGTCTGATATGAATCCTTTAAGTGCACGTCAATTTGATGATGACGGTAGGAAGCATGAAAACCTGGTGGTCCATTTTATTTTGGGCTAGTCCATTTTATTCTGGGCTATAAAACAATGAACTGGAATAGGTTTGGTGGTGGATGCACCCCTCTAGTTTGAACCCTGCACTTGCCAGGTACTAAAAATAGTGTGGTTGTAAAACTCTCCTATCAAGTAAAAAAATATAAATAAATAAATAGTTAATAATACTTCTCCTTATTTTATTTTTTATAATAATTACATTATGTGTGAAAATAATGTAACCATGACAATTTTTATTTTATTTTGAATTTTTTTTTATAGGAAAAAGTTGAAAAAATAAATTTTAATTTATATGATATTTTTCTTATATAAAATGAAACATATTTGCTTAAATAGACAAAAAAAAATTTAGTAATGTAATTTTAAAAAATATGAAAAATATAAATTATAATATTAAATTTACATGTAGGCTTGTGGTTGCTTCAATAACATTTTTTTATTTCATAAAATATATAATAAAATGTGAAAATTAGTGATTATCATTTTGATAGGAAAAAAAGTAAATCTATTATTAAAATAATAATTAATATATTTTAGTAGAAAAATAATCTAAAAAAATTATGTTATTTAAAATTGTACAATATAATTAATTTAATAATACTAAATTAAGGTACAAGATTTAGTTGTTTTTTTTTAAGTAAAATACTTTCTATTATTAAAAAGACATCAAGTAATTTATATCTCCTTTCCTTCGAGGTAAATTAGGCTTTTAAGCCACCATTTTACATCTCCTATCTCTCTAATTTATATCTCCTTTCCTTCGAGGTAAATTAGGCTTTTAAGCCACCATTTTACATCTCCTATCTCTCTAGGCATATAGGGTTTTTAGGCATCATTTTACAAATGATAATACTCTGATTTTTTTTTATTTGGTTAGTGTGAGAAACCCCTACGACCTACGACCAACGCACACGGTTGAGCAGCCTCCTTCCAACCATGACCCCTCATAAATCCGAGAGCTATACTTATCAATAGGGAATTTAACACACAACCACCACACACCCACCCCCTCATACACTCATCAACATCACGATTTGAACCTTGGACCTTCCAAAGAAGAGCCAAAGCTTGAACCATTGCGTTGTCCCCCTAGGACCTGTTTATGACAATAATACTCTGATTGCAATAAGCAATTGTATTTAGAAGTTTACTAATTTCCTTTAAAACATTAAGTACACCCATCAATGTTACCAACATCAAGATACTAAATAGAGAAAATATAGTAGGTTAGTTTTCTTTGGTCCAACATCCAATTTGCCACTACATCCACAATCTTGTTTGGTCACGTTGAGCATAGATATATTCAACTGTTGTAAATATGGTTTGTAAATATATTCTAACATCCTCCCCTTATTACATTATTTGGTATAGGAACTATTAATACCCCTCTTAAGGTAAAAGAGTTTAGGCTTTGGCTCTTGGCCCTAGCTCCTGGCTCTGGCTGTAGCACTAGTTTTGGCTCTTAGCTTTTGCTTGGGTAAACACCTTTGGGTTTACCTCTAGGTTTGATGACTCTGGGATTACCATCTTTGTGTGTGCTCACTACACCAAAAAATATCTTTAACGACAACTAAAATAAGGTGGTTTTTTATGGTGGTAAAAACCACCCTAATAGATCCTAAGAGGGTGGTTTAAAACCGCCAGCTTAGGATCTAAGAGGGTGGTTTAAAACAACCCTCTTAGGGTCACCCTAAGAAGGTGGTTTTTAACCATCCTTTTAGGTCACCCTAAGATGACGATTTTAAAATACCCTCTTAGGGTCACAACCGTCCTCTTAGTCCTTTAGACCTTAAAAATCATTTTAGAAGGATGTGCGAGAAGCAAAAATTTTAACTTTTTAGAGGCATGAGAAGCAGGAATTTTAACTTTTTAGATGCATGGGAAGCAAGCATTTTGAATTTTTGGCTATGGTAATTATCATGAGAATTAATTTTATGTCATTTTAAATGTTTCTTTGTGCAGCTTTAGATGATTTCCAGCTTGAATGCCAGAGCCAATGATATTTTGAAGGTTTTATTCTTTGCTTTGTGTCACTTAATACACTTTTTTCCTATTTAAGATGAGGTTTATTGTGGGATTGTGCTTGTATGTTCTTTTTTGGTAATTGATAAGAAATTTTTTATTTATCTATTTTTCCTTCCTTTTTTATCTCGTTTGTGTCGTATGGTTTATTTTATAATGTTTTATTATTATTTATTTAAAGCAAAACTTGGAACTTGTTTGTAGATATAAGGTTACAATTGAACCCTCAATCTTGCAAAATGATTAGAGTCTTTGGGAAGGTAAAGTTTGTTCTCCTACAATTATTATTATTATGGCTGGTTTATTAAATTACATTTATATTTGTGAAGCTATGTAGGATTTTTGGTTTGAGGTCAATTTTTGGGGAGAATTATGATGAGAATTTGATTATTTAAACCAAAATTCTTTCATATTCATTGTAACCTTTTCTTTGTTTTTGAATTTTGTTATAAATAGATGTTTTGGAATTATGGAATAAAAGCAAATTTTGGTTAATATAGTCTTTGAAATCTAGTTAATGTAGTATGTAATTTTATTCCCACATATACATGGCATTAATTTTAATTCAGTTGTGTGGCCATATTAGGATTTTATAGTAACTTTAGAAATACAGATGGAGGTCGGACCAAATACCTCTATTTTCATTGATTTTTAGGAAGTTATAGTTAAAAATGAAAAGAAAATGGGTATTGAGTTGGTTGTCTAGTTTGTTGTAATTAAAAGGAGTAAAATAAGGGTGGGATATCATGTCACGTGAAGGTTGGATGTCATGTCACATTAAAAGGAGTAAACTAAGGGCATTGTTTACACTAGGTCTATGTAGTGATTTAAGATTTTCTCAAGAGTTGTAGGCTATAATCATAGTTGGATGCTTTTGTATTTGTAATGTAGAAGGGTAAATATTATAGCAGGTAATATGAGTAGGAAAAAGCGGTCTATAAGATCGTTGTAGACCATTATTTTGTTTTATATATATAGTTTTTAAGTTTATTCTTACTGATATTATTCTGTATAATATTGATAGCTTGTTACATAATTTATGGTGTGGAATAGGAAAAAGTCCAAACCAATCCCCAA
Source organism: Wollemia nobilis (assembly GCA_028583015.1). Classification (NCBI taxonomy): domain Eukaryota; kingdom Viridiplantae; phylum Streptophyta; class Pinopsida; order Araucariales; family Araucariaceae; genus Wollemia; species Wollemia nobilis. The sequence goes on from JAQPPZ010016949.1 coordinate 1,706,589, forward strand.
AAAATTTAATTTGTGATGGTGCACATTAAACATATGCACTTAAATTTTTGAGGGGATGCACTTAACACGTGATGGTAACACCGTAAAGTTTAACATATGCACTATGTAAACACTTTACTGACCTATTCCTCTTTGATTTCTAGGTTTGCATTTATTACAAAAGTAATTCATTTAGTTTTTAGTTTGTTACTTTTTCTTTCGAGAGGTAATATGACCATATCATTATACCTATAAATTAAGAACGCCTTCATCAATTATTGTTTGCTATTTTATTGCCATATAATTCAATAGTCTACAACAAAAAAACTATAAGGACCCATTAAATTCAGCCATTATGTTTGATTAAGAGCTCCAATATCCACCCTAATAGAAGCTCTTTATACCATTTATTTTCCATACATAATTACAAAAATTTACCTCTTGTTTTACACAAATATTATATATTTTTTGGTTGCCAATAATTTATGTTAAAAGAACTTTCAAGAACTAATTAAAAAATCAATGACAAAATTTTAGTAGCCCTTAAAATTTTTGAGGGAAATAACTTATTAGGTTTACTAATATGATTTGAGTTTTATCCAATTCTTTCTCGATGATATAATAAGTAGGAAGCTATGAAGAGGAACTATGTTATTTTAAAAAATGGTTAAAACATACGCCACCACATTCATAACAAGGCTAGGAATCAAGAGGGGATATGATTATTAGTTAAAAATTAAAACTAAATTATTCACAATAAAAGTCATATGTAAGACCATAAAACACAACTAAAAGACAACAAAATTTATGGTTGAAATAATAAATGTGAGGTTATTTGATCTTAAATAGTCCACCGTGTAGAAGTGATGGTAGAAACATTTTGGCAGTATCAACCATCCCCACGTACCTGCAAGTTATTTTATAACTATTAATTTAAAATTACAAGATGAGGTATTGAATTAAAAAAAAAATGTACTGCATTAGATGTAAGGGTAGATACTGCAAAGAGCATAATGAGAAGTGTTGTTGAATTAGATGGCAATAAAGTAGCAAACAATAGTTGATGAAAGCATCCTTGATTTTTAGTTGATCGAGATAGGCCATTAAGTACATTGGCATACACTTGATGAGGGCATCCTTGACTTTTAGGTATAATGATATGGCCATATCATGGAAGAAAGAAAAAATAATATGGTCGTATATTTTTTAATCGCCCAATTTTTACCCGCTTTCATATGATGCAGACTTTTTATGATGCCCTTATAAATGACGGTTGAATAACCACCTTGTTGGATCTCAAAATCCAACTTGAACAATACCTCTAATGTTAAAAATTAGATGGTCTTGTAAAGTCCTAGAGTTTAGGTGTTTATTATTAAAAAGTCAAAAAATATGGTTATCAAAGAAATTTTTTCTCAGTCCCTAAAGTTAACATCTGAGTGTCCTCAGTTGTCATCATTTTCATCATTTCCCTAGGTCCTCCTTCATTCCATAAAATCCTTTTGCTTCACCATCAATTTTCCCCATAAAAATTCCTTAAGTCAAAATCATAAACCAAGGCCTTGACCATTAATCATTTCATTCACACTTCCCCCAATCATTCATATGTCATCACAAGCCCTTTATCTTAAGTCTTTTCATTTTCCATTTTTATTTTTTTAAAGCTTTCAAAATAATCAATTATCGAATAAATCAAGATTTTAGGAGATTAAGGTTCTCCCTACAGAATTTTCTCCCCATGTCATAGATCAAAAAAAACTTAGGTCATTCACACATTATTTTTCATCCCTATTTGCCATACGCCCTTCCAAGTTATGCCTAAATATTCATGTGTTTTTCCATCGACCTAAAGGGTTTTTATTGTTTATTTTCCTAAGTCTACGGCCTTGAAATATTCTAGCTAAAACGAAATTTATGGATCGCCATAAAAATTTGAAATATTAAAATATTTGACCAAAAGCAGGTCAATGAGATTAAACGATCGAAGGTGATTGGCAAAAAGTAGATTGATGGTCAAGAATATTTTAGTCAAAGTAAAATGGATGTCCCAAAACTAATCAACTAAATATAGATATACGGTCTGGAGTGACTTGACCAATGGAATATGAATAACTAAAGATGGTTCTACTGAAACAAGATCAAAAATTTTGGTCAAATCCAATGCATGAATGCCATCATCCAAGGTATGTAATTATTTCTAATGTCTCAAAGGTTTGATCAAAGTTACAATTCATTTGCTTCCCTTTCTTTTTCCACTGATGTCATGTTCCCTATAATTTTTTAAACCTATGCCCAAAAATATTTGAATTTCCCCCATGAGCCTAAGTCATACCCCTCAAAATAAACATTTCAATCTAGGGATTCTATAAGGGTCCATTCATGTTCTTCCCTCCTCCTATATTTGGGCTATTTTAAAAATTTTAAAGATATAAGCATGAGTTATGTTTGCCTAGTCCACCTCTTCATAAATAAAACCATTGGCCTAAATTCAAATAACCTTCATATCTAAGAATATTTTGAGCTTCCATGCAATTTCTCCCCCTCATTCCTATTTTTCCAAGTCAAAAATATATCATTTCTTAAGGTCATATTCTCCTTCCTTGAAAAGTAACAAGTACGATCATTAATGCTTCAGTTGAACAAAGATCTATGCTGGAGCATTTCAGTTGAAAAATGAATCAAAGGCTCATAGGCTCAAAATATTTCGATCAAAAGCAAGATCAAGGTGGTCACTGAAAAAAGTGACATGCGGCTTAGGACCTTCAACTAAAACTAGATTACCAGTGCAAGAACCTTAATGAATGGTGTAAAGTGAATCGTTTGAAGTAAAGTCAATAAAAAAGATTGGTCAAAAGGGAAGCTCACCAAGGCATGTGATTTTTTTTAATTTTTAATAACACCTTGTTACGTCCAAATTTTCCCCCACCTAGGTCTAACTTTGAAATAATCATATTAATATCCTAAGGTTTATCATAATCCTAGCCTTACCTTTTCCTTGCAATAAGATCAAACCACAAATTCAAAGAAGTTCCCAAGGGCTCATCCACGTCTCACCCCCCTCTATCATTCTTGGATCATTTTCTTCCAAAATCTTAGGCTAAGGTCAAAACCTTCAAATTAAATAAAATATGGAAAGGTCTAAACACATTATTCCTCCGTTATTATTGTTTCATATTGTAGTTGCATGATTTTTCCTAAGGTCAAAATTTAAAGAGTTTTCCTAAGGTTGAAGTACAATTCCTAAGGTCAAAGTATATTAATATACATTCCCCCTATGCTCCATTTCTATGAAATATGAGAAGTACAACTAAAGGTTTTACAACCAAATTGATATACGACTAGAAGAGCTTCAGTCCAATATCTATCAATGATTGTAAATCATTTGACTAAATGAAAAATGCATGGTTGGAAGTAAATCGATCGAGACGAAAAAAAGGATATTGAAGGCCCAAGAAGTTTGGTCAATGAAAAACGTATGGCTAAGGATGTTTTATCAATGATGAATGAATTACTGAAGGTGTTAGACTAATGATAGATCAATGGTTAAGGATTTTTTATCAATAAAAAGAGAACCCATGCACGGAGTGGTGCCTCATCAATGAAAAATATTTTGTGGGCCCTCTAACCAAGAAAATCCCAATAACATAAAGGTGCATGATTTAATAAAGATCCATTGACTCAGACAGAGACAAATCAAAAGAGTTACAAGCATTTTCTTAGATCTAGTCAAGCACATGATTTAGGACAATATGAGTTTTCCAATAGCTCATGTTTGAACAAGTGCTCAATCCAACAACCAATCATGTAAACCAACTAAGAGAGAAAAGATCCACAATAGGTCAGATCATTATGGAAAGTGAGGTGGTCATTTAATTGTGGTAAAAGCATAGAGATAATTAGTATGGACTTAATTTTACTTCATGTGAAAGGTGGTTTAAAAACACTTCAACAATCACAATGAGCATGGTGAACAACCACGATAAGCATAGAGAGATGGAGGATTGAGTAAAGTGAGTGCTAGGAGAGTTTGTAGAGCTTGAGAATATCTAGAGTTGTAGAAGGTAAAATGGCTTCCTCAAGTGCCACCTCATCCAAGAGCAAAGGTAAAATGACTTCTTCAATTACCTCCTCCTCCAAGAGCAAAGATGAGTTGTATGAGGATGAATTTTCATTTTAGAAATTTCCAATAAGAGTGCATTTGAGCAGTAGTGGGGGGTATAAAACATTGTTAAATTTACTTTGAAGTGAGTTTAGAAGATTGGCAGTGTCATTCACCCTACTCAGGGACCTTTTTCAAAGAGCGTACAAAGATAGAAATGAGAAAATTCCATACACCAACAAATGGAGAGATAAGCTAGCCAAGTTGATTTACCCTAGGGTATAATTATCATCTGATCTACTATGTTGACTGATAATGTTATACAATCTAAGAACCAGAACAATAATGAATAGAAAAAATTAGGCTCTCTTTCGATTGACTCCAGATAGGATTGGCAAATTCTTCAAGCTAGAAAATGCCACACTGATATATGATAAAAGGGTAATTTATCTTCAAGCTCGTCACATGATTAGGACATCCTTCTACACCTAATTATTTGATTACCATGAATTAGTGTCCACTCACTTTCTATTCCATAAGTGTACACTACGTAATTGGGCCAAATATTATGCAGATATGATTAATATATTTTTGGGGTTGAATATTTGAATTGGGTTGATAAGGAGATCATGTTTTTGATAGCCCAATGCAATAATATCAAGCAAATTTCTATTTATAGGTGGGATAATGTGATCAGTGATACTATGAATAGTGAATTCAAAGAGTTACAAAGGGCCATAGTAGAACATAGAGAAATTATACCTCATTTGTCACATTATTCTCTTCTCATACATTTGATAGTGGGGCACTTAGGTCAACAAACAATTATTAATTTGGGAGATGTACCCAAAGTATTAATTCAAGAGAGACTCCCTTGTATACATGAAGGCGCCTCCAATTACTCTTAGTTTTTTGGTACATGTATTCCTTCCATATATCACTCCCTCTGCAATAAGGTACCCTATAGGATAAGCACTGGAATTACTAAAATTATACATAAAAAAATATAGGGGACTACTTCTTCATAGAATAGCTCGTCTACATCAGAATATATGGGGCTAAGGTACCTCCTAAGGCATTGCCTAATTTTTATTCGAAGTCAATAGCTACTTTGGAGATCATAAGGTATATTGCAGAGGAATCCAAAGTGAGGATCATAAGGAAGCAAACCAAAATTCCATGGATCATAGTCCCTTGTAAGATGGGGCATTATGTATATAAAGGATACCCTAGTCTATTAGAATCCCTGTAGAAGATGGATTCCTATATTTTTGTAGAGATTACATGATGATCATATGACCCATATGATCACTATATAAAGTATGCAATTGAGAGGCAACCCATCCTCCATAGGGAATATCTATTCAAAGATAGTATTCAGTTGGCCTTAATAAAATTTGGAAGAAGCACATACTTGGATTGAGATGGTGGGGAATTACCCTATAGAATTGTAACGATTGAGGGTATCCATAGTGGAGGAATTTGCCCCATTGATTCCAGTCATACCTCTAAAGTACTTTTAGGATCCCATCTTGGAGATTATTTATCAAGAGCTTGAGAAGATAGAGATACTGAGGAAAATGGTTTATCATATTGTAGTGAAAATAGAATATTCCCCTACTGTTTGAAGCATCCACAATGCTATATATATTATAAAATGAGAAGAGAATTTCTTCTACACATCCATCAGGTCAACCTACCACTGAGGATTAGGCCAAAGCATTAATGATTCTATAACACCAACAATAGATGATCACAAGCTTGCCTAAGGTGATACCCATAATTTTGTGATTAAACAACTAGGAGATAGAATCTGCGTGATGGCATTGAAGAATATACAAATAGATGGAGGTTTTACTAACCTCCTCAGAGATTACCACATTGTAGTCTAGAGTCCCTCTACTTCACCCACTCATAAAAGAGCTAGAATAGAAATAGGTCATGTCAATCCCATTAGTGTCACCCTAACTAGGAAGAGAGAGGCCATTAAGTTCACACCTTTGGAGGAAGAATGCATTCAAGCTATAATAAAAGGGAGTGTGATTGAAAATCAACACAAGGACAAGATATAAAGCTAAACTCACACGTCAAAAAAATAATAAGAATTTCTACAAAGGGTGTGGAATCACTCTAGATTAATTCTACAACAAGATATGTAGAGGTCACAGGGGGAATAATCAGCCTACTAAAATCTAGGATCTATACACAAGCACAAAATATACTTGCTATTGATAAAGAGATGGTAACATTAAAAGCCAAGGTGCATCAATTACAGATAGAAAATACAAGGTTGCAAGCTAAGAATGCGAGAATGCAATGTAAGATTAGTAGCCTCCAGAAACAAACACTTCTAGCAAGTTTGATTTTGGATAGCACCCTGTTCATAAATAAATACAAAGAAAATACTATCGCCAGGATAAAATATGAGGCCAATGCAATTGATAAGAGTTGTAAGGATTTTGGAGATGTGATAGAAACCAATAATAAAATAAATCCTCTAATAGAAAAAATAGATAAAAGAGTAGTAGCTATACTCTTGATCTATGAAAGATGTAGGACTGAATATGATCAAATAAGGTCCAAAAAAATAACCACATGTGATGGCAAGAATCACAGCTACCAAGAAGAACATGACAATATTACCAGTTTTATGAATTATAGATCTCCGTGGAAGACTATGACCACAGAACTAGAAATTTGGGATCAGGACATGACCACCAAAATAGATCAGGCCAATATCGGCCTCCTCAAATTATTTAGTGCATAAGGCTTTAATGGGCTAGTCATCAACAACATTCAAGATATTCAATGTGATGATGTAGATGAAGACAATTTGGTTGAACAACTCATCACCTTGTCAAGGGCTACTTTAGAAACAATCCAATTCTTCAAAAGTAATGAGATCGTCATGAAAGAAAACAAAAACAAGACATTAAGGCTACTAGACAGGATTGTTGCCTTAAGTACTTTCTATGAGGAAGCTTGGGTACATATTGCTTACTTGGTTGGGGCTAGTCAAGAAAAAAAATATAAGATCAAAAAATTTAATCAAAATCCCCTAGAGACAACTAGCAGTGTGGGACCTACAGTAGGGGAGAAAGGAGAAACAAAAGGAAAAGAAAAAGACACCCAAGTAAACCAACAATAAAATCTAAGTGGTTGACAATTGTATCCAATTTTGAGGAATTAACAGTCATTTACAATTTTTTCATAGCTAATATTAGAATGTAATACACCCAACCAATAAAAGGTAGGAGATGATGACAAGTGAAAGGTCTAGATAAAGGTATTTTTAATAGTTATGAGACCACCAAAGCTATAAGAAGGACAATCATGGTCAGAATCAGAATCAAGATTTTGCATAGCATATTTTTCTAAGAGGTATACTTAAGTACCCTATTCTTTGCTTTTGTATCTTTCTTCATGTCTTTTCTTCTTTTCCATCTCTTTATCTTGCTATTACTGCATAGGTTGTTATGGATAAGTGCTCAAGAAACTAACATTATTTCTAGATATTGAGCCAGAGGTTTGAAAACTCAATTATTACCAAATTAGAACGGGAGAGTGAAATAGCCTTGTTACATCATTTGAACAAGGATCTTTATTGTATTAATCATTAAAATAGCTCAATGGCAATTCAAGACAACTCTTCATGTAATCACATCTGATATTAAAACAATTCTAGGTTTCTTCTCTATTATATTATTGTTTTCAGTCATGTGTGTGTCTCCTTTACAGATTACATAATTTGAATGTGTGAATGGACACTTCTTTCATGGATAACCAATTATGTTTATTACGATATTTGAATGAATATAGTTGAGTCAATTCTTTCTTTCCCCTTTCTTTCTTTTACATTGAATTATCATAAAATCTTGCTATAACAGCCCAATTGAGGCACTGGTCATACACATAAGGCATAATTGAATTGTTATAGGCAAATATTGGTCAAAAAACATAATTTTTACATCTTTTTATGAAATCTGGAAGAGCGTGAACTTATACTATTAAATGTTTAAGTTTACCTCAAGGGTATCCTTACCCATTTTGGTTTGTCAAGAGTCTATTAAGACAAATATTTTTCTAAAATAAAGAGGTAGGTCGACAAGAGCTCGTAATTGCTTATTGGAAGTAGGTTTTCTTGTAGCATGACAAGAAAAATTCTAAGGATACAGGAAAAATCTCCAACGATTTAATGGTGTCATTTCTAGGTAACACAATATTGAATCTATAGATTCTTCTCAATGATAATTTTAATTTTTAATTGGAAACAATCGACCTATAGGTAACAAGAACATCCATTTTTAATTTTAAATCTTCACTGAGTCTATTTTCCATGTACACCCATAGTTTCCAATATATTCAAGAATTGAACAATCATAAAGATTTTCTTGATTTTAATTTTTTTTTCGTTTTTTGAAAAAGATACATCCCAATAAATACACCTTGTGAGGCTGAGAATGATACAAGTTGATCAATATTTACTATAGAATCTATTATTTCTACACATTCTATGCTAACGAATCTAACTAGCTGAAACCTAGAAAATCAAGAAAGTCAAAATCAATAAGGAGCAGAACGTGCTAACACAAACAAGAAGAACCGCTCAGGATATATATCCAAAATTTTCAAATCCAGAGGTACACTTGAGGACCCATAATTATATCTCATAACCAATAAGTACTTATTCTAAATCAAATTCAAATAATATTCTGCTAGAAACTAATCTTGTTATTCCCCCTATTACTGTTAGTAAGTCTTCAGATACACCACCTGCTGTAATTTTTGTAAAGCCTATTAAGACTACCCTAGTAGTCAATGTGGCCAACATCCCTCCTCTGAAAAATCATAATGTTCAACCCAATAATCAAAACATCCAATTATTAAGAACCAATAGATATAGGCCTTTACAATTACCTCTAGTTCTACGTGATCTCCCTAGTAAAGCACATGAGTATTTACCAAAGTTTCTAGTAAATAATGCGGTAACAAGGAATACCATGTTAAGAATTTCTTTTATGCTATGGATAGCCTTGAGGTTGAAGATGAGGATGTAGTTTTGAGATTATTTCTTCAAACCTTAGAAAATGATTCCAGAGAATGGTTCAACAACCTCTCGAATAATGACATTGTTGATTTTTCTAAAATGAAAACTATTTTTCTGAGAAAGTTTGGAGAGAGGAAAAATGAGCAGTCACTTCTAATAGAGTTGACTATCATTAAAAAGAAGGATAATGAGGTTATGAGTGATTTTAATAGGATATTTTCCAAAACAAGAAATAAAATCCCTATAGACTTAAGGTTAAACAATGTCAAGTCAATCTATTTTTATAAAAATTCCTTTCCAGGAGAATTAAATTATGAATTAAGGCAACAACATGTGACTACTATCAATCTATGCATGGATAAAGCCATAGAAATTGAAAGGAATATGTTATACAATGGAAAAATGAAACCATATTCTCTGGAGGTAAACCAACCTGATAAGAAACCCAAGAAAGTAGGATTCAATCTACAGAGAAGTACAGAACTAGATCCTATGGAGAAATTGGCCAACCAAGTGTCTGAAATGTTAAACATAATGAACAACAAGTTAGCCAATATAAAAATAAATAAATAAAATTTTGGTGAACCTTCACACCCTCAAGGTGACAAACAATTGAATGATAGTAGACCACCATTTAGGAGAAACTTCAATAATAATTTGGGAAATAACAAATCAAAAGAAGAAAACAGAAATAAAAGAAATGGAAATAGTTGGAGGAGGAGAGAGACCTATAGATATCAAGATGCTATTCCAAACCCTATCCCTTTTGTTAATGTTACAAAAAACTTTCCTTATATTTATATAGCCTGTGATGCTCCTCATAACCTAGATGGGTGTGGAATATACTTAGATTTGCATAATAATGCAGATTTGGATGATGAATCTAAGGAGGATATAAGGATTAATGTCTGATGGACTCAAGAATATGAGTCTAGAGAGAAATTATTTAAAAAAAACATGGATTTGTATACCTCAAATCATCATCCAAAGATTCTAGTAGCTGAGAATACAAAAATTTTACAAATGTCACAAGATTCTAGGTATGAAAGGATGAAATAAGGAAAATTGGTACCAAAAATAGGTGAGATAGAATAACTGGAAGCTATACATACTTTAAATATGAGAAAAAAATAGTGCCAAGTAGGGTAGAGAAGGTATCTACCAGTGATATCATAGGACAGTCAACTCAAAACAAAACTAGTGAGACTAGAGGGCAGTCTATTGTAAATAAGACTACATACAAAGAAAAATCAAAAAAATCAAAAATAGTTATTCCTAAAATAGTAGAAGTAGAAGAAGAATTACAAAAATATGAATGTACAAGAACATTGGATGTTATAAAAATAGATTTTTATGTTGGTTTAGAATTGAGTATATAGAAAGTTATTATAGCATTTAGTGAATTAATGAAAGTCCAAAAAAATAGAGAACAAGTCTGTAAGGCTTTTGGCTTGTCAAAAAAAAAAATACCAATATTGCAATGCTACTAGACCTATAAACTATGATACTAGAACACCCTCATTAGTTAGGCCATTTTATGTATCTCTTAGATACAATTCAGATTCATAAGAAAGGTACATTACCTACAATTGTATGTTTGATAGTGGTGCATCTCTTAATGTTATGCCTAAACAAATAGCAGATCAATTAGGGCTCATCTACATAAGGGATTCACCTCTTTTCTTATTAATGGATAGTATGTAAATACCATGTGTAGGGATAATTACTGGTCTTCTTGTTTATTTGGATCAGTATCCCAAAAATGGTATAGTAATGGATGTTACAGTTGTTGATGTGGATCCCTTATTTTCCTTACTTTTGAGTAGACATTGGGCATAATAGTTGGATGGATCTATTCAATTAGATTGGTCTTATGCCACCATTCCCATATCAAGAAAATAAAACATCACTTTTAGGAGATAACCATTTAACAATTATTCAATATAATTGATTAAATCAAATGATACTATGATTAATCTGGTAAATTTTGTAGAATATAAGGAAATAAGAGTGTACTTAGTTTAGTACAATCCATTCCTAATGGAATTTTCTGATGCTAAATATATGGATCCCAAAACCAGAGAACTAGTTGATGCAGAATCTATGAGAGTTCTAACTCAAGAAATGTGGACCATGATTTTTGATGGGGCTAAATCTCAAACAGGGGTAGGTTTGGAAATTAACTTAATATATGCCAAAGTTAATTACCTTGGGATACCTTATAGGTTAGAATTCCCTTGCACAAATAACATGGCTAAATATTAAGCCTTTCGGCTAGGACTAAGAAAAGCAAAAGAGTTGGGCATCAACTATCTGACTGTTAGTGGGGATGCAAAATTGATTATTCAGCATGTAAAAGGAAAGTACCAAACCAAGAATCCCAGACTAAAATAGTATAAATCAATGGTCATAGAATAAATAGATAAATTTTTGGCATTTAATATTTCTTACATTCCTAGAGAACAAAATCACATTGCAAATCTATCAGCCATAAATGCATCAGGTGTAGATTATCCCGAAATTGACACAGGATACATGGAAATATTCCCCACTATTTTTATTTATAAACCCTATGTGCCTTATAACATTGTTTATTTGCAAGTATTTTAAGATGATATTTATATATATTAAATATTTCATGATCCTGCAAAACTAGTATGCTGATGTGATATGTGAGGAGGAGAATGAGGAAAAATTAGAAGATATTATTGGAGAACCTATAGAAGTAATTCAACTTAAAAAAAATTAGGATTCCAAAGGTTTTAGTATATTTATAAAGCTTGTATGATGACTTTGACAAAGCATATAAACCACTCTTTCAAAATCTAGAAGCTGACAAAATAAAAATTGTGACATAAGAGGAGCCTAGAATGGGTAAGATTGATAAATCTTTGGCAAAAAAGAGAAAGAAAAATATGTAAGCTTTCTAAAGAAGAACAAAGAAAATTTTGCTTAAAGTTATGAGGATTTGAAAACTTTTAACACTAATGTCATGTCTCATATCATTCCTCTTAAAGAAGATGCAAAACCCTTCAGGTAAAAACAAAGGAAATTCAACCCCACCTTACATCCAGTTATGCAAAAAGAAGTATAGAAACTATTGGATGCTAAAATAATTTGGAAAGTAAGATTCTCTTCCTGAATAGCAAATCTAGTACCTATAAGGAAGAAAAACAGGGAAATCAAGCTTTGTGTTGACTTCAAAAATTTAAATAAGATCTCACTCAAAGACAACTATCCTCTTCCAAATATGGAATAGTTATTGCAAGTAGTAGTTGGTTCATCTAGAATGTCATTGTTAGATGGATTCTCAAGATATAATCAGATACATGTAATCTAGAAGATAGGCATAAGACAACATTCACTACTCCTTGGGAAACTTTTGAATATCTAAGAATACCATTTGGATTGATGAATGCAGGTGCAAAATTCCAAAGAGCTATGGACTTTACCTTTAAGGGTCTAATGTTTAAAATAGTTGTTGTCTACCTGGATGACATTATAGTATTTTTAAAAAATCCAGAAGATCACTTGGAACACTTAGCTAGAATATTTGCTAGATGCAAAGAATATGGAATATCTTTGAATCCAAAGAAGTGTATTTTTGGAGTAACTCAAGGAAAATTATTATGACATATAGTATCAAAAAAATAATAATCATTGACCCATCAAGAGTTGAAGCTATTGCAAAAATACCTTATCCAAAGAACCTTAAAGGAGTTAGATATTTCTTCGATAAAATCAACTTTATATGAAGATTCGTACCCAACTTTGTGGAGATAGCCAAACCTATTAATGGATAAATAAGGATGGTAACATAATATGGATAGAGGAGAATACTAAAGATTTTCAAAGTATTAAAAATACTATCACTATTTCCTCAGTACTGAACTATCCTAATTACTCTAAAGACTTCAACATATATTATTTTGCCTCGAAGTATACTATTATTACAGTCCTCTCTAAGAATATGATGAAAACAATGAAATACCTATAGCGTTTATGAGAATAGGATTAAAAGGAGCTCAGCTAAGATACACCATGATAGAAAAACAAGCTTATGCTATGATAAGAGCACTAGAATATTTTTAAGGTATTTTTAGATCCAATAAAGTCATATATTGTATCCCCTTCATAGTTATAAAAAATGTCTTCACTAAATCATAAACCATAGGTAGTTCCACAAGATGGATGTTAAATTTACTACAGTATGATGTTGAATTTAAAGCATTCCATATTGTTAGAGGATAGGGTCTAGCAAAGTATCTACCAAACAAAGAAGGTGAAAACTTGAATATTGTTATCATGGTTGATGAAATGCATGACATTAGAAGAAATAACAATGTAGAGTGTAGGTGGTATGATGATATCTTAGCCTATCTCCAAAATTTATCCTTTTTGAGAGGAATTTCTATGAAGAAAATTAGATCTGTAAAACAACAAGTGTAGAAATATTATGTACAAGAAGGAAAATTGTATTGGAGGTATTCAGATGGGATACTATTGTTGTGCTTGTTTGAAAAATAAATCTTGGAGGTAATATAATAATACCATGATGGGTTCTATAGTGGACACTTTACATTCAAAGCTACTGCAAATAAAATCATGAGAGGAGATTACTATTGGCCTTCCCTATTCAAATATGTTCACCAGTATGTGAGAGGTTGTCACAATTATCAACTTTTTGTAGGGAATAAATATATAGTAGCAATGCCACTCAAGCCAATGATTGTTGAAGCACCTTTCACATAGTGGATAACAACGTTATTGGTGAGATAAATCCAAACTCCTTAGGTGGATATAAATGGATTATCATAGCTACATATTACCTTACAAAATGGATAGAAGCAACTCCTCTAAAGAAATCAAAAACTGAGGTAGTAATAAATTTCCTAGGATAAAATATCCTAACAACGTTTGGAGTCCAAAAGAAGTTAGTCATAGACAATGGAAAATACTTTACTCCTTTTGAAATGATAGAATTTTGTGCAAAATATAGTATAGAGCTTTCACATGCTATAAACTATTATCCCAAAGGCAATGGCCTAGTTGAGTCATCAAATACAAATATTATAACAAGGATAAGGTCATTAGGAAAAATAAGGAATACTGGGACAGTTATTTGAAGTTTTCTCTATGGGTAGATAGGTTTTTTATCAAAAGAAACATTGGAAAAACCCCATATGAGATGGTATTTGGAGAAGAAGTTCTTTTGCCTCCTTAGACAAAAGGAATTGATCTGTCCTTATTACTTCAAGATCATAAAAACCCAAATGCCTTGTAGAGAAGGTTATATCAGATTGTATTATTGTAGGAAGAAAGAAGAGAAACCATGAACAGAATAACAGAGTAGACTAAAAATACAGTGCATATTTTCGACAAGAAATCTAAGGGCACACCATTTTTTTAAGGAGATATAGTCATTTACAGGGATCCTAAAAATGATATACATGGTGAGAAAGGCAAGCTTGAACCTAAATGGCTTGGCCCATATCAGATAGTTCAAATTTTTGGGCAGTATACTTACAGGTTGTAGATTTTGGAAGGTGAACAGATGAAGATTCCAATAAATGACCAACATCTAAAACTATACAAACCCTATTATGGGATCAGGATAAAATGAGTTACTCTTGTCTATAAAAAAAAGAGTGTTTCCAGTTTCTATGTTTTTCCATTTATGTGATTAGATATATTTTGTATTTTTGTTTCTAGGTGATTAAGAGAATCAGTTATTGTTGCACCATTCCTTTTCAATTTAAAGGTGATTAGGAATTTTTTATTAAATAGGTTATTAAGGAGTTCAATGTTGAAAATTTTTGGTTTTAGGTGATTAAGGGTTAAATGTCCTCCATTAGTTTCATATAGGTGATTAAGAAGATGTGCATCCTTAATTTTTGTGTTATTAGATGATTAGGAAAATAGACATATTTTATGTTCATCACTGTCTTATCATTTTATTTAGGTGATTTTAGGGAGGTCATAACTGAAGAGTTTGGAGTTCTCAAGTGCTTTATAACCAAAGAGCATGAACTTATACTCTTAAATATTTAAGTTTACCTCAAGGGTATCCTTACCTATTTTGGTCTGTCAAGAGTCTATTAAGATAATTTTTTTCCCAAAATAAAGAGGTAGGTCAACCAGAGCTTGTAATTGTTGATTGGAAGCATATTTTCTTATAGCATGACAAACAAAATTCTAAGGATATAGGAAAAATCTCCAACAATTTAATGGCACCATTGATAGGGAACGCAATATTGAATATGTAGATTCTTCCCAATGATAATTTTTAATTTTTAATTAGAAATAGTCGGCCTATAGGGAACAAGAACATCCATATTTAATTTTAAATCTTTATTGAGTCTATTTCCATGTACGTCCACAGTTTCCAATATTTTCAAGAATTGAATAGTCATAAAAATTTTCTTGATTTTTAAATATCTTCTCATTTCTTGAAAAATATACATTCCAATAAATACTTCTTCTAAGACTGAGAGTGATACAAGTCGAGTAATATTGACCAGAACATATGCTCTTTCAGCACATTCTATGCTAGTGACTCTAACTGACTGAAACCCAAAAAATCAAGAAAATAAAAAAATCAAGGAGTAGAACATGTTGGCACAAACAAGAAGAACCGCTCAGGAGCTATATCTAGAATTTTCAAATCTAGAGGTATGCTTCAAGACTCATAATTCTAACTCATCACCAAGAAGTATTGATTCTAAAGAAAATTCAAATAATATTCTATAAGAAAATAATCTTATTATTCCCCCTATTACTGTTAATAAGTCTTCAAATATGTCACCTGCTCTAATTTCTGTAAAGCCTGTTAAAACAACCCCAATAGTCGATATGACCAACATCCTTCCTTTGAACAATTAGAATGTTAAACCCAATAATCAAAACATCCAATTATGGAGAACCAATAAATATAGACCTTTTCAATTACCTCTAGTTCCACAGGATCTCCCCAATAAAGCACATAGGTATTTACCGAAGTTTCTAGGAAATAATGCAGTAATAGGGGAAGACCATATTAAGAATTTCTTGTATGTTATGTATAACCTTGAGGTTGAATATGAGGATGTATTTTTTAGATTATTTCTTCAAACCTTAGAAAAGGATGCCAAAGAATGGTTCGACAACCTCCCGAATAATGACATTGCTAATTTTTCTAGAAGGAAAACTATTTTTCTAAGAAAGTTTGGAGAGAGAAAAAATGAACAATCACTTCTAATAGATTTGGCTACCATGAAAAAGAAGAATGAGACTATGAGTGATTTCAATAGGAAATTTTCCAAAACAAGAAATAAAATCCCTATAGACTTAAGGTCAAATGATGTCCAATCTATCTATTTTTATAATAATTCGTTTCCAGGAGAATTCAATTATGAATTAAGGTAATAGGAGGTGATTACTATCAATCTATGCATGGATAAATCCATAGAAATTTAAAGGAATATGTTAGACGGTAGAAAAATGAAACCATATTCTCTAGAAGTAAACCAACCTGATAAGAAACCCAAGAAAGTAGGATTCAATCTACAGATAAGAATAGAACCAGATCCTATGGATAAATTGGCCAACCAAGTATTTGAAATGTTAAACACAATGAACAACAGGTTAGCCAAGATAGAGAGGAATAAATAAAATATTGGTGAACCTTCACACCCTTGGGGTGAAAAACAATAGAATGATAGTAGACCACCGTTTAGGAGAAACTTTAATAAGAATTCAGAAGAAGGAAATAGAAATAGAAGCAATGGAAATAATTGGAGGAGTAGAGATACTGATAGAGATCAAGATGCTATTCCAAACCCTATCCCTTCTGTTAATGTTACATAAAACTTTCCTTATTTCTTTATAGCCTGTGATGTTCCTCATAACCCAGATAGATGTGGAATATACTTAGGTTTGCATAATAATGTAGATTTGGATGATGAATCTAAGGAGGATATAAGGATCAGTATCTACTGGAACAAGAAGATGAGTCTAGAGATAAATTGTTTAAAGAAAACATGGATTTGTATACCTCAAATCATCTTCCAAAGATCCTACTAGATGAGAATACAAAATTTTTGCAAAGACCACAAGATTCCAAGTATGAAAGGATGAAATAAGGAAAACTGGTACCAACAATAGGTGAGATAGAATAACTAGAAGCTATACTTGCCTTAAATCTGAGAAAAATAATAGTGCCAAGTAGGGTAGAGAAGGCATCTACCAGTGAGATCAAAGGATAGTCAACTCAAAAATAGAACTAGTAAGACTAGAGGGAAGTCTGCTATAAACAATACTACATACAAAGAAAAAATGAAAAGAATAAAAAAAAAAATCGTGAAACAGTAGAAGTAGAAGAAGAATTAAAAAAAGATGAATGTACAAGAACATTGTATGTTAGGAAAATAGATTTTGATGCTAGTTTAGAATTGAGTAGACATATAGTTAATATAAATTTTTGTGAATTAATGAAAGTCAAAAAATATAGAGAACAAGTTTGTAAATATTTAGGCTTGTCAAAACAAAAATAAAACCAATCTTGCAATGATACTAGACCTAAAAACCATGAGACTAGAACACCCTCATTAGTTAGGCTATTTTATGTATCTCTTAGATACAGTTCAGATTCAAGAGAAAGGTACATTGTCCACAACTGTATGCTTGATAGTGGTGCATCTCATAATATTATGCCTAAATAGATAGCAGATAAATTAGAGCTCATATGCACAAGGGATTCACCTCTTGTCTCAGTAATGTATAGTATGCAAATACCATGTCTAAGGATAATTACTGACCTACTTTTTTATTTGGATCAGTATTCCAAAAAGGGTAAAGTAATGGATGTTGCATTTTTTGATGTGGATCCCTTCTTTTCCTTACTTTTGAATAGATATTGGACAGAATAGTTGGATGGATCTATTCAATTAGATTGGTCTTATGCCACCATTCCCATATTAGGAAAAGAAAATGTCACTTTTAGGAGAAACATTTAACAAGTATTCAGTAGAATTGATTAAATCATATTATACTATGATTAATTTGGTAAACTCTATAGAAGAGAAGGAAATGGGAGTGTACTTAGTTTGGTACACTCCATTCCTAATGGAAGTTCTTGATGCTAAAGATATGGATCCCAAAACCTGAGAACTAGTTGATGCAAAATCTACAAAATTTCTAACTTAGGAAATGTGGACCATACCTTTTGATGGGGCTAAATATTAGACAAGGGCAGTTGTGAAAATTAACTTAACGGATATAAAAGGTAATTACCTTTGGATCCTTTATAGGTTAGAATTTCCTTGCACTAATAATGTGGTTGAATATGAAGCCTTATTGCTAGTAGTAAGGAAAGCAAAAAAGCTAGGCATCAACTATTTGACTGTCAATGGGGATGCAAAATTGATTATTCAGTAGGTAAAGGAATGTACCAAACTAAGCATCCCAAACTAAAATAATATAAATAAATATTCATAGAAGAAATAGATAAATTTATAATATTTAATATTTCTTACATTTTTAGACACAGAATACATGGAAATATTCTCCACTGTTTCTGTTTACAAACCCTCTATGCCTAATAACATTGTTTATATACAAGTATTTTAAGATGATATATATTGAAAATTTCATGACCCTCCAAAACTAGTATTCTAATGTGATATGTGAGGAGGATGAGAAAAAATAGAAAGATATTATTGGATAACCTGTAGAAGTAATTCAACTTAAAACAAATAGGATTCCAAAGGGGTTAGTGTCTTTAGAAAGCTTGTTTGATGATTTTGATAAAGCATATAAACCACTCTTCCAAAATTTAGAATCTGATTATATAAAAATTAGGATAGAGGATGAGCCCAAAATGGTTAAGATTGATAAATATTTGGCAAAAAAAAAAACAGTATATAACCTTTGTTATAACATAGGTTATGTTATTACATTATTTTACAAAATAGCGTTATGCGCTCTCCAGTTAGTTATGAAGGTGGTTCCTTAGTAGTTCATAAACTACCTTAGCTTTGTATTTAATCAAACTTCAAATCAATTCAAGGTTGCTCATTGCTTCCATATTCTTCATGGTATCAGAGCTAGTGCTTGGGTAAGGTGGTGATAGGCAGGTAAGGTAGTTCCAATAACTACTCCAAGGTGCACACACTCCAAGGTGAGAAGATACAGACATGTAGGCATACACATATGATCTCAAAAAACCCTGGCAACATAGATGACCTCAACAAACCTTGATAGACACCTAGATTGAGACTCTCATTAGACCCTAACAGATATACAAACTGAGATGGTTGGTTGATATGGAAAGTAGAGGCTGATGTGGCATGACAATTGGCTGATGTGGTGAGCAAAGGTTGTATCCAGCATGGCAAGCAGACTAATGTGGCATTATAGTGAGTTGGACGACATACATGCTAACACATGTTGGGATAGGCATTTATCATGAGGCAGCAAAAGGTTCGGGTTGCAGGGTTGATCTCCCGAAGGCAATCACCTTGTTACATGCTCCTTATGATTTTTAAACCGTATTGACAGCACCTATATGGTGTGTGTGGGATAATACATCCCACAATTTTTTTTTCTTATTTTTGAACGACATCGACTAGAAAGGAATGATATTTCATTTTCTTCCCTGTTGGGCACTATAGCTCGTTTGGTCGACTCACCCGGTGGTCAGCAGTTTGTGCGGAGTTATTTAGTTCGAATCTTGTGGAGGTATTACTTTTATCTCAACACACATGGATTTGTATAAGAAGCAAGCACTTCTTGGACCTGTCGGCAATCGTGGCTAGACCAACCGCAGCCAGTCTTTGGTGAACGAAGGTCGTGGGTTCCAACCCCACCGACTCCCCCACCATTTTTTAGCCAAAGCACCTTTATTAATGTATTTTTATATACCTTATTTCTTATTAAGGTATTTTTTTGCATAGTGGCATATATATTACACACAAACAAACAAGATTTATTTTGGAGGGATAAGGATTTTTTTCATTGTTTTTCCAAATCAAATTTTTTACCACTAAAATAGGAGGAATAATCATATTATTTAAAACCTAGTGCATTTTTTTTCCATGGAGGGATAAGTAACTATTTGCATCATATTGTGTTTTAAACCCTAGTGCATTTTTTTTCCATGGAGGGATAAGTAACTAATTGCACTTCATTTTTTCTTCTTGGTCCTTGTTTATTTTGCAACAAAAAGGGGAGATCAAAAACATTTTCTTTTGCAAAATTCTAAGACAAAGGGGGGAAGAAAATTATTGATTTGAAAAGAACATTTGGATTTGAATATCATCATTGTAACAAAATTGGCATTATAATAGGTGCATTTTCGATGGAAACCGACACCTAAGTGTTTATTTTTGTGGGCACTTGTGATTGTTTTTGCATTTAAATTTCCTATTTTCTTACATTTCAATCATAAAGTAAAATATACAAAGTAAAGAAAAGACCCCAAATTTTACACCTATTTGTGTAATTTATTGCACAATAGCATTTGGTATATAGGGTACCTCTGGTCCACACTTGCAGGTGATGTTGTTGTGCTTGGACTACTATATCTAACACCTAATATAGCTACAAAAATGAGGTCTGGGCTATTTTTCTCTATAGATCATTGAGGAGAAATAAGACAAACAAGTTTTGAAATTCACTCCATTTAATACCCTAATTCTTTCTGATTGTTTGGATTAAACTCCTCCAGCTCATCAAACTTCTTCGAAAGGGTTTTGAGGCATGTGCCATCAATTTGATTGAGTTTCCTTTCACGTACTCTTTATAAATATAAAGAAATGGGGACCATTTGGTGTTATAAGGAACCTTCACAATGGCTACTATTCACAAATATTTGTCAGATTCACAGTTGCTCAAAGGTTCTAATTTTGCACCATGGAAGACAAAGATGAGATCTATCCTTCAGGTTGAATATTTGTGGGATGTAGTGACTGGCACAACAAAACATCCTACAATAGCAAGGGTAAATCAAGATGCCTTTGATAAGAAGGATAGAAGGTGTCTCATATTTATTTTTCTTGCTAGTACAGATGAGGTCCAACCTCATATTTGTGATGCCAAATCTGGTAAAGAAGCTTGGGATGCTTTGATTATCGTTTATGAAGGAAAAAATTAGTTCGCTATTTTAAACCTTCAAACTCAACTACATACACTCAGTATGAAATCTGGTGAGACAGTTGATCTATTCCACTATACAGTGGTGGAATTGAAAGTCAAATTGAATGTTATGGGAGAGACAATGGCAGATACTCTCTTGACCTCAGTCATCTTGAGAGCTTTGCTAGAATCCTACAAGGTGTTTATTACCTCTCTCAATGTGTCTGGTAGACAAGTTACCTTTGTGGAATTGGTGAATTTGCTTCAAACTGAGGAGGCAAATCAGTTTCAAAAAGATGAAGTGCTAGATAATGCCCTCTACTCCAAACAAGGGGGTAAGAAACAAGGTAATTTTCAAAAGGGAGGATCTTCATAAAAAATAAAATAGAAAAAAACTCAACAAAAAGACAAGCAATATTGCAAAATCTATGATATGAATAACCATGACACCAACAGGTGTTGGTTTAAGAATAAACAACAAAATGACCAAGATCACAAGAAAAAGGGAAAAGGGAAATACAAACCACAAAAGAAGAATAAGCAACCCAAGGGGAATGTTACTTATGCCAAATCAAACTTGGACTCAGATTCTGAGTGAGCACACAAGGTGCTCATGACTCACACATCTTCTCAGTAGAAAGATACAGTGTGGTATATTTATTATGGTGCCAGTAAACACATGACTGGAGATAGATCATGGTTTGAGACATTTGAGGCAAAGGAAGGCAAGCCAGTGACAATAGTTGATGATAAGACCTATCGAGTCCAAGAAAATATAATATTGAGAAGGTTCTCTATGTTCTTGGATTGGCCAACAATTTGTTGTCCATCCCTCAGATCTTGGATAGAGATATGGATATTATTTTTAGTTTTGAGGAAGGCAAAAAGATATGTTTCATCACCAGAAATAGAAACCATATAGCAATAGGATCATACAAGCATGTTTTGTTCATCTTAGATGTCATTTCTACACCTCATGTTGTCGTGGCAACAACCACAAATGAGGCTACTTCTCTTTGGAAAAAGAGATGAAAATATGAGTTTAGGATATTTTCTTGATTTGAGCAAATATGAGATGGTGAAAGGTCTTCCCAACCTTTCATCCACATTGCCAGTATGCTCGGAGTGCATAGCAAGGAAGCAACATTGGGTACCTTTTGAGGTTATCTCTTCAAGAGCTAAGAAATATTTGGAGTTGGTACACATCGATCTGTGTGGTCCTATGCCAACCAGCTATGGTGGAAAGAGGTATTGTTAGTTTTTTGTTGATGATTACTCACAAAATATGTGGGTTTTCTTTCTCCAATTGAATTCAAAGGTATTTCTATAATTTTATTATTTCAAGAAGCTTGTTGAGAAGGAGTCAGGATGTTCCATCAAAACCCTTCATTCAGATCTAGGGGGGGAACATACCTCCAAGTAATTTTCATCATTTTTAAATGCACATGGGATTAAGAGATAGCTAACAAAAACTTATACTCTCCAGCAAAATGGAGTTTTTTAAAATAGGAATCGTTCCATTATGGAAATGTTTTGATGTATTCTTAAGGGGACACATCTTGATCATGAGTATTCGGTAGAAGTAGTGAGTACAACATCGTACCTCCTGAATAGAGCACCCATAAGAGCTCTACAGGGCATGACTTCACAAGAAGCATGGAGTCATAGGAAACCCTCTATTTCTCACCTATGAGTTTTTGTATGTAAGGCATTGATGCACATACCAAAACAGAAGAGGAAGAAGTTAGATGAAAAAACCTTGCAATGTATTTTTCTTGGTTATGATGAGCATTCAAAGGGATATCGATTGATAGCTCCTATGATCAAAAAAATATACACTAGTAGAGATGTGGTATTTGATGAAGCTTTCACATAAGATAACACATCTATAGTTGTATACCTAGAGGAAGAGGAGCCTAAGAGAGAGGTTCCACCCCCATAGAACAATGTTTCAAAATGGTATACTAGCACATTGAGAGATTCAAAGTTGACTTCACTTCTAGATCGACCTTGTACTCGTAGCATGACTCAACAGATGAGAGTAGAGGCATCATTTTTAGAGGTTGACGAGCTTTGCCAATAATTTTATGAACTATTTGTAGATGTAGAGGAAGATAGAGAAATAGATATGGATGATTAATGGGTTTATATGTTAGCATTGGATAAGAATGAACCCACAACAATTCAAGATGCACTTAGTGAGCCTCAGTGGAAGGCTATTATGGAAGTAGAACATACATCTCTCATGAAAAATCATACATAGAAGCTAGTTAATATGCCTTTAGGAAAGAAGCCTATTGGCTGCAAATGGGTGTTCAAATTGAAGGCAGATGGTACTATGGATAAGCATAAGGTCCATCTTGTTGCAAAGGGCTATGCTTATAAAGAAGACATATATTATGAAGAGACTTTTGCCCCTACTGTAAAAATGACTACCATTCGAGTACTTTGTGCCATGGAGGCTCAGTTTGGGTGGAAGTTACATCAGATGGATTTAAAAAGTGATTTCTTGAATAGTGACCTATAAGAAGAAGTGTACATGACCCAATCAGAAGGATTTGTGATTGAAGGGCAAGAACAGAAATTTTGCAAGTTGGTAAAATCCTTGTATGGGCTAAAATAAGCTCCATGAGCTTCGTACATAAAAATTTATAGTCACCTAGTGCAGCATGGATTCAAAATAAGTCCTTCAGATGCAAATATCTATATCAAGAACAATGGTTCTAACATAGTGATTTTGGTACTATATGTGGATGATCTAATCATAACAGGCAATTCAGAGAACATGATTGATGTAGTGAAAGATGATTCGAAATAATATTTTGAAATGACAGATCTAGAACTTTTTCAATATTGTCTTGGTTTGGAAGTGACTCAAAAAAAGAATCATATCAGAGTAACACAAAAGAAGTATGCCAAGATACTGGTCAAAAAATATCGTATGATTGACTGCAAGTCTAAGGTTACTCCAATACATCCAGGACTTAAGTTATCGTGATATGATAATTCACCATAGGTCAATGGTACTCTCTATCGCCAGCTGATTAGGAGTCTCATATATCTAACAAATACCAGGCTAGATCTCAGTTTTACTATGGGTTATCTTTCAAGGTTCATGCAGGAACCTAAGGTGATTCATTGGAAAGTAGCAAAGATATTTCTTCATTATGTTAGTGGTAGTATAGACTATGGCCTGGAGTACAAGAAAAATGATAAGTTCTTCGTACAGGGATACATGGTCTTAGACTATACCGGATCCATTAGTGATCGCAAGTCAACTTCTAGATACATTTTCCATCTTGGATCTAGTTGGCATAGTAAGAAGTAGCAGGTGGTTGCTTTATCTTATACAAAGGCATAATATCATGCAGCAAGTGGAGCAGTCTACGATATAATGTGGTTAATTCACATTCTTACAAATATGGGTCTTTTAAATATCTTCCACTTCATTTTTTTTGCGACAATCAAGTTGTTTTGAATCTTGTCAAGAATCTAGTATTTCATGAGCATACGTAACACATTGACACTCAATGTCATTTTATTTGAGATGAATTTCCAAAGCACCACATACAAATCTAGTACATTCCCACTGATAGGCAAGTTGTAGATATTTTCACCAAGGCACTTTCACGTGTCAAATTTGAATTGTTTCGCAATGCTCTTTGTATTTTCCAATAATGTAATAAGGGGGGATGTTAGCACATAGGTTATGTTATTACATTATTTTACAAAATAGCACTATGCGATCCCCATTTAGTTAGGAAGGTGGTTCCTTGGTAGTTCATCAACTACCTTAGCTTTGTATTTAATCAAACTTCAAATCATTTCAAGGTTGCTCATTGCTTGCATCTTCTTCAACCTTTCTAAAGAAGAACAAAGAACATTTTTCTTGGAGTTATCATGATTTGAAAACATTTAACGCTAATGTCATATCTCATATCATTCCTCTTAAAGAAGATGCAAAACCCTTCAAAAAAAACAAAGGAAATTCAACCCCACCTTACATCCAATTATGCAAAAAGAAGTACAGAAACTACTAGATGCTAAAATAATTAGGAAAGTAAGATTCTCTTCCTAGATAGCAAATCTAGTACATGTAAGGAAGAAAAATAGAGAAATCAAGCTTTGTGTTGACTTAAAAATTTTAAATAAGAGCTCTGATAGGGATTAGGTGTGTTAGGTGTGATTTAATAAATTGTAGTTGTTTATTTTTAATTGTTGGTTGTTGTAAGGATTAAGGTGCATAGTTGTCATTAAATGTGACCTTATCCGTAACATGTGATGTATTACCTATTTATAGGCCCTTGGTTATCAATGAAAATCAGTTTTTTGGTTTGTCATGCTTTTTTTTGTGCTTGTGATTATTGTTCCACATCATTTGGTATCAGAGTCGGTTGTGGAATCAAGGCTAGTATCCTCTTCCCCTATGTTGATATCGGTTCAGATAGGAAATGATAACAACTTTGTAGTCAGATCCATGGAGTAGCTATATCTATTTTAGGCACCCACATGAATTCTTGGAGTGTATTTTTGATGGTGTACCTCCTTCGATCAGGCCATTTCGACTTCTTTGCGATGATCCGTAAGATCCTCAGCCTCAAGTCTCTCTCCTAGGAGCTCCAGTGCATGCTTTGTGATCTTCCTCAATAATGTTTAGTCCCAAATAATTACCTATGAGTGACATTTCACTTTCTAAAGGTTTCATCGAAAAAATTAAACATTTTTTTATGCTCATTTTTTGGTTGTATTTATTTTCATGGCAACTTTCCATCCATCATTGGTCCACCCAAATCATGTCTTGGTCAGCTTTCCATCCATCATCGGTCCACCCAAATCACGTCTTGGTCAGCTTTCCATCCATCATCGGGCTACCACTTAGTAATAAATCATTCACCTATTGTTTGACTGTTGCACCTATTACCATTAACTAGCTGTTGGAATTCCTCTTGGTCATTGCACCCATTAAATGCTTGTTATTCAATACCATTTCAACTTACCACCATTGGAATTTATTTTTGTTGAAAATTAAATCCTAGCCATTGCAATTAAATGTTGGCCCACAATTAATGTTGGATAATAGTTTTTTGGTGCATAACTGTTGGCATTAACTCCTCCATTACTTACTCCTTGGCCATTAATTATCATTATTTTTGCTATCCACCATTGGAGTTTCCAATCATTAATGTCATTCTAAATTAGTCATTGGCTTGCCATGAATTAATGGCATAGCCATTGGACGTTGTTGCCCATGAATAGTCGTTAAAAAATATTTAATGTTGTTGTCATTGAAGGTTGTCCAATTACCATTATTTAATGTTGTGGATATTTACCAATTCAATTGACCATTGAAAACTAAATTTTTATCAGTTTCTTATTTCAGGAATCCTCTTGCAATTTTTTATTTTTTAGGTCCATTATTTGTTCGAGTATACCCTTGCATATACTCATTGGAAAGCTCATTTTGATATATATGCATCTACCATGGTCATTTTTCTATTTTCATCTATTTTAACTCCTAAATTATATCCCAAATAATAATTTATTCTCGGGCCTGCATCTTTGCATTTTGACTATCATTTGGTCAAATTTTGGTTTTTTCTTACTAGATCGCACCAGAAATATGGCCAACAACATGGCCTTGGCCAAAAATTAGCTAAAATTTCACAAGTTTCTACCCAATCATCTGCCATATTGGCTATGGTTCAAGCCCAAGTCATCTATTTGGCCAACAAAATTTAGGATGTCACACTCAAGTCCTCCTCATATTATGCCAAATGTGAGGTCTGCATCTATGAAGGTTCTCAAGATCCTAATGTTCTCAATACTTGGATCCTCGACATGGAGACATGGTTTAACTATAGTCAAATAGTGGAGGATGACAAAGTTCCATTTGCCAAGATGAAAATTTTTGGTATAGCTAAAGTTTTGGTAAATAAACACCATATTGTCACATGGGATGACATGGTCAAAGCTTTGAAGGCCACATTTTATCCATCTCATTATGATACCAATTTGTAGATTCATTGGCTTCATCTTTGATAGGGACATAATCAGTCAGTTCAATATTATGTGTATCAATTCAATAGGTGTATGTTTTATTACACATTGTTGATCCTGTTGATTCTATGATTTTGAAGTTTAAAAGTGGAATTTTGGCACACTTATATTATGAGTTGAAATATACTTTGTGCTCCATAGTTGATGATGTGTTCAACCACTCTTAGCTTGCTAAGGAGAAGTTCATTGCACAACACCGAGGTTCTCACTACTCATCTGGAGGATCCACAAATAATTCTCATCAACAACAATAAGCACAAAGGCACTCTTCTTATTTCTCCCCTTATTCTCATAATCCTGCTTCTCATAATTCCCATACTTCTAAGAAAATATTTCATTCTTATTCTACTTCTCAACCATTCTATTGCTATTGTAAAAGACCATGGTATGATAAATCTGAATTTCCCAAGTTACAAAATTCTAACAAGAAGAACCTTATTATAAAGTCTAATGAGGGAAAATTTGATAACCCCATCAAGTCTATTGGTGATGTAGAGATATATGAGGATTTGAGAGGAAAATTGAATGATGTCACATTAATGCATCATCATTCCACAACCTGTGACCATGATAATTTATTTGTAACGTGTGCACATTTACTGCATAATTTTATTGTAGATTATATCATTGATAATGGCTCACAATCAGTTGTTGATAGGCTTAAACTTTCCACCAAATCTCATCCATTTCCATACACTATTAGGTGGAAGGATGATAACAACACTTCACATATAATACACATGTGCTCAATTACCTTTTCTTTTGGCCCTAACTTCCAAGATAGGATCACTTGTGATATGACACCAATGGTTTATTATGGGTTATTGTTGGATAAGCCATATCAGTATGATAAGTGTAACACTTATGATGCCTATCACAATACTTACACTTTTCAACATGAGAACAAATCTTTTCTTATTTGTAGTGTTCCACCTACTACACATCAGGCTTGCACTACTTTGTAGATTGCACAACCCATTTCTTTGATTTTTAGCACACCCCAA
The DNA here is from genome assembly GCA_028583015.1 of Wollemia nobilis. Classification (NCBI taxonomy): domain Eukaryota; kingdom Viridiplantae; phylum Streptophyta; class Pinopsida; order Araucariales; family Araucariaceae; genus Wollemia; species Wollemia nobilis. The sequence goes on from JAQPPZ010016949.1 coordinate 1,734,886, forward strand.
TAGCAATATATTTAGCCATGAGTCCTTTTGTCCACTTCACAACACCTACATTGAGCTCCTATTCCAATTGCACCTGTAGTTCCTATTGTACCTCTAGTTATTCTTGTTGCACCTATTATTGTTCTAGTTCTTTCAGTAGTTGTTCATGTATATTTTGTACCTACTCTTGTTGTTGCATCAACATATCTTCATGCTGATCCTAATCCTACTCCAGTTGTAGTTCCTCCTATAGTTATTCATTTGGTTCCCACCACTTTGCATCATGCCTTCATGACTTGCAGGACTTTTAGTGTTTGGTGGTATATTTGAAACTATCATTCATACACACTCATCTTCTTCATATTGGTAGTCCACATTGCATTCACATGGAGCCTCATTAGGGAGCCTCTCCATAGCCTCTAAGAGTCACACCATCTTTCTTACATTTTAGAAGCATTGGAGGCCAATACTTCTATAGTGGGGAGGAATGATAGGGATTAGGTGTGTTAGGTGTGATTAGGTGTGTTAGGTGTCATTTAATGAATTGTAGTCATCTATTTTTAATAGTTGGTTGTTATAAGGATTAAGGTGTATAGTTGTCATTAAATGTGACCTTATCTGTAACATGTGATGTATTACCTATTTATAGGCCTTTGGTTATCAATGGAAATCAATTTTTTGGTTTGTCATACTTTTCTTTGTGCTTGCGATTGTTGTTCCACATCAAGCTCACTATCCTCTTTCAAATATGGAATAGTTATTGCAAGTAGTATTTGGTTCAGCTAGAACATCATTATTAGATGGATTCTAATAATACAATCATATACATATTTGTAAATCAAAATCGAGCAACACCAAATACACAAAATAATTACAAGCACATAAATAATATGAGATTACACAATATGAATAAGCTTTTTATTAATGTGGGTGGATCTAAATATTATACAATAAATATGCCTAAATATGGGGCTTTACAGTGCTCTTATGATACAATTTTTACAAAATCTAGGGTTCTCTGAAACCCTAGGTCAATACACTGTTGGTGTCTTCTTCGTTCATCTTCGATCCAAACGAGTTTATGTATGGGCTTAGGTATCCTAAAAGGGCCACCCTAGCTTCAATAGCTTCCAGAAATATTATCCTTATACCTTTAAATAGAAACACAATAAAAATATATTAGAAGCATATGTAAGGGATCCACTATGTGAGGCCCTCAAAAATATAAACAACTAAAAACCCTAAATATTGTATACTGTAACTGAAAACAGAAGTGCAATAATGTAAAATAAACACAAATAATCTCTTACCTTGTCAACATGCTAATTTATATCTCTTCTTGTGTCGATGATGGTTGCGAAGATGCCCGAATGGCACCCAAAGGTGTTAGGACTCTAGATCTATTGCGGGAAACACTCGTGAGCATTTGACGATGGCAGGAAATATCCAAAGGAATTTTGGTGGCTTTGGAGGGCATTCGAGTGGCTCTTGAGGACATTTAGGGGTTGAGGGAAATGTCATAGAACCAAATCTGGTTTGTGCAAGATGAGAGGCGATAGAAGCGAAGGATGCGAACGGCGATGATGAGGGGCAAGAATGAAAATGATCGGACTAGGGTTGAGACCTTATAAGATTTATTTGTGAATGTTCATCAACAAAATTCAAAGTTAGAAGAATCAGGGGACCTTGATTCATAAAAATGAATCACTTTTTATAATCTACCCTTAGACATGTTAGGGTTTTTATGACACCAAATGGGTGGTTAAGATTAAAACATGAGGAAGGGTGGAGATTAATTCTAGGTAAGTGGCATGGATTAAGGTGGATGGATGGCTAATATTAAAACATGGTGGAGGGCTAGGATTAATTTATAAATATATATAAATATAATATATAAAATATTAATATTTATACATATATTAAGTAAATACACATATATAGATATAAATAATGGATAACTATGATTGGGAGACATGGATGGATGACAAGTGGCTAGATTTTGGTGTCTACATATACCATTTTTTATACTTCATTGTGTGAAACACAATGCAATGCAAAAATACAAGACATTTGGTTTTGACCTGAAGAATAAGTAGTTTTCTTTCCTTTGGAATGCAAAGAGGATCTTGAAGACATAAAATAATTTGTATATGTAGCTTACCCCCTCAATTGGTGAATGAGTAAAAAATAAGTCTATGAGCCAATTGATAGAATTGTGGAGAAAATATGCAATTAAATGGTGTAAGTGCAAGTGTAAATGTTGATGATATGAAGTGATACTATTTTTTCCCAACGGAGAAAGGGGGTTGGTGTAAAATGCAAGTGATTGATTCTATTTTGCCCAACAGAGAAAGGGTTTTTGCCAAGTATAGATGCCATGATCATGTAATATGTATCCTGTTGTGGTAAAATCAAGGTCAAATTATTTTACCCCAATCTTGGGGTGATTCCATGTTGTTGAAGAAAGCTCCTTTCAATGTCATTGAAATGCAAAAATGCATATGCAAAAAAAATAAAAATAGTCTATCATTGGGATCACTCATGATTGTAGCTAATTCCCACATAGAATTCCTAAATGGTTACTCAATCACTTTACCTGGCCTGTATCCTCAGAGACTAGTGTAATTTCAAATGAAATGATGATGAAGTTATCCATGTTGGGAACTCCATGGAAGAGGGCATCAATGATAGTTGTTGAGCAAATTTGTCTTGGCATATTCCAAGTGTTCTTATGGTGATTTACTCATCTTACCGAATTGTGTGGATACCAATCGCTACAATCGCCAAGGAGATAGAATAGACCACTAGATACAAGGTTCACTTGAAATTGTACATGAACTTGGAAAATGTATAAATATAATTATTGATAGATGAAAATTATGTTTAATTATGAGAAATGCATTGATTATTGGATTGCATGATTTTATAAAATTTTACATGTTTTTGGAGCATGTTTGAAGCAATTTTGGTCAATTTTGTGACTTTTGGTCGTAAACAAACATTTCCTGCCCAAATCAATTCATGTTATCATAAAAAGTGATGAGATGATATGTTGGATGATGAGAAGATGAATATGGTCATTTTGTGAAAATTTGGACCGTTTTGAGATGTTTTGAATATTGTAAGGCAATTTTACAACTTTTGGTTGCAAGCAAAAATTATGTGTCCAAATCAATTTTTATTTTCACAAAATCTGATATTATGATGAAATGGATGTATGGATGTAATTTTGATTTTTTTTTGAGGTAAGATACCTTTTTGGATCAATTTGGTCTTTATGCAAAATTTTGATTCAAACATCAACTAGTGTCTGCATGATGCACAGACATCGACCAGCGTTTGCCACTCTACAAAAGCTGGTGAGCATTCTAATACACCTTGTAAATGCCCATGGGTATTTTAGTGTGCTTAAAATAGCTACAAATAGGCTACAGAGATGAAATGAGACTCATTATTGCATTCACAAATTTTAGAAGTTATGTCTGAGGAAGTGAGTGAGTGAGGTGGAGTGAAGGAGTGGAGTGTGGCAGAAGCTATGGCAATGGAGGGAGGAAATATTGTAGAAGTGAAGTTGCATGTGGCTAAGATAAGTGCCCTTGGCACTCTTTATTGGACTTATGCAAAAAAATATGTTGAATTAAGCATTGAATTTGACATTAATGTTCTTGCGTTGTGGATATGTTGTGTTGTAGTTGAAAATTTTGGATGCTAGACATCGATTCTCACCCTACATACCAAGGGTGAGAAAAGTATTATGGGAGGATCATTGGAAGTGACTAGAGGATGTGGGATTTTCTGGGGTATCTTGTATTGATGTGGTAAGGGTTGATGAGGAATATATCTCTGCCTTGGCAGAAATATGGGATCCATATAGAGGGACATTTCAACCATCTACCGGAGAGATAATGATTACACTTGAGGATGTATATCACATCCTCAAGTGTAATCATCATCTCTCCAATAGATGGTTGAAAGGTCCCTCTATATAGATCCCATATTTCTGCCAAGACAGAGATATATTCCTCATCAACCCTTCCTCAAATTTCCAATGGAAGGGTTACATGTCGAGGTTGTAGACAATAAGGGGTATGATATGGGTTGGATATTTGAAGATCAATGGTGAGTTGAGAGTGTGAAGGGTGGTAGGATAAGGTACTTGGTTATGTATAAGGATAAGTTAGATCCATTGCCTACCTTAGTCATGTTTGTGTTGGTCAACATAGTGGCCCCGAACAACACTAGCTATCGATTCCCATGGAACCTAATCATGCTAGTGTATGATATGATTAATGTGCCTTAGGTGTATGCATAGGCACCTAATTTTTTGGTGTAGCTATACCAAGAGTTGTATAATATGAGATAGCGAGGTTAGAAGGGGCTGGGGTGCAGTGTATTTCTATAGTGCTAGGACTATGAACATTTCATTGTGGTGTGACTTATGGCCCTGCCTACTAAAGCATGGGATAGGGAGTAGTCCTATGCTATGAGATGGCTAGTGGTAGAGGAGGTATAACCTAATCATCTTTTTTATACTGGTCAGGAGTATAGGGATTTATGGGAAGGTTTGACACCTTGTCAGGTGCTTTTAAGGCCATAGCGAGGGGCCACTTGGACTAGTGATGGATAACATCTACAGAGAGTCTAGCAAGCTAGGTAAGTGGTTGGGAGGCATAGGAGTGAGGTGGAGTTGATCCAGTTCTCATGGGTGTTGAGGTAGTTTAGGTTGAGATAGGGGGTTCCTGAGGTGCCAGTGTTATACAAGCATCATCGAGATGAGATGGTTCTACCTTGTGTTGAGGTATGGAGGGTGATTTATGATGATGATGAGGATATGGATCTCCATGATGTGGATGATGAGGGGGACTACTATGGAGTATAATGCATGGTTCACTGCATAGCCACCATGGATACTGATTCCAACAGTAAATGATAATTATGGGGATGAGAATGAGGCAGAGCCTGAGGAGGAGGTATATGAGGCTCCCAAATGCTAGAGACACCTTCAATATAGCAAATAAATGGTTAAGGGATATAGTAGGGTAGGCTCTAAATATTGGAGGGGATGAAGGTGGTGAGGATGATGATGATATGGAGGAGGTTCCAGAGAGACCTCTAGGTTGAAGTGAGGAGTATTGGGTAAGGTTAGATCAGTTGGTGATAGAGCGAGATGTAGTGATAGTGGCTCAAGATGTGGAGATATCATCTCAGGGTGTAGAGATAGCTCAGTTACGAGTAGATCTAGAGATACAAATGGCTATTATTGGAGGTAAGGATAGAATCATGAGGTTCTAGGTAGAGATACTTGAGAGGAACTATCATTAGTGGTATGATGTACTACACCTTTGGGCCTGAGATGGATATATCCAGGATTTTGAGGATTGACTGATGCAACACCACATTGGGCTGCCAGATCTACCCTTCTCTTCCATATATGGGTCTGTTAGGCATAGTGAATCTAGGTATAGTGGCTCTAGGTCTAGGGCTCCTTCAGGGTCACAGGGATCTTCTTATAGGTTTTAGCTAGTGCTTAGATGCACTTTTTATGTATGAACCTTGGTGCTTCATTGTATATGTAGCCTTCGGGTAGTCATTGTACATGCGATATTTATACATATATATACATGGCTTATACTTTTGTGTTATGCTTTTTGTGTGAATGTTTTTGTATATATGTGTATATGAATATAATTAATTAATGCTCTAATGATCATTCATAGTTTATATTTTTCTTGATCATGTTTAGCATTGTTGTTTAATCATGGACACCAAAATGGTGGCATGTGAAATGGAAGACTCATGAAATGATATGAATGTTGATAAGGAAGAAGATATGGATGTTGATATGGGAGAATATATGGATATTGATATGGAAAACTATTTGTTTTTCAGAGACTCCAACATACTAGTGATATCAAACAAACTCACTAAATTCTATGTAATTTCTCTAAGACCAAATGTGTGTGCAATTAATTTATTTACCAAATCAAGAGCATGGTAATATCTCGAGGAAATAAAGAACTAATATGTGTTCAAGTGAGTTCATTAACCCATCTTGAGGAAATTGAGATGAAACCTATCATGGAGAAGACCAAGAAGCTAGTTTTTCCGTATGTGTGATCAGAGGTCTCTTTAAAAGAGATGTGTAACCATGCATGATTGTACTCCACTACCATTAAATCATATATAGCCCTGATGGAAATTAGCTCCATAGTCCATTAATCTGATCTCTAAGTTTTTGGGATTTGGACTACCTAACTGTCTGATTGGATATGTAGTTCTATCCTTACAACTTGAGGATCTATGGTGTGTGATGTATAAAATATTTAGAGCTTTGGGAAATTAAATTCTCAATTGAAGTGTGGTGAGAATTTTACCCTATCCTTAATACTCTATATTTTATTTTTGGAAGCAGTTATAATAGTGGTAAAAACCACTATTTTTATTTTTGGACTATGTGCATGATGGGACAAACAAGTAATACCCTTTTCACTTCATGGTTAAACCATTTATGGTATTATCCCTCTTTGACACGAGATTTTTTTAAGATGTGAGGATTTTGTTTGGTTCAAAAATGTTTAGAGTCAATTCCCAGTAATCAATATTCTCTTAGTGAAAATGCATCTTGGTCCTAAAGAAAATTTGACATGAATTGGAGGTTTCTTAAAACACTAGGAGTGGTTGAGTGATCGAAAACACCTAGGGATGATGATTATGTGGTGGTAAATGACAAGTTGACTTTGTGAAATGGTGCAATGACATGGAAGGTGGTGTGAAGGTGCCCTTGATTAAGGCAATAAAACTTTATTGGACCAATTATTATCTAAATTGAATAAACGACCCCTAACATGAAATGAAAAGTGTGAAAATGGTGGTGTGAATTTAATGTGTGAAATGCAATGTATTAAGTGCAATTTGTGAAATGCAATGTGTGTAATGCAATGTGTAATGTATTGTGTAAAATTTAATGTGTAAATTGTAATGTGTGAAATGCAATGTTTTTTCTTTTATGTATTAGCAATGTATATATACATACATACAATATATATATATATATATATATATATATATATATATATATATATATATATATATATATATCATATTAAGCATATAATTCTCTCAAGTGGATGATGTTAAGTGGTTTGGGCTCTTCAACTCCCCCTAGTCTGGAAAGCCTATAAGAACCTCAAGACAATAGCAAGAAACATATGTAAATGCAACAAGCACAAAGCCATGTACATGCAACGCAATTTTTTTATTATTTTTTTGAATTTTTGTATGTTTTTTATTTTTTCAAAATTTTGTGTTTTTTATTTTTTTTATTTTTATGTTTCTGAATTATGTACATATGTTACAAATTGGCTAATGAGGTGGATCAATTAAGTGGAGTTGGTTCACCGGTTGGTTCGGATCACTCTTTTGGAAGAGGAAAGCAAAAAATGGGTTGATGGATGGGAAACATTCTGAGGTAAAACTCATCATGTTTGGTGTATGGACTGATAGGCGTTGATTCCTATTCAAATTAATCAAAAGAAATTGAAAAAATGTCATATTATTCATAGATTTCATCTTCAAATTCATTGGTGTGATGGATATATTCTTTTGAATTCAAATGTAAACTTTGAAAAACTTGTTCCAAATAAGAAGTGGAAGAAATTTGACGATAGCCTAAACCTGAACGATCATGTGCTTCTCGATTGGTAACATCAATAATCCCATGTATTCTATGTTCATGGCATACTAGGCCATGTCTTTTCCAATTAACTATATGAAAATACCGGGATGGAAAACCCGACATGTGTTATATATTGGCAGAAGTTGGTTGTTTGGGTTCATCTAGGGGAAATAGATTGGATGATGAATCAATATCCCCATACATAAAATTAATGCTATTGGGCATTAAACCCATGTTGTATATTGTTCCTATCGATAAGGGTGGTTCATGTGGGTGACCATAATCCTTAGTAGTTTGGATGTTGAACAATGTGATGATAATGTCTTGGACCACATATTCACCAATGCTAGGATTAGTGAGGTGGATCACAACTTGGAATGATGTGGAAGTGGATGGAGTGGATGTGGATGTGGAAAGCTCATGGTTTGTTGATGGCTCTAGAAATAGGAGATATGTCGACTGGGATGGTATCTCACAATATGTTAATTCAACTTATGATATATTGACTGATGTGGATTGACATGGATTTGGATGAGGTGGTTATTGAATGGGTGATGATGTGGTAGGAAGAATTATGGAGGATGCTGATGTTGATGATGTGGTTGATGTGGATTAATTTTGACCACATGTGCATGTAGTCAATGGTGATGAATATGGGGGCATGGAGGTGGAAGCTCGATGTGAAGTGGTGATGGGGATCTCCTCAGGAATAGGAGCTTTTGATGAATATGTGGATTGTGTGGTTGATGAGGTGGCTGATTATGTCAAGAACAGATGAGTGGAAGAAAGCATGGATTCATAGGGATTTGAAATAAAATTACAATACTTAAAAGGTTCAACATACATCAGTATACAATGAACTTGTCCCTCATGTACATATTTTAAGTATTGATGTAGTATAGAAGGGACACATCTCATTTCCCTCATCCAATGATGTCCAAGGAGTACATTATACGCCAGGGAACCTTCCAAGATGTGAAACATTGTGTACAACATTTTGACCCCCACTTCAATAGGTAAAACAATAGTGCCTACTTTGGAGTAGAGAGAATAATTAAATGCTTTAGAGTGAATGTGGATTTGGTGATGAGGAATAGAGGAATATTGAGCTTTTGGAGAGCATATGTGGTGATGATGTTGATAGAGGAGACGGTATCAATTAGAACTTGTTTAAATGGCTTCCTATAAATTTGAGCCATGATTTGCAATGGAGGGTCCATCGATTTTGATGATATTGGTTTGATATCAAAATCATATAATATAATGGAAGGCTCCATACATGTTCGTATGCTCCCCACAAAATTGCTAAAGGTATTAGCATCTTGAGATTGAAGTTCAATGGATTTTAAAATATCCATTAATGCATCATGATGTGGGGAGGATTTTTGTATAAGCTCATAGATAGATAGTTTAGTTGAAGCCATTTTCAAGCTAGTAGTTAATTGGCTACTCAATGAAATGATTGGTCTTTGAGGATGATTTGGAAGATGAGTTGGTGGAGGTGGACGACTTGGAATATGAATTGATTGATATGGATTGGTGGAAAATTGAATGGGTGATGATGATGTAGTAGGTTGAGGAGACACACTTACTTGAGGTGCTATAGGGGGTTGAACAATTTACTATTATGCACTTTGTTGATTCATACGTTGTTGACCTCGAGTAACTACATGGATAGCACCCACAAAACCTTGGTATTGTTGCACGTGGTTAACTTGATTGGGGGGAGTCTTGGTGTTAGACCCTCCTATTGTTGGTTGTACCTCCTCATGATGAAGAAGTGTTTGATAGATGCTAATGTTTTGGTTTTTTTGAGCTAAGGGAATATCAATATTGATGGCCCCTAAGTTAATGAGATCTTGCACTATGTCTTTAAAGTTGTAGCAACTATTTATATCATGCCCATTCTACCTATGATAAGGGCAAAACAAATGTTCCCTATAGTGTTTACTATTCTTGGTAGGTTCATTTGGTTCACCTCAGGTAAGGCAAGCTGGTTTGTGTCAAACAATCGATGGAATATGGAAGCATATAATTTGGCTAATGGAGTGTATTGGTGAGTTTGTCGAATAGATTGTCAACGTGGACAATTTTCTATAGTTGGCATTATGTCATGGAGTGGTTTTGGTGGGGGAACCATTTGATATAAGACTTGTTGTGGTTGTTTTTGCATAGATTATTGTTGTTGAGCCATTATCGGTTGGCTCATGATCACTTAATTGACTTGATTGGCTTGATTGGCCTAATTGGCCTGATTTGACTTGGATTGGCCAAAATAACTACCTTTGTACTGGCCCTTATTCTGCCATTCTTTATTTTTGGGATTAAGCACACCTTCTTAGATTTTGATCTCAATTATGCTAGCCTGGGCAAGAGATTCCTTAAATAATTTGTACTGTTGTAATTGTAATAACCAAGAAATGGGTTTTAGGCAACTCTTGGTAAACAATCAAGTTAGCTCCTCCATTGATAGGGAGCATGGCAATTTTGTGATAACAACCATCCAACGATTTCTAAAATCATATACTGACTCATCATAAAAAAAAATTAGGCCATATAAGTCAGGCAATGATACTTTATTTCTAACATTAAGGGAAAACCTTTCGAAATATTGATTAACCAATTGCTCAAAAGTATAAATATTGTGATGAGGCAAATGGTTGTATCACTCTACGACATCTCCCTCCAATGTTTGAGAAAAGTTTTGAAGCATTAGAGCATCATTACTTTGGATTCTAAAACATGAATGAATTAATGTGCTCACATGTTCTCTAGGGTCCTCAGTCCCTTTGAATTTGTCAAATTTTGATATTGTAAAGTCTATCGGATATGGCGGTGATGATACCAAAAAATAAATTGGTTTATTGATCATTTGTCTTAGAGTTAGCTTCTGGTTCATCCTACCATGAGTATGTTGCATTAAGTTGTCAATTTTTTGTTGCATGGCTTTAATTCTAGGGTCTTCCCGAGGTATATGGAAGACCTAAATTACTTGGTGATTTTGTGAAGGTGAAGTGGTGAAATGCTAGGGTGTAATGAGATGATGATGATTTGGTGGAGTGAATTGAATTTGGTGATGTTTAGGTTGATGAAGAAATTATTGTGAATGAAAGAAAGGAGATGATGTGTGAGGACTATGAATGTGATAGCTTGTGGTAATGGCATGGGTGTGAGTTAATGGTGGTGTGGGGATGGAAACCATAGAATATTGTGGTATCCATTATGGATTTGGGGTGAAGAATGTGGGTTGGATGGAAATAGGTTGAGGCTTAAAATATGACCTCTATAGTTGCTATTGGGAACAAGGTTGAGCACCTTGTTGTTCCATAAGCAATGTATTGAGATATTGTCATGCTTTAAGTATGGAAATATCTGAGGTAGATGGTGTGTATGTGGAGTAAATGGATGAGGTAGGTGGAGGATAGGTTGCAATGGTGATTCTAACTAGATGGGTGACATTGGATGGGATGGATTTTAGCATTTGTAAAGCAGCATTGACATTTGCTTCATACAATTGATTATCATAGGTGGTGGTGTATGAAGATGTGATGGAGGTACTTTGAGCACCTAACTATTATGGGATAGACAAATATTGGGAAGGTGTAGATGACACCTCAAAGAGAGGGTTGGTATACACCTAGGTAAGGTTAGAAGCCTGTGAAGGGGTAAGTTCCTGCTGAAAAGAAGGATCATGCCTAGATGGGTTATGGATTTGTTCTAGAACATAGTTAATGAATCTTCAAAAATATTACACTTTGGCCATGTCTATATGTTGTAGTTGGTGGGTGAATATGGTTCTGATTCTAGAATGGATGTGTGGGTGGCTCTGTGCAAAACATCAACATATGAAGCCTGCACAACGTGTGATGGACCCATAGATAAATTTGAGCAACTTGTTTGTATCACACTAATGGGGTTAACCACATAAGTGGTAGGGAAGGATTTTGAACACTCCATGGATAAAGTGACTTGCTTGATGGAAATTTGACTCAAGATTCTTGTTTGATTTCACGTTAAAACCATAATCTAGTGAATCAAATGTGTGTGATAAATGTATGAAATGCAAGAAAGAAATGCAAATGAAAACTTTCACAAAATCAAGTAAACAACTCAATCCTATGTTTTTGCAACAAATTTGTATTACCTCCTTTTTTTATCTCTCTTTTATATTTTATATTTTTATTTTTGTATGGTTTGTGTGTTGTGAATGTTCTAATATGAATTATGCAAGGTAAAATCTATGGTTGGATGGGAAATGAGATTCTTCCTGATGATGAAATCCAAAAATTTTGCTCATGGGTATCTACAGTTTCTAAGGTCATAGATTGACGGATAGAGATGAATCCCACCAAGCAATGGTTGGTGATGAAATCCAACTCATTATTGTTTATTGTGAAACATGCATTGTGTGATTCATTTTAAAGTTTTATGTTTTCTAATGTGTACATACAATGTTAAAAATAGCCTATTTCATAGGTCTAAATTAGAAGCCAAAAATAAAAATATCAAGTTCCTCAAAAGAATTTAGGGTACACCGCTTAAGACCCACTCTGAACAGTGGAGGGTTCACCTAATTCTTTCACCTTGAGTCATCAAATGTGGGAGTATACTTATGTATTCTGATCTTGTTCCAACTTAGATAAGTAAAAATAGGAATTTTTAACCCTATTATGCAACTATTTTATGCTTTTGTAATTTTACATGAAAATAGTATGCAAAAATAGTGAATGAATACACCAGAAAGCAACAAAAATTCAAAATAAATGTGATCTATTGTGAATGCCTAAATGCAATCCTAATTTATGTGCAATTTGTATGATGGATGTAAATGCCTAAAATGCAAATGAAAATGTGACTGCTTTAACATAAACTAAATGATTTTCTTTTTATTAATTTTATTGTAAAAAGAAGGAAAACGACAATAGAAATGGGTTAGATTTTGAAGTAGACTTACCAGGAAGCCTACGTATCTCTTACCCACTCTATGAAATGCACCCTAGAGCCACTAGAATGATATGGGGCATTTCCTAAATGCTACAAGGCATCCCTCGAGTGATGCAAGGTGTCTGTGCAACCTTTTATCGACTTCTGCAACTTATCAGAAACCTTAGATTTTTGCAAAAATCGTGTAATCAAATTTTTGGAACCTGCAATATGGAAAACAAAAAAAAAAAATTAATGACAAAATAAATTATAATGAAGAACCCTTTGGGGGTCCCACCATGATCACCATTTTGTAAATTAAATCAAGCAACATCGAATACACAAAATAATCACAAGCACAAAAATAACACAATATTGCACAATATAAATAAGCTTTTTATTAATACGGGTGGATCTCAATATTATACAATCAATAGTCCCCAATGTAGTATTTGACAGTGCTCTTGTGATACAATTTTTACAAAAATTTAGGGTTCTCTGAAACCCTAGGCCAATACACTACTGGTGTCTTCTTTGCTCATCTTTGATCCAAATGAGGTTGCGAGTGGCTTGTGTATCCTAAAAGGGCCACACTATCTTTAACAACTTCCAAAAATATTATTCCTATACCTGCAAATAAAAACACAACAAAAATATAGTAGAAGCATTGGTGAGGGCTCCATTGTGTGAGGTCCTCATAAATATAAACAACTAAAACCCTAAATGTTGTATAATGTAACCAAAAACAAAAATGTAGGGAAGTAAAATAAACATAAATAAACATTTACCTTGTCAATATGCTAATCTTCTATTTTTGCTTGTGTCGATGATGGTCGCGAAGATGCTCGAGCATGCTAGGACTGTAGATCTGGTATGGGAAATACTCACAAGCATTTGGGGATGACCAAAAACACCTAGAGAAATTTTATTGGTTCTATAGGGCATTCGGTATTGAGGGAAGTGTCACAAAACCATATTTGGTTTGCATGGGATGGGCAACAATAGAAGCGAGGTATGCGAATGGTGGTGAGGGTGAGAATGAAAGTGATAGGGCTAGGGTTTAGATCTAAGAATTATTTGTGAATGTTCATCCACATAATTCAAATTTGAAAGAATAAAAGACCTTGATTCATAAAAATGAATCACTTTTATAATCTACCCTTAGACATGTTAGGGTTTCGATGAAACCAAATGGGTGGTCAATATTAAAACATGAGGAAGAGTGGAGATTAATTCAGGGTAAGTGGTATGGATTAAGGTGAATGGACGGTTGAGATTAAAACATGGTAGAGGGCTAGGATTGATTCATATATATATAATATTAATATTTATACATTTATAAAGTAAATACACATATATAGATATAAATAATGACTATGATTGGGAGAGATGGATGGATGATAAATGGCTAGATTTTGGTGTCTACAATATTAATCTAGAAGACAGGAATAAGATAGCATTCACTACTTCTTGGGGAACTTTTGAATATCTGAGAATGCCATTTGGATTGATGAATGCATATGCAACATTCCAAAGAGCTATGGACTTTACCTTTAAGGGTCTAATGTTCAAAATAGTTGTTGTCTACTTGGATAACATTAAAATATTTTTAAAGAATCTAGAAGATCACTTGGAACACTTAACCACAATATTTGCTAGATGCACATAATATGGAAGACTTTGAATCTAAAGAATTGTATTTTTGGAGCAACTCAAGTAAAATCATTGGGCCATATAGTATCAAAATATGAATAAGCATTGACCCATCAAGACTTGAAGCTATTGTAAAAATCCCTCATACAAAAAACCTTAAAGGAGTCAGATATTTCTTCGAGAAAATAAACTTTACAAGAATATTCGTACCCAACTTTGTGGAGATAGTAAAACCCATTAATGATATGATAAATAAGGATGGTGACATAAGATGGATAGAGGAGAATACTAAAGCTTTTTAGAGCATTAAAAATACTATCACTACTACCCCAGTATTGAACTGTCCTAATTACTCTAAATACTTCAACATATATTCTTTTTCCTCAAAGCATACTATTGTTGTAGTCCTCTCTTGAAAATATAATGAAAATAATGAAATACCTATAGTATTTATGAGTATAGGATTAAAAGGAGCTCAACTAGGATATACCATGATAGAAAAATAGGCTTATGCTATGATAAGAGCACTAGAATATTTTAAAGGTATTTTTGGATCCAATAAAGTCATATGTTGCATCCCATTCATAGCTATAAAATATATCTTTACTCAGTCAAAACCCATAGGCAGTCCCACAACATAGATGTTAAATTTACTGTAGTATGATGTTGAATTTAAAGTAGTCTATATTGTTAGAGGACAGGGTCTAGCAAAGTATCTAGCAAATAAATAAGGTGAAAACTTCAATAATATTATCATGGTTGATGAAATGCATAACATTAGAAGAACTGACAATGTAGAGTGTAGGTGCTACGATGATATCTTAGCCTATCTCCAAACTTTATCCTTTTAAAGAAGAATATCTACAAACAAAATGAGATATTTTAAACAACAAACACAAAAATATGTACAAGAAGGAAAATTGTATTAGAGGCATCTAGATGGGATACTATTGCTCTGCTTGTTTGAAAAAATAATTCTTGGAGATAATAAAATAATACCATGATGAGTTGTACGGTGGAAACTTTGCATCCAAAGCTACCACAAATAAAATCATGAGAGCATATTATTATTGGCCTTCCCTATTCAAATATGTTCACCAGTATGTGAGAGGTTGTAATAATTGTCAAGTTTTTGCAGGGAAGAAACATCTAGCAGCAATGCCACTCAAGCCAGTGATTATTGAAGCACCTTGCACATAGTGGGGAATAGAACCTATTGGTTAGATAAATCCAAACTCCTCATGTGGACATAAATGGATTATCATAGCTACATATTACCTTACAAAATGGGTAGAATTAGATCCCCTAAAGAAATCAACAACATAGGTAGTAATAAAGTTCCTAGAAGAAAATATCCTAACAATATTTGGAGTCCCAAAGATGTTAGTCATAGACAATGTAAAATACTTTACTTCTTTTGAAATGATAGAATTTTGTGCCAAATATAGTATAGAGCTTTCACATGCTATAAATTATTACTCCCAAGGCAATGGCCTAGTTGAGTCATCAAATAAGAATCTGATAACAAGGATTAGAAGGTCACTGAAAAAATAAGAAATGATGGGATAGTAAGTTGAAGTTTTCATTATGGGTAGATAGGTTATCCGTCAAAAGAAACATAGGAAAAACCCTATATGATATGGTATTTGGAGAAAAATCCCGTTTGCCTCCTTAGACAAAAGGAATTGCTCTATCCTTGTTACTTCAAGATCATAAAAATCCAAATACCTTGTAGAGAAGGTTAGATCAGATTGCATTATTGCAAGAAGAAATAAGAGAATCCCTAAATAGAATGACAAAGCATACTCAAAATACAGTGCATCTTTTCAACAATAAAGCTAAGGGCACACCATTTTTTGAAGGAGATATAGTAATTTATTGGGACCCCAAAAATGAGAAACATGGTGAGAAAGGTAATCTTGAACCTAAATGGCTCAGTCCATATCAAATAGTTAAAATTGTTGGACAATATACTTACAGGTTGCAGACCTTGGAAGGTGAACAGATGATTCCAATAAATGGCCAACATATAAAATTGTACAACCCCTACTATGGGATCAAGAGAAAATGAAATATTCTTGTTTAAAAATAAAAAAAGAGTTTCTAGTTTTGTGTTTTGCCATTTAGGTCATTAGATATGTTTTATTTTTCTATTTCTAGGTGATTAGGAGAATCAGTTATTGCTACACCATTCTTTTTCAATTTAAAGGTTATTATGAATGTTTTTTTAAATAGGTGATTAAGGAGGTCAATGTTGAAAATTTTTTGTTTTAGGTGATTAAGGATGAAATATCCCTCCATCAATTTCATATAGGTGATTAAGAAGAATGTGCATCCTTAATTTTTGTGTTGTTAGGTGATTAGGAAAATAAACATCATTTATGTTCATTATTGGCTTATCATTTTGTTTAGGTGATTTTAAGGAGGTCATAATTGAAGATTCTGGAGTTCTCAAGTGCTTCAAGTTTTTACCACTTATCCTAGTCAGAGCTTGTGTTGGATCTCAAAATATAACTTGAACAATACCCCTAATTTTAAAAATTGGAAGGTCTTGTAAAGTCCTAGATTTTAGATGTTTGTTATCAAAAGGTAACATAAGATGGTTATCAAAGAATTTTTTTCTCGGTCCCTTAGGTTAATGCTTGGGAGTCCCTGGTTGTCATAATTTTCATCATTTCCCTAGGTCTTCCTTCATTCCATAAAATCCTTTTGCTTCACCATCAGTTTTCCCCACAAAAATTTCTAAAGTCTAAATCATAAACCAAGGCCTAACCACTAATCATTTCATTCACACTCCCCCCAATAATTCATATGTCATCACAAGCCCTTTACCTTAAGTCTTTTCATTTTCTATTTTTATTCTTTTAAAGCCTTCAAAATAATCAATTAGTGAATATATCAAGGTTTTAGGAGATTAAGGTTCTCCCTACGGAATTTCCCTCCTTATCATAAGTAGAAAAACCTTAGATCATTCGCAAATTATTTTTCACCCCTATCTGCCATACACTCCCACAAGCTATGCTTGAAGATTCATGTGTTTTTCCATCATCCTAAAGGGTTTTTATTGTTTATTCCCTAATTCTAAGGCCTTGAAATATTTTTATCAAAATAAAATTCATGGATCGCCATAAAATTTTGGAAGATCAAAATAATTGGCCAAAAGCAGGGTCAACAAGATTAAACAACCAAAGGTGATTGATCGAAAGTAGATTGACGGTCTAGAATAGTTGGTCCAAAGCAAAATGGATGGTCTGGAACTAATCGATCAAATATAGATAGATGGTCCAAAGTGACTCAGTCAATGGAATATGAATAACTAAAGATAGTTTGGCCGAAACAAGATCAAAAATTCTGATTAAAGTTGACACTCAAATGCCATCATCCAAGGTATGTAATTGTTTCTAATTTCTAGGGGATTTGATCAACACCAAAATTCATTGCCCTACCTTTTTTTTCCACTGATTTCATGTTCCCTAGAAGTGTTTAAACCTAAGCCCAAAAACATTTGAATTTCCCCCATGAGCTTAAGTCGTACTCCTTGAAATAAACATTTCGATCGAGGGATTCTATGAGGATCCATGCACATTATTTCCCCTCCTAGGTTTAGGATATTTTAATAATTTTAAAGATATAAACCTGAGTTGTGTCTACCTATTCGACATCTTCATAAATAAAGGTAACAAGTATGAATAGAAATTCTTTGACCGAATGAAGATCTGTGGCAGAGTATTTCAATAAAAAAAGGAATCAATGGCTTGAAGTATTTCAAAAACATGGTTGGCCAAAAAAGTGACATGTGGCTTAGTACCTTCGATAAAAACTACATGACCAACACAAGAACCTTGATGAACAACCTAAAGTGAATTGATCATAGCAAAATCAATGACAAGGACTGGTAAAAAGGGAAGCTCACCAAGATATGTAAATTTTTATTTTTATTTTTTAATAACACCTTATTATGACCAAAGTTCTCCTGGCCTAGGTCTGAATTTGAAATGATCATATTGCTATCCTAAGGTTTATCATAAGCCTAGCCTTACATTTTAGTTGCAATAAGGTCAAACCACAAAGTCAAAGAAGTTTCCAAGGGTTCATCCACGTCTCACCCCCTCTATCATACTCAAATTATTTTCTTCCAGAACCTTAGGCTAAGTTAAAAACCTTCAAATCAAATAAAATACATAAAGGTATAAACACATTATTCCCTTGTTTCTATCGTTTTATGTCCTAGTTGCATGAGTTTTCCTAAGGTCAAATTATAATTCCTAAGGTTGAAGTATATTAATATACATTCCCCCCATGCTCCCATTTTATGAAATATAAGAAGTCAAACTATATATTTTTTGACCAAATTGAGATACGACTAGAAGGGCTTAAGTCTAATGTCTATCAACAACTAGAAATCATTCAGTTGAATAGAAAATACATGATCAAAAGTAAATCAACTAAGAAGCAAAAAAGGATATTTAAGGTCTAGGAAGTTTCATCGATGAAAAACGTATGGCTGAGGATGTTTTATTGATGATGAATGAATGGTTGAAGGTGTTTGACTCATGACAAATCAATGGTTGAGGATTTTTGATCGATAAAAAGAGAACCCGTGGGTGGAGTGGTGCCTCATCAATGAAAAATATTGTGTAGGCCCTCTAACCAAGAAAATCTTGACTACATAAAGGCACGTTATTTAATGAAGATCTTCTAAACATAGATCAATCAAAAGAGTTACAGGAATGCAATCCAAAGTACAAGCATTTTCTTGGATCTAGCCAAGCACATGATTTAAGACAACATGAGTTTTCCAATGGCCCATATTTGAACAGGTGCTCAATCCATCGACTAATAACGTAAACCAACTAAGAGGGAAAGGATCCATGATAGGTCATACCATGATGGAAGGTGAGGTGGTGAGCTAAGTGTGGCAGAAGCATAGAGACAGTTGGTATGGACTTAATTTCATTTCATGTGGAAGGTGGTTTAAATACACTTTTATAGTCACAATGAGCATAGTAAACAACCATGATAAGTGCAAAGATCTAAATTATTGAGTCAAGCGAGTGCTATGAGAGTTTGTAAAGCTTGAGAATTTCTAAACTTGCAGAAGGTAAAATGGCTTCATCTAGTACCACCTCCTCTAAGAGCAAATTTAAAATGACTTCTTCAAGTACCTCCTCCTCCAAGAGCAAAATTGAGTTGTATGAGGATGAATTTATGTTTCAAAATTTTCCAAGGAAGAGCGCATTTGAGCAGTAGTGGGAAGCAGAAAATATTATTGAATTTAGCTTTGAAGTAAGTTTAGAATATTGGCAATGTGTCATCCAACCTATTAAGGGATATTTTTCGAAGAGCATATAGAGATATAAATGAGAAAATTCCATACAACAAAAAATGGAGAGGCAACCTGGCCAAGTTGATTTACCCCAAGGTATACTTTTCATCTGATCTAATGTTTTGGTTGACTATGTCATACAACTCAAGAACCAGAACAATAATAAACAACAAGAATCAAGCTCTCTTTTGACTAACTCCAGATAGGATTGGAAAATTCTTCCAGATAGAAAAGATCATGTTGTTAAATGATAAAAGGGTTATTTCTCTTCAAACTCAAAATATGATTGGGACATCCGCCTATGCCCAATTATTTGATTATCATCAATTAGCATCCACTCACTTTCCAATTCATAAGTGTACACTACATAAATGGGTCAAATATTATGCATATATGATTAATATATTCTTAGGGTTCAAAGACTTGAATTAGGTTGATAAGGAGGTCATGTTTTTTATAGCCCAATGCAATAATATCAGGCAATTTTTTGTGTATAGGTGGGAGAACATGATCAGTTATACTATGGATATTGAATTCAAAGAGTTACAGAGGACCATAGTAGAACATAGAGAAATTATACCTCATTTCTCACATTATTCTCTCCTCATACATCTAATAGTGGGGCACTTAGGTCAACAGACAATTACTAATTTAGGAGGCACACCCGAAGTATTAATTCAAGAGAGACTCCCTTGTATACATGAAGGTGCCTCCAATTACTCTCAGTTTTTTAGCACATTTTTTCCTTTCATATATCACTCCCTCTGCAATAAGGTACCTTGCAAGATAAATCCTAGAATTGCTAAATTTCTACATGATATAAATGCAGGGGACTACTTCACAAAATATCTCACCTACATCAAAATATATGGGGCTAAGGTACCTCCTAAGGCATTACCTAATTTCTATCTAAATTTTATAGCTACTTTGGAGATCATAAGGTAGATTGCAGAGGAAGCCAAAGTGAGGATCACAAGGAAGTAAACCAGAATTCCATGGATCATAATGCCTTGTAATATGGGGCATTATGTTTATAGAGGATACCCTAGTCTATTAAAATCCCTATAGAAGATGAATTCCTATAGTTTCACAAAGATTACATGGTGACCATATGATCCATATGATCACTATAAAAATATGCAATTGATAGGTAACCCATCCTCCATAGGGGAGACCTGTTCAAAGATAGTATTCAGTTGGCCTTAAGAAAATAATAGTCTTTGGAATATGTAGACACCTAAAACGTGTCATGTTTAGGATACTACCCATATGGACACATTCGTAGACCATATGAATCCTCTTGTATCTCTCCGGGATATCTCCAAGAGCAAGCAGTGGTCCTAACCACTCAAATAGGGTAGTTCCAGCCCACCTAGGTCTGGCCGCTCTCAAGCAGAATGGCCACCACACCTGGCCACTGAAGACTACAGCGGTCACACCTAGCCACTAAACCTGATAGCAGCTAGCACCATGCACAGTCTAGTCATGAATACAGGCCCAGATCATGTAGTCTAACTACACCTTTGCATGGATACTGGGTGGATTTTGGTGAGGAAATCCCTTATTTCCTCCTAACTTCCCCTTCCATGCTAGTTTTTTACTAACACTTCTCAACTGGTACAGTAAGTTGCATACAATTTGGATGGAGGATTCTCTAGGAAGTAGAAGTTCAGATTTGATAGGGAAGTCTACATATAGACTCTCCCGTGAAAAGCAAAGGATCCATGAAGTTTTTGAGTTTAGCAACGAAGCCCTGTTGAAATGAGGAGCCAAGCTATGCCCCTTTTAGTAACATTGTAGCACCGTCCGACTGAGCTACGACCATGCACCAGTTTTCAGATTCATTGTTCCCAACTGCCAATCAGTGTAGGAGATATGTCAGGCGACCCTTGAACATCAATTGTAGAAAATATGATAGCATAATAGCCCCTGATTCACAAGGCAAAAAGCTTCATATTGTGGTCGTTGTCTTGGATAGTGGCCCGTAAGCATATTTTAGGGCATAGACGTATTTCCCTTTGCTTTAGCCTAGATTCATTATTGCTTAATTTGATTAGTTAGTCATAGCTCAGATCTACTTTCATTAATGCATCTATTTTGTATTTCTCAGTCTTCCATGCATTTTTATTCTATTTATGCTTGCATTTCATTATTATCATATCTATTTGATCCGCTGACAAAGACCTCATCCTAAGAGGCGGCCCATCCTACTAAGTGTACTTTGTTGTTTTCATGAGCGCATATACAGAACTTAAGGACCATATTGAAGCAGTAGGAGCATAAATATCCCTCCAAGACTAGGTTTGGAGAAGGGGGCATCTATAAGCCCCCATACAGTTTCGTGTGTGAGATCGGGAAGCCTGTGAAAGCGCACCATCCCTTTGCGAGGGGATATTTTATTCACCATTGTTCTACTTGTAATTCATTGTATCAAAATGGGATTCCTTAGAGGGACCGACATGTAACCAGGGTTCATCATAAATAAAAGGATCTTTCTTTAATTTTTTTGTGTTATATGCATTCCATGGTCTTTCATTTTATTTCGAAGTAATATTGCAAGTAGAATAAGGGTGCACACTTCTCGAGGTCGCATAGAATACATATGGTAGGATGAAAAAATGGAAAGAGTACATACTCATATTGATATGGTGGGGAATTACCTTGCAGAACTAAAACGGTTGAGGATAGCCATGGTGGAGGAAGTTGCCCCATTGATTCTAGTCATACCTCTAGAAGATTTTTAGGACCCCATCTTGGAGATTTTTGCTCAAGAGCCTACGAAAATAGAGATACTAACAAAAATGGTTTGCCAAACTACAGTGAAAATATAATATTCCCCTACTTCTCAAAGCATCCATATAATTGCCAATATTAGGAAAGGAAAAGAGATCATTTTTACTACACCTCCATCAGGCTAGCCTACCATTGAGGACCTAGCCAAAGCATTAATGATTCCATAGCACCAGCAATAGATGATCACAGGTTTACCCAAGGTGATACCTACAACCTTGAGAGTGAACAACAGGAATATAAGAATCTCCATAGTGCTATGGAAGATGATACAAATAGGTGGAAATTTTGCTAACCTCCATAGAGATTACCACATTAAAGTCTAGAGTCAGTACACTTCACCCACTCATAAACTATCCAGAATAGAAATGGGTCCTGTCGATCCCATAAGTGTCACCCTAACTAGGAAGATAGAGTCCATTGATTTCACACCTTTAGAGGAAGAACACATTCAAGCTATAATATAAGGGAGAGTGATGGAAACTCAACATGAGGATAAGTGAGAAATCTCAAATCCCACCTCAAAAATAATAATAAGAATTCCTACAGAGGGTGTGGAATCGCTCCAGATTAATCCTACAATAGGGGATGTAGAGGTCATAGGGGGAATAGTTAGCCTACTAAAATTTGAGATCTATGCACAAGCACAATACACTTGTTGTTGAAAAAGATATGACAACATTAACAACCAAGGTACATCAATTATAGATAGAAAATACAAGGTTGTAAGCTGAGAACATGATAATTCAATCTGAGATTAGTAGCCTCTAGAAACAAATACTTCCCGCAAGTTCAAGTCTGGATAGCTCCCTGTTCATAAATATATACAAATAAAATATTATTGCTAGGATAAAATATGAGGCCAATGTAATTGATAAGAGTTATAAGGATTTTGGAAATGTGATAGAAACCAACCAAATAATAAAGCCCCTGATAGAAAATATAGATAAAAGAGTAGCAAATATAATCTCGATCTATGAAATATGTAGGACTGAAATGATAAAATAAGGTCGAAACAAGTAACCACATCAGATGGCCAAAATCATAACTACCAAGAAGAACATGACATGATTACCAGTGTTGCAAATGATAGAGCCCGGTGGAAGACTATGACTAGAGAGCTAGAAATTTGGGAATAGGACATGACCACAAAAATAGAATAGGCCAATATCATCCTCCCCAAATTATTCATTGCAAAAGGCTTTAACATTCAAGATCTTTAGTGTGATAATGCAGATGAAGACAAGTTGGTTGAACAACTCATCACCTTGTCAAGGGCTACTTTAGAAACAATCTAATTCTTCAAAATCAATTATATAATTGTGAAAGAAAACAAAAACAAAGCATCAAGGTTGCTAGACAGGATTGCTACCTTAAGTACTTTCTATAAGGAAGCTTGGGTACATATTGTTGACTTGGTTGGGGCTAGTCAAGCAAAAAAAGATAAAATCAAAAAAATTAGTCAAAATCCACCAGAGGCAACTAGTAGTGTGGGACCCGCAGTAGGGGAGAAGGGAGATACAAAAGGAAAATAAAAAGACATCAAAGTAATCCAACAATAAAATCTAAGTGGTTGATAGTTGGATCCAATTTTGAGGAATTAAAATTCATTTCCAATTTTGAGATAGCTAATATCAAACTATAATACACCCAACTAGCAATAGGTAGGATATGATAACAAGTGGAAGGTCTAGATGAAGGCAGTTGTGATATTTATGAGGCCACCAAAGTTATAAGAAGGACAATCATGGTCAAAATCAGCATCAAGCTTTTGCATAGCATATTTTGCTAAGTGGTATACTTGAGTGCCATGTTCTTTGTTGTTGTATTGTGGGTGAAATTTTTACACCCTTCACCCACTCTTCATTTCTATAAATGATTCCCTTTATTCAATAAGAGTTCACCAAATTTTAGAAATATTAATGGACGAGTGGATGATGTGTAGTGACGACAACAATGATGGGTCGATACTAGCAATAGGTGGAGGGCAAATGGTTTGAACGAGGTGAAAAATGGAGCAGGTGGATGATCCACCCTTGGCCTAGGGTGTAACTTTCTAAAAGGCCCGTCCACTCATTGGGAAGACTTTTCAAGTGACAAAAAAGGGTGAACACTTCATACAACCCCATCCACGAGAAGGATAGAAGCCTCTGCCCACTCTCTTGTGGAAACTTCGAGCATAATTTGAATGGAACTTTAGGCAAGTGACTGCCCTCCTTCCCAATGGCTCCACAAGTGGAAATAAGGACAAACAATGTACCTATTTACTCGTAAAAAATCCCACCATCACTTAAAATTCAAGTAAAAGAAGCATTCATTGTTGTAGTAGTCCAAGTACTTGGCATCCGTACATAGAAGTGACTGGTTTGGGGTGCATTCCTCCCAAGGTATTTTAATGTTAGTCATTCGCCACCTAACCAAGGGATCACCATCCAAGTAAAAGGATGAGGTAGATGAAAATTAATGAATTGAGAAAAAATATCAGTAGTTTTAAGGGCCCGGATTGAACCATATGTATCTACCTCCTAGAATAACAGTGCCATCCCAAGGAGCAATGTACCAATTGAGCGTCTATCAGATCAAGCATTGTCTTCCCGCCTACCACCATTAATGTTTGAATTTTGAAATCAATGTAAAATACCTATAAAGTGCAATGTTGGTCATTCCCAAGGGTGGCTCTTTAGCCATTATAATTCATATGTAAGGTGTTCATCACCATGTAAATACAAGCTTAGCACTGTTTGGTCTCTAATTTTACCCTAATTTCTTTGCATTGAATGTATGAATATTTATTTTTGTTTTGGTTGCTTAAGTAGTCTCATATAATTTTGCTATATGGATTTTGTGGAATTCACTTAGTGGTCGAGAGGTTTGCATTTATAAATATGGGTTGAGGATTTATTTCTGCTAAAGCTAGTCAGATAGAAGCACTCTAATTTTGCATCCTAGATTTCATGCACCTCTCTGTTGGTTCTAGAATTTTCTCTTCACCCACCACTTTGAAGAGTCCAACAAAGATGTGATTGGTTGATTTGTTAGGTTTTGGGTTTGTGCTTTCGCCCATGGTGCACTGCCGTGTCTTTATGTGGCTATACCCATCCTTGTGAGTTTTGACTATGGCCACTTTTTATTTATTTTCCTCTTTTTCCTTTTCAAACTTTACAATGTAGATAGTTGGAACCACTGAAGAGGAATCAGCCTTCTTCGAAGATCGATCGTGTGTCTTGGTCCTTTGTGGAGCGATGACTGTTCAATGTTGGTGTTGTCCACCCTCTCCCTCTATGAGATGTCTAATTCATGACCAACAATTTTTGGCAAATTCACTGGGGAACTCATTGAGTTTCTATATTTTAGGAAATTAGAGTTTGGTGATACTCTGATTTACCCATAAATTTTCAAAATTACCTGGCGACTTTAATTGTGCAGCATTTCTAAATCATGAGATCAGTCGTCTTCATGTGCTAAATATCCAAATATCTCAAAGGACTCAAGGTTCAATGAACAACCTTAACCTCATCAATGAATAAAGTATTTTCATCTGGTGGCTTCGACTCCAACTTCAACCTCGATAGGATTTTTGAATACCAGTGCCACCATGAATTTCCTACAGTAGAATGATTTAGGTCCCCTCAGTCTCCGTGATCGACATGATATTCCATAATCTACCTTTGACACCTTAGCAAAATATGATAGCATTAGGGGATCCATGAAGTAACATCTTGAAAATATGGATTCTCTGGCCACCCTTTATAACATCATGCACGAGGATATAATTATCAAGTTGTTGGTCACTTCTCTTGAAGGCAGAGCATGGCTCTGGTACAAGACCCTACAACCTAGGTGTATCTCTACATGGGAGGATTTGATAGAGTCTCGCATGGATGCATTTGGTGAACTAGAGGACCTCTTCTATCCTCTAAATTAATTTACATTTATCAATTGGAACCCTCTTGAAAGTGTGGCAGACTTTAACGTCTATTTTAAAAAAAGTTGGAAGAGGATTCCATGACAAATCCTCCCAACCTCTACCCAGGTGTATCTATTATACATCTGGGCTCTTGTCACTGACATCAACTTCTTCTTGCACCAATCTGGAAAAACCAAGTTTTTGCAACTTTACAAAGAATCCATCAGAGTTGAGCAAGTCCTGATGTGGAGGCTTAATCCAACCAGTTTCTTTTATAAGTTGGTGTCAAATCACGAAGCAGGTACACATCAAGAGCGAGTATGCCATGTTAACCACGTCCATGAGGATAATGTGACACATCAAATCTAGACTCATCTAAGTCTGGGTAAATACATGGATGCCCATGAGCGGGAGAAGGGTCTATTAGTGGAGAAGGAGCCAGCCACAATATCGGCACGATCGACCAATCTCAGGAAGGGACAACATAAAAATTGTCCCTAACAGGTCATTGCTTGAAAGGTAAAATATGGTGGTAAAATTTATTGCCACCCTAGGTTTCAAGGGCATGAGCATTCAGAAGCTTAGAAAAACCAATGAGAATTATGATTTTAACATAATTCCAAATCTAAGTGGATAGTGCCAGAAGCAATACAAATTGTGCCTTAAATACAATGTAATCTAGTTAGGCCACTACAAATTTACAAGGTGATTTACATAAAACATCTTAGCTCAGGCGTGTCTATCATACCACAATTTTGAGGCTAGTAAATAAAACTGCGTGCTATGTGCGACAAATGTAAAGGGATATCATAAATCTTGGTAGCAAAATCCTATAAAGGATTTCCACCTGGTCAAGTGTCAAAAAGCATCAAGAAAATATTCCCCAATAATTGTCTAGGAAATGTAACATCCCTCCTCCATCTCCGTGTTGTCTTCCAAGTTTTCAGTTCTTTCATTGTTTTTGTTGTGACCCCATAGCCCAATGGATGCATCCAATTATTATCAAGACCTCTTAACACACCCTCGGGAGCTACAGTAAGAAGCCTTGGTACTCATAGATGTAGGCACAAGGTAATGCAAGCATTCTATACGCAGATAAGACCAAAAAGTGTAAGTTGTAAGACGTGGTTGAAACAAAATGGCCTATTGGTTGATAATAGTTAGTAAAAGAGGTTCATTGTTGGATTGCATGAAAAATAAGGTTTAGGACAAAGGAGATAAGAAACAATGGTAATATATTTGCTCTTGGAATGTCTCAGATCCTCAGTGGGCTATGTTTAAGGGTATTCAATCTGAAGAAATACCTTATGGAGAAGGGTTTATGCCCTATCAGTTTCACTTGATAGGCCTCGGATCACTTTTCTCTTCGTGTCTCCTTGTTACATCACCCTAACTTATCTTCTACCTTCTTCTCCCCTTTGTTGTCTATAACTCTTCCATCTGGTGACAAAGGTGTCTTTGTCTCGACTGTTTCCTACCATCCTTTCTTCCCCCTTGTTCCTTTTAGAAAGCTTTTCGAATATTTACTTGTTGTTTCTACTATTTATCTTCCTACTACTCTTGTCCATAGTAGTCCTCTTCATGTTGAACATTTATGCTCTCTTATTTAGGCTTTCTTTTCCTTGTCCCCCCTTCTGCCCCCATAGGTTGCACCCCCATTCTGCTTTGTCCTCTCCGCTTTTCACTGTGTTGAATGTGTTACTTCTTCTAGAATTTCTTCGTACCCTGCCTTCCCCTTATTTTGTCTTTGTCTTAGCATCTTCCTTTCCTCTTTGTCCTTCCCTCCTCTTCTTCATACCTCTATTTTGGTTGTTGCATTTCCTAGTCCTTATGGGTTCCTTTTATTTTCCCCATGGAGGAAAACCCTTGTGAGTTGCCAGAAGTGTGGGTGAAATTTTTGCACCCTTCACCCACTCTTCCTTTTAGAAAATGATTCCCTTTATTCAAGAAGAGTTTGCTAAATTTTGGAAATATTAATGGACGAGTGGATGATGTGCAGCGATGGCAGCAATGATGGATCGATACTATTAACAAGTGGAGGGTGGATGATTTGAACAAGTAAGATGAACAATGGAGCAAGTGAACTATCTACCCTTGGCCTAGGGTGGAACTTTCTAAAAGGCCCACCCACCCATTGGGCAGACTTTTCAAGCGACCAGAAAGGGTAGACACTTCATACAACCCCACCCATAGGAAGGATAGAATCCTTCGCCCACTCTCAGGCAGAATCTTCAAGCACAATTTAGGTAGAACTTTAAGCAAGTGATTGCCCTCCTTCCCAATGGCCCCATGAGTGGAAAGAAGGACAAACGATATACCCACTCTGCTCATAAATCTCTTGACATCACCTAAAATTCAAGTAAAAGGAGCATTCATTACTACAGTAGTCCAAGTACCTAGCGGCCATACATAGAAGTGACTGGTTTAGGACGCATTGCTCCCACGATGATTTAATGTTAGTCATTCACCACCTAACCAAGGGATCACCAGCGAAGTAAAAGAATAAGGTAGATAAAAATTAATGATTTGGATAGAAATATCAGTAGTTTTAAGGGCCTAGATCGAACTAAATGTATCTACCTCATTCTAGAAGAAGGATGCCATCCCAAGGAGTAGTGTACCAGCTGAGCATCTGTCAGATCAAGCATTGTCTTCCCATCTACCATCATTAATGTTTGAATTTTGATTTTTAATGTAAAATGCCTATAAATAGTGGAATGCTAGTCATTCCCAAGGGTGGCTCTTTAGCCATTACAATTCATATGTAAGGTGTTCACCACTGTGTAAATACAAGCTTAGCACTATTTGGTCTCTGATTTTACCTTCATTTCTTTGCATTGAATGTATGAATGTTTATTTTTGTTTTGGTTACTTATGTAGTCTCATATTATTCTACTATCTAGATTTCATGGGATTCACTTAGTGGCTTAGAGGTTTGTATTTATAAAGCTAGTTGGATATGAGAGCTCTAACTCTGCATCCTAGATTTCATGCACCTATATGTTGGCTTTGTAATGCACTCTCCGCCCACCACTCCAAAGACTCTAACGAAGGTGCGATTGGCTAATTTGTTAGGTGTTGGGTTTGTATTTTTCCCATGGTGCACTACCTACATGTGTCTTGATGTGGCTATACCTATCCTTGTGAGTTTTGGCTATGGCCACTTTTTGTTTCTTTTCTCCTTTTCCCTTTTCCTACTTTGTGATGTGGATAGCTGGAACCACCAAATAGGAACCGACCTTCTCCATATATCATTTGCCTATCCCATCCCTTTGTTGAGTGGTGGTGGTTCAATGTTGACACTGGTCTGCCCTGGCCCTTCGTGTGGTGCCTGATTCACGACCAACATGTATCTTCCTTCATGTATTTTTTTCTTTTCCATCTCTTATTCTTCCCATTATTGTGCAAGTTGTTATGGAGAAGTGCTCAAGAAACTGATTATTTCCAGATATTGAGCCAAAGGTCCAAAAACTCAACTGTTACCATATTGGAATGAGAGAGTGAAAGAGCCTTGTTACATCATTTGAACAAGGATGTTTATTGTATTAATCATTAAAATAGCTCAATGGAAATTCAAGTCAGCTCTTCATGTAATCGCATATGATATTAATACAATTATGGGTTTCTTCTCTATTATATTTCTATGTTTAGTCATGTGTGTGTCTCCTTTATAGATTACATAATTTGAATGTATGAATGGGTGCTTCTTTCATTGATAACCAATTATGTTTGTTATGATATTCAAATGAATATAGTTGAATCAATTATTTATTTCCCCTTTCTTTCATTTACATTGAATTGTCATAAAATCTTACTATAATAGCCCAAAGGATTGAGGAATTGGTCATACACATAAGGCATAATTGAACTGTTATAGGTAAATCTTGGTCAAGAAAATATAAATTGTATATCTTTTCATGAAATCTGGAAGAGCATGAACTTATACTGTTAAATCTTTAAGTTTACCTCAGGGGTATCCTTACCCATTTTGGTCTATCAAGAGTTTGTTAAGAAAAATGTTTTTCTAAAATAAAGAGGCAGGTCGACCAGAGCCTATAATTGATGATTGGAAGCAGGTTTTTGTAGTGTGACAAGAAAAATCCTAAGGATACATGAAAAATTTTCAACACGCCCTTAAAGGTCTTTAAGGGCGGTTAAAAATTACCCTTAAAGACCCTTTTTGGTGTAGTGGCTTCTAAGTGATTGCAGTTGTCATGGCTATAGATAATGCTACATTAGGAGCAAATTGGAATCTAGGGAAAACAAGCCATTTTTGTAGAAATCAATTACCACATTCTCACTATTTTTGGTGATGAAACACTTATTGCAACCATTATCAACTTTGAAATCAATCATCATGTTCTGACCAAGCAGTTATGATATAGACAACAAGTTGTTTGTTAGGCCTAGTACATATAGTACCTTTTTAATGGTGCATTTCCCATGTAGAAGATGAATCAAAACATCACCTACTCCTTTGATCTTATAGGTTTTATCTTTGAAAATGGTCACTAATTTCCCTTTTTTTGGCTTACAAGCTATCAAACACATTCTTTGTCCCCTGTCATGTGCTAGCTAACACTAGAATCAATATACCAAGCATCATCCTTAGTTTTGGTTGTAGCCTTTGTCATGAGCATCTTGTATATCTATTCAAAATCTGAATTTGATTCTTCAATTGCAACATGCCCTTTTTGCTACTCTTGTGGAGGATGTGACTTGTTTTTCTTCTTCTATGGAGGTTTGCAGACTTTATCACCTTGAGTGGATGAATTGTACCGACATTGTTTGGTATCTTGTCCTTCTCATTCACATATATGGAAATACCTCTTTTGCTTTTGTGATGATAAGGATGAGGAGGAAGGACATTTTAATGAATAACTCTTTGGTGGTTTCTATTTCCTAGATTTTTGAATGATGAGTGCACTATTGGACAATTGATCCCTCAATTTATTGGTTGTTTCTTCTTGTTGTAGCAGTGACTCTTGGTAACATGGATTTAGTGGGCATTTTCGTTGATTGTACTTCATCGATGTCAAAGTCAAATCTTGACTATAACACACAAGGGGGTAGAAGAATCCTAACCATCATTGTTGATTGATGCAAGGGTGTGTTATGCAGTCTCAGTGGGTCATGGATCCATAAAATACCTTGATAGTGTAATGGGTCTCACATGCTAGAACTAGGATATTCAAAATTGTTGTAGGGAAGAGTGCTTTGATCTGTTGATATTTTTGTCCATGTCGACCATTATGAGAACAGATTAGCATAGGTCTTTGGTGTCGAATTTGAATTTAAAAAATACCAACTTCGATTGTTATCCACCTTCTTCCTCACCTAGATCTGAGCTCTCCATGAATCATCAGCTTTTATGTAATAATCAATATTTGCACTTATCAAACAAGTGAAAGGTAATGTTGTTAGATGGTGATGATCATCCCTTCTCTCAAACCTTGCATACTCTTGGTGGTGTCTCAAATCTCAAGCCAAGGATTATTTCTTGATAAACTAGATCAGTGTGATGGTGCAGGTTTAGAACATACTAGTCTGATACCCCTACTCTGATACAAATGATGGAAAAACTTAGCACATTCATTAATTGAGGAAAGAGTCTATTTAATACATGACTTAACATTACAAACAAGGAGTTCGATACTCCCAATTAAGCTTACATGCAAGAAATATTAAAAAAATGTGAAAGAATGTTACATTTAAAATTAACAACCTAATAATCTAAAGATGCATGATCTAATTATAATACTAAAATGATGTAATGAAATATTCCTAATACCCAAACTTTAAAGGAGAGGAGTTGAAACACAATGCTTAGTTGCCAATAAAAATCTCAACCAATACCACTCAAAATTGCTTAAACATAAAAAAATTTATTCTTGACTCTAAAGAAAATGTGACATGAAATATTTCCTTCTTAACTCCAACCTTTAACGAAAAGCTAAAAAAGAAAGGCAAAAAATGAGATTTTTCAAATATATATATATATATAAAAGTAGAGAGTGTTAAACATAAATAATATTTTATTGTATTTATTTATTTATTTTTATTTTTATTTGTTTTTGATGAGAAACCTTTAATATACAACATATCCGCAACATGTTTGTATTTATTTTTTTATAAAAACTAAATCTCTCACATCTTAATTTTTAATATAAACCTCCAGAGTCTTTCTTTCTCTTTTATTTTATTAATTTATTTAATTTATAATTATTAGTTATTATATATGTTTTAAAACAAATGATTTTTATTATATAATTTATAAAAAGTATGTAATCAATTTATGTAATAGTCTCTTATAATATATAAAAATTAATTATTATATAAAAATTAATCAATTAATAATTTAAGAATTTAAATATTTAATAAATTAATCAATCAAATTCATATTCATATTCATGAAAGAACATTCTATATATGGCTAAGTGTTTGCCAACTTGAGGTCGGAGGTTCCAATCCCAAGCCCTTTTAGGTTCCGCTCATTTTTTTTTGGTTACATAGGTGAATTGGTTACAACCATGATTTTTAGTAACTGCCAGCGCAGGGTTCAAACCATCAATGATTGCTTCCAACAAACCCATCGTCTCGTTAACCCGATGTGAGATGGAGACCCTCATTTTTTTGGTTGCATAGGTGAATTGGTTACAACCATGATTTTTAGTAATTGCCAATGCAAGGTTCAAACCATCAATGACTGTGAGATGGGGACCCTCATTTTTTTGGTTGCATAGGTGAATTGGTTACAACCATGATTTTTAGTAACTGCTAGTGCAAGGTTCAAACCATCAATGACTGCTTCCAACAAACCCACCGTCTCGTTAACCCGACGTGAGATGGAGACCCTCTTTTTTGGGTTACATAGGTGAATTGGTTACAACCATGATTTTTAGTAACTACCAGCGCAGGGTTCAAACCATCAATGACTGCTTCCAACAAACCCACCATCTCGTTAACCCAACGTGAGATAGGGACCGTCGGTTGCACAAGGTTCGTACCGTCGTCATCGCACAAGGTTCGTACCGTCGTCATCGATTTGACGCATCACTCAAAGGAGTCAGATTAGACTATTGCCTATGTTAAGTTGAGCATGCACGTAGGTCCCCCTCATTTGGAGTAAACATTTAAAGAGGTGGACTGGGATTATTCCCCTATATAAAAAATAAAAAATAAAAGGAAAACATTCTAATTTGATTATATAAATTACAATTAATATTATTATATCAAATATATAAATTTATAAAAAAAGTTACTACTTAATCCTTGATATAGCATTTTTATTTTAAAAAACAAATATTTTAAATTAAATAAAATATTAAATTATAAATTAAGTTTTTATTTATACTTTTCAAAAATATTTTTTTTTTATTACCCATCATCCAATGAAATATAGTAATTAATTTTTGTAAATAAATTAATTTATTATTTATATTTTTAAAAATCTTAATAATTAATTTTTGTAATTAAATTATATGGGATTGTTTATATATTAATTTAGTTTAGTATTACAATAACTTGTTGAATTAAACTTCTTCTTTTTTATTGAACATCGTTTATAAATATCAGCGCTCTTTTCCCAGCAAACACAGGAGGAATTTAATTTTTTTTTTTTTTAATTGAAC
The DNA here is from genome assembly GCA_028583015.1 of Wollemia nobilis. Lineage (NCBI taxonomy): Eukaryota > Viridiplantae > Streptophyta > Pinopsida > Araucariales > Araucariaceae > Wollemia > Wollemia nobilis. Next base: position 1,768,770 of record JAQPPZ010016949.1, read on the forward strand.
ATCGTTTACAAATATCAGCGCTCTTTTCAAGCAAACACAGGAGGAATTTAATTTTTTTTTATTGAAAATCGTTTACAAATATCAGCGCTCTTTTCGAACAAACAAAGGAGGAATTTAACTTTTTTTTTTATTGAACATCGTTTACAAATATCAGCGCTCTTTTCGAGCAAACACAGGAAGAATGGACCTCACAACCACATGGATGATAATAACCAGGCAACTGTTTCCTTATAAAACTTAAAATATATGTCTTTAAACATTTATTAAGGATGTTATAAGATTTAATAAATTTTATGAAACTATGTTGAAAGTGTAGACTAATTAATGGAATGGAACCTTATAATAAAAAGGGATGTCTAGATTCAAATCTCGAGTCTCGACCCTTGTTCATATTTTTGTTATTTTTGATGCTTTCAACATCATAAAATGTTTAAATGATGCGGCTTGGCGGGGCGATAGCATGGCTCGAATTCAAAATAGGGGAGACGTTATAGTGGGACCTTCAATAGCATAGCTCGAATTCAAAATAGGGGAGATGTTATAGTGGGACCTTCAAATTCCTCCAATGTTAATAATATAAATATATATTTCACAGTACAATATTATTATTAGTGTATTGATATTGAAAGGTAGTGTATCATATATGGATGTTACATTGGGACCTTGAGATTCCCCCAATGTTATATATATAATATATATATATATATATATATATATATATATATATATAATCTAACATTTGACAATATAATATTGATAGTATATTGATATTGAAAGGTAATGTATCATATATATATATATGGTCTTTTGATCTATAATTTTGACATTTTACATTGAGACCTTCATATTCATTCAATGTTAATATATATATATATATATATTTATTTATTTATTTATTTATTTTTTTTGTGACAGTATATTGATATTGAAAGGTAGTGTATTATATATGGTCTTTTGATCTATAATTTTGACATTAAAAATAATTTTTTTATTATTATTATTATTTGGTTAGTGTAAGAAACTCCTACAACCAACGCACAGGGCTGGGCAGTCTCCTCCCAACAATGATCCCTGCAAAGTTTTTGGGCAGTCTCCTTCCAACAATGACTCCCGCAAAGTTGAGAGCTATGCTTATCAATAGGAAATTTAATACACAACCACCACACACCTATCCCCTCACACACTCACCTATGCCGCGGTTTGAACCTTGGACCTTCCGAATAAGAGCCGAAGCCTAGACCGTTGCATTGTGTCCCTTCGGACTTTCATTTTTTTTGTTAATATATTCCATACAACATACAACCTAGGGAAAAGAAGATATATATATATATATTTATTTATTTATTTATTTATTTATGCTGATAACTTTGTTCTTATATGTTGTGACTTAGAAGAAAGTTGTAGATTTCTTTGTTCTTATCTTTGTATTAGCAGGACGCACTTAAAACATAGTTGTTGCTCTTATGAAAGCCTTGTTTACATGGCAGGGCAGCAAATGATGTAGCTTTCTTATTTATATTATTATTTGATTTTTATTTTTTTACATATAAATATCTTATAACCACTTGGTGATAGAAATTTGTGATGTAGTTTAAGTGTCGATGTTATCTACTCCCTTTTAATTTTCAAAGAGCTAGAAGGAACATGTATCATTCATTATATGAAACATATATTAATGATAAAAGATAAATTATTTAAATAATTGAATAATTAAATTAATAATTTTAGTGTGTGCCAATGACCTTGTGTAAAAAAAAATTAATGATTTTACTTTACTTTTATATTCAAAAAGAAATAAAAACTTCGCAGCAGTACCTTAGCGCAACGGAAATCAAATAACGAAGAGGAAGTAGAAGCACAAGCGATCAATGCAAAAAGGACACTTCACAACATAAGAACAAGAGAGACTGAAATGAAAGGGAAAACTCCGAAAACGCGTTTCGCACCTTAAGTGCTCATCAGTTCGGTTGATGACCAAACATTACAATCCATCTTGTTTATATAGATTTCTCAAGCCAGTGGGTGCCCTAACCGACATGCCAAGTGGCGAGAATCAAGAAAAACGGACCGTTACCTTGGGATGTGCCAAAAAAGGTAGTGATTGCCAAGGATAATGATCGAAAGTGCCTTAAAACATTAAAAACGCTCCTCGGGATGTGCACCCGTGAATACGGGGCATTGATTACCGAAAAGAGACGTTACAAACAATTCTAAATTTTAAAACTCATTTTTAAGGGGTCTAGGGCCCCAAAAAGGGCATGTTACTTTTATCGTCGTAGAAAATTTTATAAGCTTTCCAACGCTTCAGCCGGTTCGAGAATCGGAGCCCTGTAGCAAAAGTTATGGTTGATTGAAGTTGGGCTGGGTTCTCACGACCCGGCTGCGACATAGAAATTTCTTCATATTTTTTATATTTTTCCAACATATGATGCCACGACCAATATGGGAGAGCTGAGAGCCTTTGCTCCATTTTTCGTAGAGAGGTCCAAGCATGTTTTTATTTAGACGAAGATCACGGGCAAACTGACAGCTGTACAACTTCATCAGAACTGGGAGAGATTTCTTTAGACCTGGTTGTCTTAAAGAGATCTTCTGGAATATTTTCCGGAGCGAGTGCAGGCCGGTGTCGAAACTCTACCCGGGAAAAGAGTGGAAATAAGAAATGGGACGGGTAGCCCCGGGCTCTCAACCTGTGAAAAAACTGATGCTTCATCTTTTTGAATCTTTTATCATCCTCCTCTCTGACCAGAAACCTGTTGAGTTCGTTGACTATAAAAGCTTTTTTCTGGTGGGATGGATGGAATGAACATAAAGAGATATATTGATACACATTCATTGGTTTCTGTTACAGTTTAGTACCCAAACGACCTAGAACAGTCATGGAGGGTGGTTTGACCACCAGAATATCCAGGATGTTAACTTCAGAAGTGGAAATGGCAGTAGTGATGTTGATGTTGGGATAAACATAACCATAAGCATCAAGGAGAGCTTGAAGACTCTCATTAGTACCATTCCAAACTCCAAAAGCATCATCAATATATCATTTATACAAGCAAATATTTTCTGAAATAGATGGAAAAAGACCAAAAACTTGCAATTCCAAGTAACAAAGAAACAGACAGACATAGACAACTGCAAAATTGCTCCCCATTGTTGTACCTCTTTTTTGCCTGTAGATCTTACCATAAAATTCCAGATAATGTTTGTTTAGGACCAGTTCTGCAAGTTCGAGGATCAACTGGACCAAACTTGGCTTGAACCTCCCCGAGATGAAGTGTTGAAGAGCGACCAATCCTATTATTGTAGGAATGCTTGGGTACAGGCTCTCAACATCAAAGGTGAACAAAACGCAGCTTGGAGGAAAATCTCTTTCATGAAGGATTTTCATTAGGCTCAGAGAGTCTTGTAGGTGATTTGGCTGCTCCAGGAGAATGGGGAGAAGCTAGTGGTGAAGCCATTTGGAAACAGACTCCAACATATAACTACAATAGGAGCAGATGGGTCTACCCTTCATAGGTTGTTTGTGGACCTTTGGAATGAGGTAGAAAGTATAGACTCGAGCAATGATGGGGTTCTTTTGTAGAAGATAATCCACTATTTTTTGATCGAGAAGACTTCTTTGTGCATTTTTAACAATGGACTCCAAGCTAGAAAAAATAGAGTTCCAGGGAACAGAAATAACCTCTTCATAAAATTCCAGATCTTAAAGTTGTCTGATCCCTTCTTCCAGGTACCATGCCTTGTTGAGAATAGTGAGGTCGAGATTTTTATCAGCAAGTCTGATGACAATAGAATCATCAGATCTAAGAGAGTGCAAGGCTCTTGCCAGATGCTTGGGTAGGGGAGGCTGGAAAATACTATCTGTGATAGTAAGTTGTTGTTCAACTCGATGCTTTCCATCATTAAGAAGATCCAACAGGGGCTGGTATTTCACATCAGGTTCTCATGCAGAATTTGAAATACGAAATGGAGAGTAGGTAGGTTCTTCCCAGTTGGTGATGTTCCTTCCTTTTGGACCGAAAAACCACCGGAGCTTGAGAAGCCTAGAAAACAGAACATACTTCGCATGGAAATCATCATGGACCATGGGAGGTGGGATAGGGATATATTTCAATCCTAGCCCAAGAAGCTCTTTTTCTGTTGCTGTGAGAGGTTTATCAGAGAAATTATGAACAACTCTTTTCATAATTAAAGGGAATCCACCAGATCCGCTCAAAAGAGGCCCAAGATGTTACTTTCGAATATTGAAGCTTCCACTTCGCGCATAGAATGCACTCAAACAAAGTCCTGCTATTCTTATCCTGAAGCATCGCAACCCTCGAGGCGTATTCCAGAACTGCCACAAAATCTTAAATATCTCGGCTTGAAATTCTGGGAAACCTTTAGATCTGCATTCATCAAGGTCCACAAATTTGAGACCTTCATCATGAAAACCTAGAAGGGCATCGATGAGGGCACCATGCCAAACAGTTTGCGCATGAAGCCTCCAAGCCTTCGGATTCCAGATCCTACTCTTCAGGAAGAGATGGACAAGAAATTTTTTGAGCTCACCTTGAATTTCCAGAAAGCATGTTCGGAAGTATATCTTTCGATAGAAAAGAAATTACTTGAGAGCTTGAAGGTTCAAAAGGATGTCGTTGTCACACAGCTCGATGCACAAGTAGAGCAAATCTTTAGCAAAATGACTTTCATTTTATATTTTGAGATTGCATCCTATTGGAAATCATAAATCATGGAAGATTTTACTATGAAGGCCAACGCTCTCGAAATGGAATTGTGTGTGGATCGTTAGGCCCAACAAGGTGTAATCGACACTCAAAAAGCTACTGAGAAACAACAACAAGATATTGTCATGGATGAAGCCAACACCTCGGTGGCATCCCTCATCAAAAAGGAGTGCGCTCCACTCTTTTTTGAGATACAAGAGCTCAGAAAACTTATCACAAATCTTGTCGTTTCCTCTCGACCCAACTCCCGCAATCCCTCGCCCTAAAATCAAAGGAGAAGGAATAGGAGTCGGAGTTGTTCCCGTAGCAAAAAGCAACAACAACAACCTCAACACTCGATTTGACAGCAACAGCAGCGAAATCGTCCCGACAGACAGAACCAACGATCTCAATCAAAAAACAGGCTACGAGACCGATCCCAAAGCAGAGTTCACTGGCAACAACCAGAGAAAGAATTCATACCTCCTACGCAGTAGCAGTCATGACGGGGCTTTGGCAAAAATTTCCAAGGATCTGGTTCCTGAATGAATCAAAACTCTATGAGATTTGTTCCCAAGCAATCAGGTCCGAGATTGCCGCAGACCCAAGGTCGTCCTTGCAACGGCAGCGTAAATCGCTACTGAATCGTTGGAGTGTCATCTTTAGCCCTGTCGATAGATGCCTGCTCTTCTTCAGCAAGAGTAACGTAGGTGTTGTTGATGACATAATCATAAATGTCATTGTTCATAATTTCTTTGATAGACCTCTCACAGCGGCAGAAAAAGAGCTTCTTGGGCTAGGATTGAAATATATCCCTGTCCCACCTCCCATGGTCCATGATGATGTCCGTGCAAATTATGTTCTATTTTCTAGGCTTCTCAAGCTCCAATGGTTTTTCGGTCCAAAAGGAAGAAACATCACCAACTGGGAAGAACCTGCCTACTCTCCCTTTCATATTTCAAATTCTGCATGGGAACCTAATGTGAAATACCAACCCCTGCTGGATCTTCTTAATGATGAAAAGCATCGAGTTGAACAACTTGTTGCCATGGAGAGTATCTTTTAGCCTCCCCTGCCCAGGCATCTGGCAAGAGCCTTGCACTCTCTTATATTTGATGATTCTATTATCATCAGACCTGCTGACAAAAATCTTGGCCTCACTATTCTCAGCAAGGCATGGTACCTAGAAGAATGGATCAGACAACTTTCAGATCTGGAAGTTTACCAAGAGGTTATTTTTGTTCCCTGGAACTCTCTTTTTTCTAGCTTGGAATCCATTGTTAAAAATTCACAAAGAAGTCTTCTCCTCGATCAAAAAATAGTGGATTATCTTCTGCAAAAGAACCCCATCATTGCTCGAGTCTGTACTTTCTACCTCATTCCAAAGGTCCACAAACAACCTATGAAGGGTAGACCCATCTGCTCCTATTGCGGTTATATGTTGGAGTCTGTTTCCAAATGGCTTCACCACCAGCTTCTCCCCATTCTCCTAGAGCAGCCAAATCATCTACAAGACTCTTTGAGCCTAATGAAAATCCTTCATGAAAGAGATTTTTCTCCAAGCTGCATTATGTTCACCTTCGATGTTGAGAGCCTGTACCCAAGCATTCCTACAGTAGCAGGATTGGCCGCTCTTCAACACTTCATCTCAGGGAGGTTCAATCCAGGTTTGGTCCAGTTGATCCTCGAACTTGTAGGAACTAGTCCTGAACAGACATTATCTGGAATTTTATGGTAAGATCTACAGGTAAAAAAGAGGTACAAAAATGGGGAGCAATTTTGTAGTTGTCTATGCCTGTCTGTTTCTTTGTTACTTGGAATTGCAAGTTTTCGGTCTTTTTCCATCTATTTCAAAAAATATTTGCTTGTATAAACAATATATTGATGATGCTTTTGGAGTTTGGAATGGTACTAATGAGAGTCTTCAAGCTCTCCTTGATGCTTATGGTTCTGTTTATCCTAGCATCAACATCACTACTGCCATTTCCACTTCTGAAGTTAACATCTTGGATATTCTAGTGGTCAAACCACCCTCCATGACTGTTCTAGGTCGTTTGGGTACTAAATTGTACCAGAAACCAATGAATGTGTATCAATATATCTTTTTCTGTTCATTCCATCCATCCCACCAGAAAAAAGCCTTTATAGTCAACGAACTCAACAGGTTTCTGGTCAGAGAGGTGGATGATGAAGGATTCAGAAAGATGAAGGATTAGTTTTTTCACAGGTTGAGAGCCCGGGGCTACTTGTCACGTTTCTTATTTCCACTCTTTGCCCAGGTAGAGTTTCGACATCGACCTACCTGCTCCAAAAAATATTCCAGAAGATCTCTTTAAGACAACTAGGTCTAAAGAAATCTCCCCTAGTTCTGATGAAGTTGTACAACTGTCAGTTTGCCTGTGATCTTCGTCTAACCAAAAACGTGCTTGGACCTCTCTACAAAAAATAGAGCAAAGACCCTCAGCTCTCCCATATTGGTCGTGGCATCATCTGTGGGAAAAACAACAAAAATATGAAGAAATTTCTATGTCGCAGTCGGGTCGTGAGAACCTAGCCCAACTTCAATCAGCCATAACTTTTGCTACAAGGCTCTGATTCTCGAATCGTCTGAAGCGTTGGAAAGATTATAAAATTATCTACGGTGATGGACAATACCCGTTGGATTTCGAAGCAACAGGCCCTTTTCAGGGCCTCTAGACCCCTCAAAAATGAGTTTTAAAGTTTAGAATTGTTTGTAACGTCTCTTTTTGGTAATCAATACCCTGTATTCACGGGTGCACATCTCGAAGAGCATTTTTAATGTTTTAAGACACTTTCGGTCGTTATCCTTGGCAATCACTACCTTTTTTGGCATATCCCAAGGTAACAATCCGTTTTTCTTGATTCTCGCCATGTGGCATGTCGGTTAGGGCACCCACTGGCTTGAGAAATCTATATAAACAAGATGGATTGTAATGTTTGGTCATCAACCGAACTGATGAGCACTTAATGTGTGAAATGAGTTTTCAGAGTTTTCCCTTTCATTTCAGTCTCTCTTGTTCTTTGGTCGTGAAGTGCCCTTTTTGCATTGATCGCTTGTGCTTCTACTTCCTCTTCGTTATTTGATTTCTGTTGCACTAAGGTATTGCTACGAAGTTTTTATTTCCTTTTGAATATAAAAGACTCAAACCATTACATTATCCCCTAAAACGAAATTTATTGTATTTTTGAGTTTCTCCGCATTCTTTTTCTAAAGGTTTGGAAAATAGCAAAGGCAATAGCCAAACTAAACGTAAACTAACTTCGAAAAAGTTATGACTATAAAGTTTTATATATCGATCGAAAGCAAGAAAACATAAAATAAATTAACGTAGTCACAAATGTGCTCTCTAGAATATATATGGCATATTCAATCTCTATCGTGCCAAGATCTCAGAAGAAGAAAGTCAGACAATCTTAGAAAAGGACAACTGGTGGCACCAAGTGTCCCAAAATCAGTCTTAGATCAGTTTCCTCCCAAACATGTTTGTCAATCATTCCTTTTGTTGATTGGCTCTCTGGATTTGAGGTCCTTCATCTCATAGACCTCCAACTATTTGGGGAGTTTTGCATTTTTTATTGTGTTCTCAAGTCTTGAAAGTAATATTTAAGGATCTGTCCAATACTTTTTCGAGATGCAATCAAATTTACCCTTCATACTTTCTACTTGTGACAAAACTCATGCTGAAATGTCCTAGTATTATGGATAACTCACAGGACAAATGTCAAAGACCAACTACAAGTTTGATCTTCACACAGGAAAAGGAAATATTCTATAATTGGTGGCCCTACAAGAGATATCAAACTTGTATTGCAACAAAGCAACAGTTGCCTTCAATTGGGTTCTTTTAAATATTATTTGCAATTGAGAAATATGAGATCCTAAAGGTAACCATGCCAATCTCCATACTTTTTTCAATGTGTTTACACAATTTTTATGAGGTGAGGAGGGTTTGAAACTTGGACCTCTCAAAAGAGGCCAAAGCCTTTACCATAAGCTTACAACTTATTTGCATAACATTTAAACAACAATATTTTTAATTAATTATTGTAATTATGTTTTTTTTAGTTGGGTAGTGTGATAAATCCCTACAATCAACGCATCTTTCTTTCTCTTTTATTTTATTAATTTATTTAATTTATAATTATTAGTTATTATATATGTTTTAAAACAAATGATTTTAATTATATAATTTATAAAAAGTATATAATCAAATTTTATGTAATAGTCCTTTTATAATATATAAAAATTAATTATTCTATAAAAATTAACCAATTAATAGTTTAAGAATTTAAATATTTAATAAATTAATCAATTAAATTCATATTCATGAATTATATTCATGAAAGAACATTCTATATATGGCCAAGTGTTTGCCAACTTGAGGTCGGAGGTTCCAATCCCAAGCCCTTTTAGGTCCCCCTCATTTTTTTTGGTTGCATAGGTGAATTGGTTACAACCATGATTTTTAGTAACTGCCCACCGCAGGGTTCAAACCATCAATGATTGCTTCCAACAAACCCACCGTCTCGTTAACCCAATGTAAGATGGGGACCCTCATTTTTTTGGTTGCATAGGTGAATTGGTTACAACCATAATTTTTAGTAACTGCCAGCGTAGGGTTCAAACCATCAATGACTGCTTCCAACAAACCCACCGTCTCGTTAACCCGATGTGAGATGGGGACCCTAATTTTTTTGGTTACATAAGTGAATTGGTTACAACCATGATTTTTAGTAACTGCCAGCGCAGGTTCAAACCATCAATGACTGCTTCCAACAAACCCACCATCTTGTTAACCCAACGTGATATGGGGACTGTCGGTTGCACAAGATTTGTACCGTCGTCATCGATTTGGCGCATCACTCAGAGGAGTTGGATCAGACTACTGCCTATTTTAAGCTGGGCGCGCACATAGGTCCCCTCATTTGGAGTAAACATTTAAAGAGGTGGACTGAAGTTATTCCCCTATATAAAAAATAAAAATAAAAGAAAAAACATTCTAATTTGATTATATAAATTACAATTAATATTATTATATCAAATATATAAATTTATAAAAAAAGTTACTACTTAATCCTTGATATAGCATTTTTATTTTAAAAAACAAATATTTTAAATTAAATAAAATATTAAATTATAAATTAAGTTTCTATTTATAGTTTTCAAAATTATTTTCTTCATATTACACATCATCCAATAAAAATATAGTAATTAATTTTTGTAAATAAATTAATTTATTATTTATATTTTTAAAAATTTTAATAATTAAATTTTGTAATTAATTATATGGGACTGTTTATATATTAATTTAGTTTGTGGTATTACAATAACTTTTGAATTAAACTTTTTTTTTATATCGTTTACAAATATCAGCGCTCTTTTCGAGCAAACACAGGAGGAATTTAATTTTGTTTTTTATTGAACATCGTTTATAAATATCAGCGCTCTTTTCGAACAAACACAGGAGAAATTGACCTCACAACCACATGGATGATAATAACCAGGCAACTGCCATTACAAACCAGGCAACTGCCATTACACCAAATGCCATTAGACAACTTTTCTTTATAAAACTTAAAATATATGTCTTTAAAAATTTATTAAGGATGTTATAAGATTTAATATATTTTATGAAGCTATGTTGAAGATGTAAACTAATTAATGGGATGAAACCTTATAATAAGAAAGGATGTCTAAATTCAAATATCGAGTCTCGCTGAATTAAACCCTTGTTCATGTTTTTGTTGCTTTCAACATCCTAAAATGTTTAAATGATGCGGCTTGGCGGGGCGATAGCATGGCTCAAATTCAAAATAGGGGAGATGTTATAGTGGGACCTTCAATAGCATGGCTCGAATTCAAAATAGGGGAGATGTTATAGTGGGACCTTCAAATTCCTCCAATGTTAATAATATAAATACATATAGGGCCTTCGGATTCTTTTTAATATTTTATAAATATATATATATATACTCAACATTTCACAGTACAATAATAGTGTATTGATATTGAAAGGTAGTGTATCATATATGGATGTTACATTGGGACCTTCAATTCCTCCAATGTTAATAATATAAATATATATATTTAGTCTAACATTTGACAGTACAATAATAGTGTATTGATATTGAAAGGTAGTGTATCATATATGGATGTTACATTGGGACCTTCAATTCCTCCAATGTTAATAATATAAATATATATATTTAATCATTTGACAGTATAATATTGATAGTATATAGATATTGAAAGGTAGTGTATCATATATGGTCTTTTGATTTATAATTTTGACATTTTACATTGAGACCTTCATATTCTTTCAATGTTATATATATATATATATATATATATATATATATATATATATATATATATATATATAATATTGATAGTATATTGATATTGAAAGGTAGTGTATTATATATGGTCTTTTGATCTATAATTTTGACATTAAAAACAATTTTTTTTTTTTTTTTTATTATTTGGTTAGTGTGAGAAACTCCTACAACCAACGCACGAGGGCTGGGCAGTCTCCTCCCAACAATGACCCCTGCAAAGTTTTTGGGCAATCTCCTTCCAACAATGACTCCCACAAAGTTGAGAGCTATGCTTATCAATAGGAAATTTAACACACAACCACCACACACCTATCCCCTCACACACTCACCTATGTCGCGGTTTGAACCTTGGACCTTCCGAAGAAGAGCCAAAGCTCTGGACCGTTGCGTTGTCTCCCTTGGGACTTTCATTTTTTTTTGTTAATATATTCCATACAACATACAACCTAGGGAAAAGAAGATCTATATATATATATATATATATATATATATATATATATATATATATATATATATATATATATATTTATGCTTGATAACTCTGTTCTTATATGTTGTGATTTAGAAGAAAGTTGTAGATTTCTTTGTTCTTGTCTTTGTATTCGCAGGATGCACTTAAAACATAGTTGTTGCTCTTATGAAAGCCTTGTTTACATGGCAGGGCAGCAATGATGTAGCTTTCTTATTTATATTATTATTTGATTTTTATTTTTTTACATATAAATATCTTATAACCACTTGGTGATAGAAATTTGTGATGTAGTTTAAGTGTCGATGTTATCTACTCCCTTTTAATTTTCAAAGAGCTAGAAGGAACATGTATCATTCATTATATGAAACATATATTAATGATAAAAGATAAATTATTTAAATAATTAAATAATTAAACTAATAATTTTAGTGTGTTGACCTTGTGTAAAAACAAATTAATGATTTTACTTTACTTTATTTTAAAATTGTAATATTATGTTAATTTTAAGTAGTAACTATTATTTTAATTATAAACTTTATTTTTGTGTAACCATTATCATATTTACATTTAATATTTTAAAGAGGATGCAAAGTGTAATTGGAGGCATAACCAGACTATTCTCCTAGTAATTGAACTTGGGTCTGTTTGATGAGAGCTCAAAGACAAACCAAATCAACTGTTCTGATAAAAAAAAAATAGATTTAATATTATTTTTTTGAAAAAATGAAAAATGAATTATATTTATAGAAGTTGTATTACAAAGTAAAATGAGCTAGATAGAAAACAAGGGAAGAAGAAAATTCTCCTCCAATCCCTCTTGGTTCAAAAATTAGCCATAAAAATAAATATACGTGTGTTTGTTGAAAACATCACTTGAAGCCACCAAAATATAGTTATCCATACACATCAACATTACCATAGTTGAATTCCAATTTTTCTCAGTCGTCTAATTTTGTAGACCATCTATCTATCTTCATGATGTTTTGAAGTTATTATTGGCATCTTGAATATGTTTGATATCTTCCTGTACCACCTCTCGCATCCCTTGGATTCTTTAGCACCAACTTATCTAATTTTCCATAAAAGAGTCCACATATTACCCTTCCTTTAGTGTTTTTCCCCATTTTGATAAAGAATCTTCCACCATATTCCCCTCTTGCTTGATATGAGTAATAAAAACATCTTGAAATACTTTCCAAATATTTTGAACTGCTTCCACCTTCCTTCTCTCTCCAATTACCAACACTTGAAAGGGTCTTATCAGATCCAAGAATCCAGTCCATACCTGAGAGTCTGTCTCTATCCATAGCTTATGTAAATGTAGATTTGCAGCTATCATTGATGCTGACAATATCATTTGTCCTTTTGCTTCATTATTTGTTGTCTCCCCCATACCTTATGCTCTCTAGTAAACCTGTTCTCCTTTCCAATTTTTTATGATAATGTCAAAACCAGCTTTTCTAGGATTTTTAGTAGAACCTCCATCTGTGTTTGCCTTCACCCACTCTCTGGTGGGTGATCTCCACTCTATGTTATTTGATGAGATCTCATTTGTTTTTCTTTTATAGTTATTCCAAATATAGTCACTTCCTCTATTTCTATGTTTGTTTCCTCCTGTAATCTAATGGATAGTGTTTCCATTAACTTACTCATAATATTTTCCCAAACTTGCTCCCTTTTTTTGTGCTCTGATCTAAATATGTGTGCATTTTTTTCTAGCCATAACTACCACCATATGAAGCTAGGTACCGTCTTCCATACCATTTTTGTTGGTCTAGTCTTAAATCTGCACTATTTCCATTTCTCATAAAAGCTTTCCTGGCTCTCAAAAATTTCCTAATGTTGTCTCATTTGCCTCCACCAACTAATCCATATGTCTTTATCAAAAGAAAACCCAAAAAAGAGGTGATTCAAGGTCTCCTCTACCTTTCCACACATAACACATTTGGAAGGCCTATAGAAACCTCTTTTTCTCAAATTATCAAATGTCAAACACTTTTTGTGGTTAATTAGCCATGAGAAAATGCTAATTTTTTGTCATCCTTCATTTTTCCAAACAAATGTCCATGGAAGTGGTGTTGGGGTAATATCATATCCATAGACTACCTTGTATCCCTCCTTTGCCTTATAGATTTCCAACTTACTTCATCCCCATCCAAGTATACCCCTCTTAGAATCATCTTGAACTTGATGTCTTTGGAGATGTCTCCATAGTTTTTCAATTAGTTCCTCTATCTCCCTCACTGGCCATTCTCAGGGATGTTTCCATTGTAGTAAGTCTGACACATGTTGATTCCATGATTTCATATAGTAAGAGGCTTTCCACCACCTTGCTTTTTGGAGCTTTACTTTCCAATTCTCCATCTCTAGGAATTTTTGAATAATTGGTTGAGATTGATTCCATGAACTCTACCAAAAAATAACATCCTTTCCATCCCCTAATTGCCAATAAAGGTATGGCTTTATTAACTCCTAGCCTACTTTTATTATTCTCCATACTGTAGATCCTTCTCCTTCCACTATGAGTCTTGGGATGTATTTCTTAGCCTCTCCTAGGTAATATTTGGCTTGTAATAGTCTACTCCATAAGACTCCAGTAGATGTAATCCATCTCCAATATAGATTTCCTACTAGTACCTTACTACTTTGGGATGTTGGTATTATCCCTAAGCCTCCTTTTTTTTTTGGTTGGTAGATCTTCTCCCACCCAACTAGTGCTAATTTTTGTTCTTCCTTTGGACTTGACCATAAAAAGTTTCTTGTGTATTTATAAATATCTTTTAGAATTTTCTTTGGATCTTGAAGTATGGAAAATTTATAAACTAGGAGAGCTTGTAGCACAACTTTAATCATTGTAAGCCTTCCTCCCAAGCTTAGCCATTTGTGTGTCCAATTGCTCAACTTAGCTTGAAGTCTGTCAATCAACCCTTTCCACTCATTGATTTTTGTTTTATTTGTAGATAAAGATACTCCTAAATACTATATAGGTAAAGGAGTTTCCATGAAACCCAATAATTGTATAATTTTATCTCTCACCCTCTTCGTTGTATTGAAAAAACTATTTGAGGCTTTTTCATTAAAGTTTGCCCAATAGCTTGAGTATACCCATCTAAAAAATTATTTTATATTTCTTGCTACTATGAGATTGGCTTGACTAATAAGAGCAGTATTATCCACAAACTAAAGATGATTTATCTCAATCTGAGAACTTATTTTTAGACCCCTTAGCCTCCCCTCTTGTCTCCATTTTTTAATAGTCTTCCTAGAACTTCTGCATAAAGATAAAAATGTATGGGAAAAGAGGATCCCCTTGCCTCAACCCCCTTCCTACTGTGAACATGGGATATGGACTACCATTTACCAAAACTAAAAAATATGCAATCTGTACACATGCTTTTACCTAGTCTCTCCACTCCTCTACAAAACCCATTTTTTCTAAAATCCTTTGTATAAAGGACCAGTCTACTCTATCATAAGCTTTAGAAAGATCTAATTTAATAAACATACATGGGTCCTTTTGCTTGGAAATTGTGTGTATCACCTCCTAGGCCACTACTATTCCATCTAGAATTTATTTGCCTTCAAAAAAACCACCTTGCTCACTTGAAATCATATTTGGTAAAAAATGTTTTAACCTCTCTACCATAAGCTTTGTTAATATCGTGTATACTACATTACATAGTGAATAGGCCTATAGTTCTCAATTATCTCACTAGGTGGGCCCTTAGGAATTAAAATGATAAAAAGGATTTTAACATTTGCTTACTTTGTCCGATTTCCTCAAGTGCCTCCACCACTGCTTGGCCCACAATTTTCCAAAAAATTTGATAAAAATCAATGGGGAATCCGTTTGGTGCTGGGGTCTTCCCTGTTTGCATTTTTGTATGATTTATGATGTTTATTCCAAAGAAATTTCTGCCATTAATAATTTATTGTGTTCAGGTTTGACTAATTGTGGTATTTCCTCTAGTATCTTCTCTTGTTGTAGACACCCAAAAGTTGCACATGTCTACTTCTACATACTTGTAGATCTATCCAGACACTTGTAGGCTACATAGACCACCTATCAGCTCCCTAAGGCAACCTAAGCCCTTTCCTACACCTAATTAGGACCCCATGGGACTATTACTTCCCAAAAATCCTAATTAAGTTAATTGAATTTCTAATTGTAAAGTCACTTTTCACTTAAGTGTACTTTATGACTTAAAAAGGTTAATTAGGATCCTAAACCCAAATTAGTCCTAATTATTCCCTCACACATGTGTGCACATTAGGTTAGTTAGGATATTTCCTAGAAACCTTAACTAAACCCTAATATAACCTAGGAGTTAGCTAACCCTAGTTAACCCTAATATCTCCTCACACATGTGTGAGGATGAGATATTCCTTTAGGGAATGTGGGAATGACACCTCCCCAAACCCTAACCTAACCTAGCATGGAATAGACTCTAGGGTTTGGTCTACCTAACCACCCCCCTGACCTTAGCTTTTCCTATAAATAGAGGGTCCCCCTCTCATTATCTCTCTCTCTCCCTTTTAGCTAACTTACAGAAACTCTACCAAAATCCTACCAGAATCCCTTCTTTTGATTGTGGATGGTACAAACAACATCCAAGCATCCCAAGAGCCCATCCGGACAAAGGATCTCCACCAGAAGGCACCTGTAGTTGGATTCACCCCTTGACCTATGAATCTGGGTTCCAGATCACCCCTTACCCTATGAGTTGGTCGTACAGCTGATCTACAATAGCAGAAACTTTAGGTAACCTTCATTTCATGTTTTTATAGCATTTACACTTCATTTTAAGCTTTATTTCATATTTTTAATATCATTTTATCTTCATAAATATGGGGCCTGATCCATGATAGGCCCCCAAATGAACTAACACCATTTTATAGGCCCTCCAATAGCAGCAAACATCATCACAATAGCAAACACAATAGCAACAACAACACACAGTGGTGGCACACATGCATCAAAGCCCACCTACATTCGAGGGGCCCCAAGAGAAACCATCAGAGTGTTTCACATATTGTTGAGAAAGAAAAGGAGATTCACCCTATAATCTTGTATCAAATTCTTAATAAAATGAGTTGAAAGCACTTATGAGCATTTTAATTTGTTATAGTTAATTTGCTTGATCAAATGGTAGCCTTTGGTATGCTTCATTCTAGCATGCTCAGTGGGACCACCCACAATAGGTTATATTAGGTTATCTTACTACAAATATGATATAATTTTGGTTTTCTGTGATTGCTATAGGATCCCTAAAACCCTGAGACACCTCTCAAGTCATCAGAATAGGAGTTTTAGGCTCCTAAACATGATTCACCCCCAACCTATGAATCGAGGGTCAGATCACCCCCTAACCTATGATTTCTAAAAAACTGCTCTACAGACCCCAAGATAGCAAGGAGTCATAAGAGAGACTTAAAAAAGTCAAATTTCACTTTAGAACATAGGTATTCTCCTTAGAACCATCTGTGATGTCATTTATTTGCAAGACTAGTTCTCTAACAAATGTATTGTGTTAGTATATCAAAATCCTAATTCAAACACAACAAATTAGGGTTTCAAATTGAT
The DNA here is from genome assembly GCA_028583015.1 of Wollemia nobilis. Taxonomy (NCBI): domain Eukaryota; kingdom Viridiplantae; phylum Streptophyta; class Pinopsida; order Araucariales; family Araucariaceae; genus Wollemia; species Wollemia nobilis. The sequence continues at coordinate 1,785,892 of JAQPPZ010016949.1, forward strand.
ATAAACACAGTTAGAATAGTTCATTTTCAGAATTACTTTCAGACATAATTAGATTAGAATTTTGTAAATCGCTTGATGTCTTTCTTAATCGCTTTTCAAGTTTCCTTTCAAATACATTTAGAGTAAGCTTTTCTTTACATCTACATGTAAGATTAGATTTCAGGTTTTGTCCCAATTCAAATTGACAAATCACATTTCACATTATTTAAAAATTTCTCTTCAAATTTGCATCTAGGGTTAGATTCAAAATCTATTCACTTCACCTTGCAAATTTCCTTTTCTTCAAAAAGGCATTTCCAATTTCCTTCTCCTTTCAAACATTGCATCTAACATAGAATTGTTAAATTCTTCTTGCATCACTTGCATCTCACAACACATCTAGGTTAAGAAATTATTTTTTTCACTTTCCAAATCCTTAGGGTAACTTGCATTGTCTTTACTCAAACATCTAAAGTAGAACTTGCAATTCTTTCTAATACATGTGGATAGGTCATCTTCCTTCTCATGTATTTTAGTTTACCTATTTCCATGCTTTCCTAGATCAATTTTCTTTTCAGAAAGGCATCTAATATTAGATTCTATTTTTCAAAAAGGCAATTAGACACTTAGTTTCTTTTCAAAAGATGCATCTAGGCCTAGATTTCTTTTTAAAAAGGCATTTAATTAGTTGCACTTTACTTTCACATCATCGCTAAACAACTTAAACCCACACACTCACATGGTACATACAGTGGTGAGATTGGATTTCATCCCCAATCCATCACTCAAGACTGGTGAGGTAGGAGTTTTACCCTCCACCAACTCACCCCCTAGACACCTAGTAGCCCCACAAGAGTGGTTTTCTAGACTTCATCACCAGAAAATCCCCCACTTTTGAGATTGGTATTCCAAAATTCATCATGAAAGGAGCCTTTAGAGTGGGATAGGATTAGATACCTTCATTCACAAGGCTTACATAATTAGTGAACATGATAACTATCATTCTTGACTAATCTCACTCGAGGGTGAAGCGAAAGCATGGGTATGCAAGTAGCAAGTCTTAGACAGTACCACCTCTTCTCGTGAGAGGATACAGTGAACTCATTTCAGCATTTTGAGTTCTCCCCCTTCTAGCATCCTTTTTTTGTACCTTTACATTAGGTCACCATTCGCCTATTGAAGCATTGTTCTATTATGTGCATCTTTGGGTGTTGCAAGAGGTTCTATGTTTACAACATTCCCATTTTATCTAGAAGTTCACCTCACTACCCATGATACTTCCTAGGAGATTCTAACATCAAAACACACAAAATGAAGCAACACTTTTAATTTTTTACATTTAGAACTGACTCCAGTTATACATTATTTGCATGCTCACACAAACTAGTTTCAGCACATTCACCTATTGGCAGCCCACCTAGGGACTATTTATAACCTATCATTTTTAGTTTTGTGTCTTTTTCACACTCACAGTCCAATTCACCCCCTACCCTATGAATTCACTATTCAGATCACCCCCCAACCTATGATTTTAATTTTTAGACACAGAAACCTCACAGATCTTACTAGGTTACATAAAAACCCCACATAGATCATACCTAGAACACCATATTTCCATTTTTATACAATTCTAAGCACCAATCCCTGATAGATGACACCATACCTATTATCACCCATAGCCAGGCACGTGAGCAAGCATACCTTGGGGAAGAAGTGACTAGCACTCCTTCCTAGTCCATCCTCCCCCTTCAACCATGAAGGGTAAGTCTACGCTCATAGTAGACCTCTTTGTAGGACTAGACCCATTCAATACTATATCTCAGGGTGAGACCTCTACATCCAAAGATGCTTTTGCCACATCATTTGAGGAGGATCATCCACTCCTTTCCCATCCACCATCACCTCATCCTTCTACCACATTTTGTGATCACATTATCTATACGACACCAGGACATCCACCTCCTTCCCTCATTGTCGATGAGGAGGTTCATCCCACATCCCCTACCTTCGCTCATCCCTTTTTCCAAAACCTAGCTCAATCCCTTTTTGAGAGTGATTCTTCATTACTCAATCACACCCATCCAAATATTGTGTCATTCACCCCTACTATAGGGATGATTTTAGACCCATCGATCTCTATCATGGATGCACATACATCCCCATCAGAACAACCTCCACTACAACAACAATAGGCCCCACCCACTTCAACACATCAATACATAGAGGAAGCAACACCATGACCCCTTCCTCAACAATCCTTTTTCCTATTGTTCGAGGCCGCATCACAACCACCTCTACAATCCCAACAAACACAATATCCACAATATCAACAAACTTTCTCTTCTCAAGTCGGTGTGAATACACTTACCACACCACCTCCCTAGGTTCCTACCATAGAAAACCTATGTCCCATCCCCATCATCACTACCACCTACATCTCATCCATCAAGATTGTATGGTGCACCCTCTTCCAATCCATCCTCATCTATACCTCCCTTTCAACTACCTCCACCTCCTCCATTTTAGATTCTAACTTTGAGCTACCTACCCACATTCAAGCCTCGACATCCTTCATAGCCTACATATCCAACATCCCAAACTTACCAACCAATATTTTTCCCATAATTTCTACCTAGCCAGATGTAGACATCATCCTTAGATACCTCATCCTATCCACAAGTCACACAGTCCATTCAGACATCTTCACATCCACCTATCTCTATTAGACTCATGTTTTTCACACCTCTTCCTTCTTGGTCATCACCTCCCATGGCACAACCATTGCAGTAGGTTCCTCTCCAATAAACCTCCTGTACAACAACCTCAGACCATGCATATGCAATACTATTATCCTTAGCAACCACCTACTCTACAATAGACTGTACCAGTTGCTTTGACATCTTATCCTATGCAGCAATAGTATCCCTAAGATCTATTGTAATATGTTCCTCCTCCACATTGGGAAGAACAACAATTTCAATACCCCCACATTTGTAGGCTTCACCCCCATTAGCACCATCTCCTACACCATTAACACCTAAACTTCAACTCTTACGAGATGAAGTTAAGATGTTAAACCTTCGCACCACCAGTTATGGGCCATAGAAACCCATGTACGATGAGCTCTACAATGAGCCAGTACATCCCTCAGTTCCCATTCCTCCTTACCCATATCACTTCGAGATGCCAAAGTTTGATAAGTTTAAAAGCAAGGAGGACCCACGTGAACATGTTAGTAACTACCACTCAACTTGCTACCAACTTCATAGTAGCAATCCTCTCATGTTACGTACCTTCTCCCTTTCACTTGGGGGACAAGCCTTAGACTAGTACAACATGCTCCCATGCCACAACCTCTACACTTTTGAGTAGCTGGCCAATTTTTTCCTCGAGCACTTTTCCATCAACATCAAAAAGAAGACAAACTTCTCTGATATCTACGCTTTACGATAGGCTGATGATGAACCAATCATAAAATTTATCTCTAGATGGAGATCGGTCATACATGACCTCGCTCATAGCCTCCCATCTATGGAGTTGGTTACACTCTTCTCAAAGAGTTGCCATAAACACATCTCCACCTCCCTACAACTTCACCAAAGTCGCACCTTCAAGGAAGCTATTGCTCAAGCAAAAGTCATTGAGGATATCAAGGTCCAATTTGGAAAAATCAAAATAAGACAAAAGCCTTCATACAACTCCAACTTTTTCTTTAATAGAAACACACCCAATCAACCTTTCGCATGGCCACCACAAGCCAACCAAGTGTCAGTAGCCTATGCAACCCCGAAACTTGTCTCATGACCTCCTCCTCCACAACAACAACTATTTCAAACCAATGCACCTCTTCCACCTAGACCACAATAGGCTCGAGGACCTCATCCCCCACCTCCATAGCATAACTTAACACCACTTTCTGAGCCTCTCCCAACCTTATTCCAGAGGTTATATGAGGTAGGTCACATCACCCTACCAAAATTTGACCTCTCGATCCAAATGCACCTAAGCCTCGAGGTTACATCGAGCAAGCCTACTATGGATACCATAGACAGCATGACCATGATATCGAATCATGTCATTCTTTTCATGGTATGGTCCAAGATCTCATCGATCAAGGAACCATTCAAGTTTCAAACCCTCTCACACCATAGAACCAGAACCTAGGGATATATCAAAATCCCTTACCTAAACACCAGGGGACTAATCCCCAAACACCTCAAAATAACCCCCAAGGCCACCAAGACAAGTCAACAATATCCACCATGACCCTCCTTCATGTGGTGTAGTGGGCATGATCAACCTTACCACTCAAAATCAATATTATCCTTCATATCAGCCTACATCGATAGCCTCTACACCAACACCATTTATTTCCCCACAAGCACCTATAGCTCCTCAAGTTCCACCTCATCCCCCATAGAATATCATTACCATTCATGGTAGCCTTACGCATCAGCTACATAATACCCCTACCAGATTATCTATATTTGACCTCCTACAACAATATCAACCCCATCATGAGGCATTAAATGATATCCTTCACTCTATCGACCTTGAGACCCATGATACCAATGTATTTGTCAACTTTATGGGTAATATCCCACACTACCTTCAGCCATATATCAGTTTCCATGACCATGAGATCACAGAACTCATAGGCGAAGGAGCGGATCCTCCCCTTCACATTCAAGCAACCATCAATGACATCACATACAAATATGTTCTCATTGATACCAATTCCTCAATCAACATTATTTCCACCATGGCTCTGCATCACCTACACATTTCACCCACTCACTTCTCCACACCCTCACTAGACCTTCACGCATTTGATGGTTCAATGTGACCTACAATAGGATCCATTATCCTACCCATTTGTGTAGGTGTACATACTATTCTGATTCTATTCCATGTTATTCAAGGTGAAATGTAGTATAATATCTTGCTTGGATATCCATGGATTAGAGATATGCAGTGTGTGCCATCTACATTACACCATTGTCTTAAATATATCTACAATAGGCTTATCCATTATGTTCCTACCAATGGGGACCCTTTCAAATTTTGCAACATCATAGATCTCCCACCTAGACCTTCTTCATCTATGACATAGGTCCTTCCCATCTCTAATCCTCACCCACCAGGAGCATTCATACCTCCTCCCTCATCAGTGCCTTCACCACAACCTTCATCCGAGACATGTACGCACTCACAACCAACAATGTCCATTCCACCATCATCATCTAGTATAGCACCCTATCCTACTACCATACCCTTTTCACCACCTTCTTCATGGCCTCCACCACCTTCACAACCCTCATCATCTACAAATCCACCACCCATATCAACAATAGGCTTGTCATATTCATTGACCAACCCCACCTCACATCCATCTTCCTCTATGAAACCTCCTCTCTTACCTACACCACAAATACCACCACTCCCTTTTCACTCATGACCTCGGTCATTCACATCTCCTCGTAGGTCACCACCAACACTTACTCCTCCTACCTCATAGTTCCCACATGCTTACCAACCCATCCCATCTATGACTATCGAATGCCATGATTGGGAGCAATGAGCTACCCACCTTGATGACCAACTATTTCAATCATCTATGACCACCATTTGGGATTCCTAGCTTGCATCATCATCATCTGATTTAGACTCACCACCTCATTCACCCATGTGTACATCACCCCAGGTTTCTATCTTCATGACAAACATTGGTCCTGGTGACTACAACATCCATGATGCTCATTTGCATCTACCTCCAATCTAGTCTACTCATGACTTTGGTCACCCATTCACTTTGGTACTTACCATTGGTATAGTCATTCACTTAGGTTCCCCAAAAAATTATACCAACTTTGTGTACGCAAGCATTGATTCTTCACTCCCACTATCATCCCTCCACCACCATAATCTAACTTTTGTGGTACGTTAGATCACATGTCCAACCCCCAATTTACATTACATTATCTTTGATACTTTCATTGGCATAAATTTGGGCTAGGATATTATGAACAAGGGTTACACACACCCATAAATCCTCGTGTCCAACTACCCATAAACAAATTAGGTTTAGGATACCGGTCCACAACTATCCATACACTCGAGGATGAACTGCAAGATCTTTCCTTGCATCCCACACCACCTCCTATGCACACCTTAGAAGAATATGTTGATATGGACCTCTTCGATGAGAACTCATCTCCCCACTCTACGATCATGGTTCCCTCAGACTTCTTTCATAAAGTCCCTTCCCTAGATGACACATCCTCATGCTGCATCGATGAACTAGTTAATCAATTCATTACATTATCCCTCACACCTAAAGCCCCATAGTGCAACATCACACTTCCCCTTTGTTGCTAATGTATCTAGCTAGACCCTCACACATGTGTCACCAACTCTGAAAATCCATAACATGGCCTCGATCACCACCCATTGTCTTGCATCCATCGTTACACCTTTCTCGATGCTCACAAACTCATGAATCTTCATCATCAGATTCATCACTATCAGATTCTTCCATCACTTATATTAACATGGTTGATGTGGACCTCTTCATGCCACTTTGATACACATCTCACACAAATCAAGACAACATCCCCAACCCAAATTTCATCGACCTAACTCACATTTCATCAATACCTTCTCCACAAGACTTCCTATTATCACCACACATCCTACATGTAGCAAATGCTCCTTCATCATCAAATCCACCTCACATTCCATGCATCCATCACATGGACATATATTTAGATGATGAATACGACATACCTGAGGTCATCGATGACCTCCACCTCATTCCAATCCTAGAGCAACTTCATGATGGTTCCCACATGTTGATAGAAGAAACCATCGATGTTGATATTGGTGATGATCCTAACAACCCTCATATCATCAAACTCATTGTACCTCTCACCTAAAGAACATGTGTTATTCACTACCTTCCTTAAATAATACATCAAGGTATTCACCTGGTCCTACAAAGACATGTCAGGTCTTGACCCATCTTTAGTAGTTCACAATCTTACATTGGACAAAGATGCTAAGCCTGTCCAACAAAAACTATGATGTATGCACCCTACGATTGCTTTGTTAGTTAAATCCAAGCTACAAAAGCTCCTTGATATAGATTTTATTCAACCCATCGACTATCCCGAATGGGTGTCTAACATGGTGCCAGTGCCCAAACCTTTAGGTGAGGTTCGAGTCTACACTAACTTTCATGATCTAAACAAAGCTTGTCCCAAAGATAATTTTCCATTGCCAAACATCGACTCACTTGTCGATTCCATCATCGACCATGAAATGATATCCCTCATGGATGGATTTTTTGGTTACAACCAAATTAAGATCAATCCTACCGATCAACACAAAATATCCTTCACAACCCCCTAGGGGACCTTCTATTACAAGGTCATGCCATTCAGCCTCAAAAATATTGGGGCAACCTACCAACATGCAATGACATATATATTTCATGATTACATGCATAAAATCATGGAATATTATATAGATGACCTCATCATAAAGTCTAAATAATGCTCACAACATCTAGCCGATTTACGTAAAATATTTGATCACCTCCTAGAGCACAATGTGCACCTCAACCCAAAGAAGTGCATCTTTGGTGTTACATCAGGAGAAAATATTAGGGTTCATCATCTCTCAATGAGGCATCAAAGTTGACCCTAACAAAGTCAAGGCCATCATCGAGATGCCTCCTCCCACCAACCTTAAACAATTACATAGCTTGTAGGGTAAAATCACATCAATCCGATGGTTCATCACCCAATTATCGAATAAATGTAAGTCATTCAATCACCTTTTGCAAAAAGGAGTCTCCTTCAAATGGGATGACAAATGTCAACAAGATTTTGACTCGATCAAAGCCTATCTCACCTCCTCACCAGTACTATCTCCTCCACACCCACAACTACCTTTTATTATGTACATCACTACTACAAAATTCACACTTGGTACATTGTTAGCACAAAATAATGTGCTCAATCATGAGCAAGCCATATATTACATTAGTCACACCCTAGTTAGCTATAAGATACATTACACATATATGGAAAAGCTATGCCTAGCTATAGTTTTTGCCACCCAAAAACTATGCCATTACATGTTGAACCATACCACCTTTGTTATCGCTCATGACAACCCACTTTGATACATGATGAACAAGAGTTATCATAACTCTCACACAACCAAATGGATCATGCTTCTTACTAAATTTGATCTAGAATTCATTTCACAAAAATCCATAAAAGGATAGGTCATCATAGACCAATTGGTTAAAGCTCCATTGCATGATGACCAACCACTTCTCATCCAACTCCCTGATGACTCTATCTTCCATGTCATAGAAGCCAAAGAATATGTTGAACCTAAAATACCAATAGATTTAACACTTTTTTGATGGCTCCCATTACACTCATCGGGGTGCATCATTTTCTTTACACCAGATGGGGAACCACTCCCATTTTCCTTCAAATTAGGCTTCCCATGCACTAACAATAATATAGAATATGAGGCCTTAATACTAGGATTGAAACAAGCTCACTCCATGCACATTCGATGCCTTCACATCATAGGTGATTCCCTCCTAATTGTTAATCAGGTCCAGGAGATCTAGCAATATCATTACCTAGTTCTCTAACAATACAAATAAATTTCCCAACAACTTCTCACCTAGTTTGAGTGGTATGTTATCAAAGCTACCCCATACTCATCAAACTATTTCATAGATACCATGGCTTCATTGGGATCACTCATACCCCAAAATCCCCTTTTTAACACCACACATGTGTCTGTTCACACCCTAAATCAATCTGCCATCACACCTTCACCCACCATAGATGATGAGGGCATTCACATTGTCCAAACCAAACCTCATGATCCTTGGTTTTTACAAATCAAGGACTATATTAAACTAGGTTTCTTACCATATGATTTACCACATGCTCATCATCGAGCATTCAAACAAAGGGTAATCCATTATACATTACTAGGGGACATCCTCTATCATCATAGTTATGATGGCATCCTCTTGCACTACCTAGAACCATATGAATCCCAATGAGTAGTGCAAGAAACTCATGATGGTACCTATGGTAGCCACTTCAATGGCATGGCCATCACAAAGTGTATCCTATGCATGGGCTACTATTGGCCCAAAATGGAACATGATTGTTATGAGTATGTAAAATGATGCATCAAGTGTCAACAACATGCAAATCTCATACATCTCCCTTCACAAGCGCTCCAGCCTATCCAGTCCATGTGGCCCTTCTCCTAGTGGGGCCTTGACCTTATTGGCCAAATCACACCTACTTCATCAAGCAATCATAAGTTCATCATAACCACCATAGAATACTTCACAAAGTGGGTCGAAGCAATCCCACTTGTCCAAACCATGGGGGCCAAAATCATGGTATTCATTACTGATCACATCATATGCCACTTTGGGATCCCATCCCAAATCATCTCAAACAATGGCAAATCCTTCAAGAACAAAACTATCCATGCTCTCTACACCAAATTCCACATCCACCATAGCTTTTCTACCCCATATTACCCTCAAGGTAATGGTCAAGTGGAAGCCACCAACAAAACTATCTATTCTATCCTACGTAAGATAGTCATAGAGTCACACCATGATTGGCACAACCAAATACCATTGGCTTTGTGGGCTTACCGCACAAGCATTCATACTCCCACTAGGGCAACCCCATTCTCATTAGTTTATGGAGCTGAGGCCATCATGCCCCTCGAGCTTGAAATACCCTCTTTATGAGTGTCCATGAAAGACTTCATTGATGATGACACTACTCATCAAGCCCACCTTGATCAGTTAACACTCCTAGATGAGTGGTATATCCACACCATCGAACACACATGTGTTTATCAAGATCACCTTCATCATACCTACAATAGTAAGGTACATCAACATGAATTTCAAATTGGTGACCTAGTACTCAAGGAAAATCAGCAAATCATGAGTCAACCCCACCAACAGTGAGACAAGTTCACTCCCAACTGGCTTGGCCCATACATTATTACACATAGATTCAATTTTGGTGCCTATCGATTGGAAAATTTGGAAGGACACATCAAACCTGAACCTATCAACATCATCCACCTACATGCATTCAATGCCTAGCCTACCTAGGTTTGTGACATCATAGGTTATGTACATTATCATTAAATTGCAATTTAGACAAAATCACACACAACACCTCACATATGGTGTTTCACTTTCTATTTCACAGTAAGAATATTTTACTTCTTTTTGCATCATTTATATATTATTGGTATTTATATATTTTTGTAGGTTTTTGCATCATCGACTACCACATCATCAATAGATATACACTATTCCATGCATACACCCACAACATCTCTAGATCTCACCATGCAAGACCTCCCAATATTACCCCTAGTTCCAATCACTCCATCCGATCTTACATGACCACTTACCTTGACTCATGTTCAAAAATCCTCATCATCTTCCCACTCAGATCATCACCCATCACCCCAATACCATTCACCTATTCATAGAGGCTCCTCCTACTCACCCCGATCAGGTGATAGTCAGGTCTCATTATCCTCCTTTGATGACAAGGAGGAGCACTCACATCCTCACCCATGAGGATCTCCACCCCCTCCATCCCATGATGAGAGGGACCCTTACATACCACCTTCTTTGGTCCATCATCCCCCTTTAGGTTACTACCCACCTAATAGGGGTCTACCTTTCACCCAACATGCCTTCCATGTTTACCTCCACCCCTCTCGAGTGGTATGTCCCCATACACTCAAACCCTCCAAGCACATGCTACCCTACTCACCTCATGAAACCTATCCCAACTCATCATTGATGCTATCTCGAGCCATCTCCCACTCCTCCCATTCTATAGACACCACCATCTACACTACATGGTCTTCCATTTCAGCCTACCTCATCATCAGTGGCATAGTTCCACTCTCCTTCCTCTTCACCTAGATCTTCATAGTTATACCACACTCTAACATATTCACCAAAACCTTGATCCCCACCACCCTCAATTCTATCACCCTCTTCACTTGATATCCAACACATTCTTTCCCACCTCAATAATATTAAACTCCATTTTAATCATTGTCCTTGTTGTACTTCTCCTCACCAACCTACCATGACCCAAATCTCCACACCTCATCCTAGGACGACCACTAGACCTAGGATTCGACCATCACTAAATTCTTGATCTACCTCCCAAACACTCACCTCCACTCCACCCCTTCCCTCTCGACACCACCCAAACCTTATATTTACCCCATGCCAATCGATCCACACCACTAGACCAAACATTCCATCAGTTACTACACCAGGGCCTCATTGCCCTACCCAAAATTCATCCTATGGACCCACTACACCCCAAGCCATGAAACTTTCATGAGAATCAATTTTACATTTACCATCACCAACCGGGGCATGACATCAACATATGTCATACCTTTGAAACCCTAGTAAATGATATGTTATTTGAAGAAACAATCCAATCACCCAAAGATACCCCTTCATCCATCCAACTTCAAAGCCCTCCACATCACCTGGTATCTCACCCATTGCCACCCCATGAATCCAACACAACATCATCATACCAATTCCAATGGCTAGCCAACTATACAACTCAACAACACCCAGGTCACCTTGTCACATCACCAACTCGAGCATGATCTGACCCTCACAATTTTTAAAATCTCTAGGTTATTTTCACCTTTCTTCTCTTCTTCTCCTCTTTCTTCTTCCTCTATTTATCAAGCATAGTTGTATGGTCACGCTTCGAGTGGCTACATACCTATGCTACTTCTATCATCTTCCTACTCTTCCTCTACTTTTCTCACATTTCTAATATTCTCCTATTTCCTCCTATATTTTTTTTCCTTTGTCACCTTTTTAGTTAGCATTTCTTTGGTCATTCTCATCACATACATCATCTACAACTACATAATCTCTTCAGGTTCGATACATCCCCCACACATTGGGGCAACCTCACCACATCTTGTGATTCTCATCACCATCATTACACATGATCATCTATAAATATGAATTTCAAAATGTTCATCTAGCTTCATTACATACAAATTCCTCTTGTAATCAAATCTTCCTCTTACATCACATCTTTCATTGCATATATCCATCACTTCTTCTATCATAATTTTATTCAAGTTTGTATATTCTCCTTCTAAAAATATACTCATAATAGGAAATAACATACACACTTGTTAGCATCACCACATGGATGTCCACACCTTTCACTCAGGATCATAGATTATAGGGTATTGTGTAAGTTTTGACCATCTGATAGTTACAACTAATCAAGCATCACCTCTAGCTGATAGGTTATTACACTCCTTATAGCTTTCCATTGTTGATTCAACTTCTTTCAAGGACCATTCACACATGGCATAAATTTAAAGCACCTTTTGAGTCTAGGGAAGATAACACCTTGCATAGATATCACCATCTAGAGAATGGTTTCCCCTACTCATCCTATCATTTGCATGATCAACATACGATCTAGGGATAAACAAAGGGATAAGCATAACAAAGAATCACAAATACGGGTAGAAAACAAAATCCAATGCCCATACAAAAAAAAGAGAAAAAGAGCACCACAAAAGAAACACAAGCAATAATCGAGGGGCAAAAAACAAAAGGAAAAGCCTCCAGATATCACAATTGTTATGCTTCATCACCTTTGGTCCTTAGGTTTAACATAACATCATGGGATGATTTCCATCACCAGCTATAGGCCCTAAGCGCCTACCTGCCAGTGGAATAGTCTTACAAGTGGTGACACATCTGTCACATTAGTGACCTTCTTTTGTACAGATCACTGAGCGCTTGTGGATGAGCTAGCTACCTTGGCTATGTTTACAATGGGTTCATCCTACCTCCCTCAAAATGGATAAATGAACATCACTCATTTGCACACACTGGTCCATGATAGACTTTGACCTAGCAAGGTTAGTCATAAGTTATCAATAAAAACCTAGTTCAGTTATTTAGGATGTTTGATTGCAATAACTATGTTAGTCAAGAGTCTTACACATACCCCTATACCATATTATATCCATGATATTATGGTATGGATCGCATCCACATAGGTTTATGTTATGATACAAGTGTTTCCTCGATGTATTTCAAATTTCAAGATACATGCAACATCACATCTATCAAACATACATGTTATCTACATTGCATTACATATCAACATCTCAATCTCCATCATGCAACATTACATCTCTCCAACATGCATTTATCAGTGTCACATCACTAAGCAGTGTTGTCTACATTACAATGATCTAATTTTCCTATGTGTTACCCCATACACATAAATTCATCTATCATACAGGTACATACCAATATTCTACATTACACATCCATACATCACAACAATCATACACAAAAGCAACACAAAATACAAATCAAAAATTCACACACATATAAGAGCCACAACAAAAGTTGTATCTATATATATATAATCATCAAAATACCCTCAGGCTACAAAATAAGATAATGTCCACTATCTATCCTCAAAAATACCTAATGGCTACAATAGGGATCAATACCCATACATATAAACATCACCCCTACTGATCACCAGGAGTCTCTCCACTCCCCTCATGAGCCCCACCTACCTACTCCACTCACATCTATCCACCTACTCACTCAACTACTCTAGATGCCTCAATACCTACAACTACTACAACTCCCTCTAATCCTAGAGCACCACCACCCACCTACACCATTGGTAGCCTACCCATACCCACCTCTCTCCATCCTATGGAAGCAACACTCTAATGACTCTACTCAAACTGAGTTCATGCTCACGACCATGATCTCGACCTCGATCATGACCTATCATAATCTAGTAGTGCAATCCCTCAGACCATCAAGGCCATCTCACAATCATGCCTCATCAAAACCTCATCTCTCAACCTATCCACTAGATCCTCATTCCCCTTTCTTAGCCACTCTATCTCAACCTAAAGAGCAGCCACATCTATAGGAACCCTCACCTCTCCTAGCTCCTACCATAACCGCTCCACCTTAGCATAAATCAG